>RJVU01026577.1:482858-508260 GCA_003731715.1 Anabarilius grahami
CCCCCCCCCCCAAAAAAGAAGGAAATTTCTTCCAGAAAGGGATTTTCCCCTTTTAAGACTTGGTATCAACTGGCATGTGCCCCAGGCCTCCTGATACAATAGGTCCATGTGAACCTGGACCTGTTTAAAAAATAAAAAACAAAATAAAAAATAATCTGTACCGTTCCCCTAGTATCGGGTCGGGACAGAATATAATACCATCAATACAGCAACCCCAGAGTCATCTGTCCGCCACATCAGGGCGTCAAAGGCTTGCAGAGAGAAGCACTTCAGTCAAAGAGTGTACTACAGATTTAAAGTTTCCTTTTTCAACAATAACATTAATAATAATAATGAGACAAAAACCTTTTTTGGTTTAAAAAAAAGATGTACCCAAATGTGAACCATCTACAGTGCACCTAAACATTCTGGATTCCCTGTTTAATTCTCAGCAGTCCTCCCAGGCGTATATATTTGATACCTGGGACAAGGTGCTACCCGTCTGTCTTGGTGCCAACCTGCATTCTACCTCTCCATCTCCATGTGCTCTTTACAAAACAAACATCAAATCACATTTCAAGAAATAAGGAGTCCCACTCTGATAGATTCATGTCTAGGTTAAGTCTACGATCGAGAATAGGAACATTAGGATCTGAAAAAACAGAGGGACTTCCTCTGCGAATCCTTCTCGGAGTCCACTCGCCCACCCCCATTTAGCATCTTTAAAGCCACATCGGATAATGCGATAATGCACGACTACCCCCCGCTTGTAACGATAAACAGTTTGGGGTTCTCTGAGGCTGCCCTGAGACTGCATGTACATAATGTAAGAGATCATTCAGAGAGTAAACAGTGAGGGCCTGGTAATCAGTTCAAATGAAGTGGGCCGGTTTCTTTCTTTAGGCCACACCGTAAGGAAGCTGCCTTCTCACGATGAACTGGTAAGCTGAAGAGTGGGCTTGGAGAGAACTACAGATTGAAGCTGAAGGCCATGAACTGCACCTCTCGGTCGGTCTTTGCATAGAAGTGGAGAGCAGAGTCTCCGTTATCGTTTGCTTTATTACTGTGAGAAGAGGCGACCAGGTAAAGTAGTGTACTCTGTCTGCCCTTTGTCGTAAGCACCAGTGTGAGCGTGTGGCCTGGCAGGCCTCTGACGCCGGAGCGGAGAAAAGTTCAGAGGAGAGGCAGAAGACAAACTGAGCACCATCAACCTATTCTTCGTCACGCTTTAAAAGCGCGCTCCGGCCTTAAACGCGCAACCGAAAACAATCCATTTCCGTCACTACAAGTGATTCCATATTTAAATCGCCATGGTTTACGCTGAGGTGTGCCTCTTAATCAGAGTGTTTTCTGCATATGCGCAGCAAGAGGGGCTGGTGAGAGCAGCTACCATAGAGACCACTGCATTGACACACACAAACCAAAAAACAAAAAAGCGCAAAAGAACGATATAACATCAACAACAGCAACGACGATAACAACAGCAATGTTGACAAAAAAAACGAAACAAAAAAAAACAACAACACTGGCAATTCCAGAAGGGAAAAACCCAATTGATCATAAAAAGTACTTGAAACGAACCTGTCCACTTCCAGCTAAAGTGATCTTTGCATGAGAAGGAGAGAGAGAGAGTCTATGAGAGTGAAGTTGAGACGAGGTCGAGTGCTGGCGCAGTAGTAGTACGTACTGATTGGCCAGGTCTGAAGGAGCCACTGCTCCGGCCCAGGCAGGTCCGTTCTGGCATCTGGTGCGCAGGCCTGGCACAGCGGGTCAAAAGTCAGAGCGTGGGCACCCGAGGCGCCACAGCAGATAGGCACTCAATGGCCACACTTATCATACAGGTAGGCAGGGCCACCAGGGCAGGGGGCCCCACAGAATCCATTAGAAACATTACAACACGTCTAGCATCTCCAGACAAAAAGGCTAATGATTTTGGAGTACTGTAACAGTGATATTTACTTTGATATATATCATCTGAAAGAAAAAAAACACGTAAACGCTTCAGTCTTGTTGTGGTGTTTTTTTTCCCTCATCAGACATCCCTTCGTTTTGCTACCATTTTTGAAATGTCTGATTTCAAAGTTGAAAGACTGTGGAAAGACGAAGAAGAAATAAAACGGCAAAATCCGTTTAGAGTTCAAAAAGAAGCATGGAGGAGAAGTTCGGTAGATTGCTTTTCATCGTCGCTTTTTGTCAGTTTCACACTTATACGTGTGATTTGTTGGCATTAAAGTCGGAGCTTGACGCTCTTGCTAAGTGCTATGAAGAAACCACACCTTCTTTTTTCCATACTTTTGTACCAAATACAACAACAACGAAAAAAAAAAAAACACTTTGTCTACTGGGTTACAAAGAAACACCTCTTATTTGGTTTGAAGCCCCTGTTGCCCCTGTAGTCACACTTGTCCTTGAGTGTGTAGAGGAAGTGCTAGTGAATGTTTCATCACCATGGGCTTACACACTGACAGAGTCCTCTTCTGTTCAGTCCCATGCTTGGTGGATGGGGCTGGAGACGAGTCTTTGATCCCCCCCGTCCCCAGATGAGCTCCGACCTTTCCGCCGGCAAAAAAGCACTGCGTAAAGATGGACGGAAGAGTCTGTGGCATATATTGCACGTCAGACGAACGACAATGAGGACCGAGGTCATTTAGGAAAATGAAAGTAGTTTCCTGTACAGTTTTTTTTTTGTGAGAAGTGGTTAATATATTCCTCAGCTGTCCACATGTCCTCTCAGCTTAAGAATAAATGCCTCAAATGTGCAGAGGGGTCATATACATGTCTGTCCTTTTGAGAGTAATGAGGACAGGATGGCAATCGTGGGAAACAAGGAGGACGAATGCTGCAGCTGAGATCGAACCCATGACAGTCCTGGCTCAGAAATGAGAAAATGTGCAATTCTCAAGATGTTTCTTCAGAGTACAAGTGGAGTGGGACTGATCAGCAGTTAAGGCTAAAGTTTAGTGCTGTTAATTAATCCAAACGATCCAAAGGACAAATGAAGAAAGAAAAAAAGCCAGTCCAAAACATAGGGAGTGAGTTAGTTTGGAATGACGCATATTTCTTCGGGGAGAGGGCAATATGCTATGATAGGGCTGACAAGATGTGCTCGTGCCAGAGGAATTTAAAACAATGGCAGCTTGTCTCATCGGTTTGTAGTAAATTACACTTTCACACTGGTATCAGTTAACAGAGAAACGTTTCTGTGAAGGTTCACTTCTCTTTTAGTCACGGATCTTCGTAAGAAGTCTATAGAATACTGTAATCCAAGCCTAATGATCAAAAGAACACAGATGAAAAGTCACAAAACAAAACAAAAAAAAAAAAAATAGAGGAAGAAGGTCAGCAGCCTCTATGCAAGTGTGGCCTCAGCCTCCTGTCTCTTGGTTTTTCACAGTTCCACTGACGTTGATTATCGCCAAATGATTTGCTTGGTTTTTGCTCGTTAAGTTTCATATTTCGCTGCGGTAGGGTGTTGAGCGCTTGGCGCTCTCACATGGACTCTCCGCTCAGCAGGTCTCCAGGAAGCAGCGTATTGATTGGGGTGGGGCTGCCGACCACTCGACCGTCCTCGGTGCTGGGCGGGCCCCACAGGCTGGAGTACTGTGGCACGCCCCCCCACAGCAGCTCGTTGCTTGCCTTACCGCCGGACCCCGTCCCGCCTGCTCCTCCTCCTCCCAGACTGCTGCTGTTCCAGTGGCCGATGGGGTGTGTGGCCGCCGTCCCTCCGCCTCCCAGCCGAGTTTGATTGGTGCCGGGGTTGGCCTGCCAGCTGGTGGTGGGCGTAAGGGACTGACCCTGTGCAAAGAAGCGGTTCACCTCCTCTTCTCCAGCAAACTCTGCCAGTATAGTGGTGTTTCCCAGAACACACCTGAAACGCAAGTATTTAGAGAAAGAGAACAGACCACTGTGATCATATAGTTGAGGTTGGTACCGCAAAAAAAAAAAAAAAAAGTGACAAAGGTGAAAGATTTATGTACATGTGTAGGGACTTCTGGGCTTTGGCAGCCTCCTCTTTAGAACTGTAGCGCACCACGGCATTGCCCTGTGTCAGGTTGAGGTGGAATGTGATTAGCGGGCCGTGCTGCATGCACAGTGTCCGCAGTGTTGAACCATCGATCTAAATGTCACAACAGAAAGAGCAGATTTATAACACTGCAAACAATGAACCAATAAATGATGAGTCAATGAACATAACAGTAGCCACAAGAATACCTGTGGTGTGAGGTTTCTCAAAACCAACCAGCTAGTGCTCCTGCTGGAGCTGTCTGTACTCCATGTGGTACCTACTTAGAGAGAGAAAGAACACTTTATTACACCGTTATAATTATTATTATATTATACCATTACAACATAGTCTAAGAATTAAAGTACCACATACACTACTGTTCAAAGCTTTGGGGCAAGCAAGATTTTAAAGAATTTTTATTTAGTAAGGATTGCATTAAATTTATCAAAAGTTACAGTAAAGACATTTATAATGTTCGAAAATATTTCTATTTAAAAAAGTATTGCGGTTTCCACAAAAATATTAGAACAGGTGTTTTCAACATTGAGAAAAGTTATTTTAAATTTTAGTAATTCACATTATCATGTGGACGTTCACCTCTGTAAACATTTGCTTTTATTAAAAATGTATTATTATAATTTAACATATTATTTATATATCACTACATTTATATATCATTTATATAGTGGGACTCCTTTAAATTTGCCATCATCTAACGTGCATTTAAAAAACGAATTTTAATAACATTGTTAAATGTAATCTTTAGTAAATTAGATGAATATCAATTTTTCATGCTGTATATTATAATGTGATGCCTAAATCCACTTGTCACATTTAAACTGACTGATTTTCATTTTTAGGGTTCTAATTTTGATTTAGTTAATTTAGTTTAATACTGGCCATAACCTAAAAAACAATTAACAGCTTATTGGTATTGACCAAAACTATAAAGGGTTAGTTCACCCAAAAATGAAAATTCTATCATTAATTACTCACCCTCATGTCGTTCCATACCCGTAAGACCTTCGTTCATCTTCGGAACACAAATTAAGATATATTTGATGAAATCTGAGGGTTTCTGAACCAAACATAGGCAGCAACAACATTGTACCTTTTGAGGTCCAGAAAGGTAGTAAGGTCATTGTTAAAATAGTCAACGTGACTACAGTGATTCAACCTTAATGTTATGAAGCAACGAGAATACTTTTTGTGCGCAAAAACAAAACAAAAATAACGACATTATTCAACAATCTCTTCTCTTCCCTGTCATTCTCCTTGCACAGTTGATAAAATTAAGGTTGAACCACTGTTGTCACGTGTACTGTTTTAACAATGTCTTTAGTACCTTTCTGGGCCTTGACAGTGGTAAATAAATTGCTGTCTATGGATGAGTCACCTCTCGGATTTCATCAAAATATCTTAATTTGTGAGGATGAACGAAGGTCTTACGGGTTTGGAACGACATGAGAGAGAGTAATTTATGACAGAATTTTCATTTTTGGGTGAACTATCCCTTTAATATCAGTTCAGCCCAATTTGTCATGATGCACAACCCCTGGTCAACCTTTCACTTTTGTTGTACAGAAAGAGAGCGATGTGAACATTATGCTGAAAATTATAGTACGAAAGTCATATGAGTTTAGATTGTCATGAGGGTGAGTCAGTGATAGAATTTTTATTTTTGGTTAAACTGCCCCTTTTTAATTTATCTACATCACATTTTTCTACAGCAAAAATGTATGATAAACAACTGCTTCAGTTAAAAGTGTGATCAAGCAACAGCTTGGGAATGTTGACTAACACACGACATATGCGAGACCACACACAAAAAAAACAAAACCTTTGCTACACCACTAAAGCCCGTGCTCGCAAACGCTCCAACCGTTCCAATCCTCACCTCATCTGACCCCCAACGTTTTGACTAGCATTCACACCCACATAAAACAGTCAACTGACAAAATTCAACTGCTGTTTCAATACGCCCACATCTTCGCCTAAGAATAGCTACCTCGGATTAAACTTGCGTCTTTCACATACACACACACCTGAGGAGTAGGAGCTGCTCCAGCCAGCCACGAGGCCCAGGGTGTTTCCGCCCCACGTGGACGAGGGCTTGGTGTTGGTCAGGCCCGGAGGTGGCCGTGTGGGAGCTGTTGTGTTCCGGGGTCCTTGTGGAACTTTCCAAAGCTCATGAGAGAGAGAAGGCTGGGTGTGTGAGATGGGCCCTGGGGACCAAGTGGACTTCATGTCAGACAGCTTGCCTGTAGATCAGAGAAGTGAAAGTGTGAAAAGGTCAGAAGAGGAAACAAACAGAGTATGCTAACAGACATCTTATTTCCTCTTTCTAATTCTGTGCAACCCAGAATTAGACATACTGTGGTGAAAGGTGTTCTCACAGAAGTCATAGTCATTGAGGCACCACCGCAAACAGGAAAGACAGGGTCCAGGCCCATGTGTGACATCATAAGTGTACATGCCTCATTAAAGAAAAAAAAAAGAAAAAGAGTGCCTTCTCACCACTTCCACCTCACAAAAATCACAGATAGCAGGTGACCATGCTGAACAAAGGGGCAGTGTGTGACTAACACAACTGAGGGGAAGTATGGATGAATGTAGGCGGGACAGAGCTCTCTAAGGGGGAAAGGGCCACACTTGAGTCAGATGCACTAGATATACAGGAATGCGACCACTCTTTGGGGCCCCATGCTAGGTTGAATAAAAAGCTGTAAGAAAAGAGTGTGATGGGGAGGACTGAGGGCAGGAACGGGATTCTGGGTGTTGTACCTGTGCTGTCTGCCTCGGGGGAGGACAGACTGAAAGAGCTACTGACTGGCCAATCGCTGGAGGGAGGCAGAGCCTCACCCTGTGAGGAAGTTGGGGTGGAACCTACAATGTGTCCCGAACAAAGCAGGCAAGAATTCAAAGTGGAAATAAGAAAAATAATGCATGTGAAAAAAAACAAACAAAAAAAAAAACTTAGTGGTTGCTTTATGTGGAAAAAAAAAAGTCATTCAAAAACAAAAAAACAAAGAATACTGCAATATGCAATATCATTTATTCAGAATATACAGAAGTATTTAACTAGAGATGGTATGATGGGATTTGTTTAGGTTTTTGCTTCCAGTGTCACCTGAAAGGATGTTCACTGAAAGATAATTTCTTTGAAGGGAAAAGGTGATTGGTCCTCTTACCTCCACTCCTGTCTCTCAGCAGGTAGCGGTTAACATCCTGAATGTTTGTGTTGATGGTGGGCCCACTGGGAACACTCCCTGGAGTTACATTGGGGTCAGTCTCAGGGTCAATATTCTGCAGTCCCTTCCAGGGCACTCCTGGACAAAACTCTAAAGGAGTTTCATACAAATCAGATCATGTATGACACACTGACTGATGCATGTAGTATTTGGACACTTAAAAATGTCTGATTATCTTTTCGTTAAAAAATTTCTTTTCAATAATTTAACATTCACATGTTCACAGTTCTCTGATATTGGTTAATGATCTTTTTTATTAAGTGTTTTATTTTGATTGTTTTTTATTTTTTAATTATATATTTTAGTTTTACATTTTATGCTTTTAATCAACTCACAAACCCCTTGCAGTTTCCTCACAAAGCCCCAGGGTTTTGTGAACCCCAGTTTGGGAAACTTAGATCTAATCAATGGCATTTAATAAAATAAATATAGCACAAAAACAAAGTTAGTTAGGATTCAAATTATAAAATAATTGATGTATTGTTCAAATAATAAAATATTTTATGGTTGTCAAACATTAGTGTATTATCTTAATGTGAAGACCTACACCTGTGGTTATTCTGCTGTACACCTACACAAACTTAAAAGTCAGCGGAAAAATGGCTATTTATTAATGTATTTATTTTTTGCAGATGCTACTTGGTTTGGTATTTTTTTAATCCAGTGTAATGACATTCAGTTCCTTTAAGTTTATCCAAATACTTTTAAATCCTTTCAGTGATTTCATAATCCTACAACTAGTCCAAAGAGATTTTAGAGATGCCAGTTAGTCACCTGGAGGCCAGTTGACATTAGTCCCGTTGGAGATCTTGTCATTGTTGTTCTTTCCCTGGCCCCAGCTATCATGAGGTGCCAGAGGGCTGGCAGGAGACTCGGAGCTGGAAATCAGATTGTAGGGACTGTAGGAGTCATCCAGCTGGGGCTTACTAGGGGGACCCAGATTAGGGCCTGCAGAGATGGCACCTGTATAACATAGGTGGTATGGAATATCATCGTATCAGGCCAGATATTAACCACTATGCCACATATTCACAGTACGTTTACTGATAAATGTAATAGCAAAGCGTACCATGCTTGCTGAAGTTGGGCTCCATAGGAGAGGAGTTGCCAGATAGATTCTCCATGGAGTTAGGGTGTGTCCACTGTGATAGGCGTGACTGAGGCTGAGGAGAGTCCTTAATGGAGAGGCCACCCACCTCCATGCAGTTTACATTCATGTTGGGGTTCAATCCAGCTACAGAGAAGCACATATGCAAGGATCAGCGAGGGTAATTTTAAAACAAGTTCCCATAAATTCCCTTAACTTTTTCATGACCTTTCTAGTCATTTGTTACTGAATAGGAGTTATTTTTTTATTTTTTTTTGTTTTTTAAATCACTGTGATTCAGACCTATTTGCCAATTAATCATTCAGGTCAATTTGTGAACCCGTTTGACGGACTCATTGAAAAAAACAAAAAACAAGTTGACATCAATATGGCTTGAAAACAAATTTACCAAACAGCAATATCTAGCTAATGAAACATTTTAGAGCAGAGATTAACATGAAATATATATTCCTAACAGAAATTCCCATGACTTTTACAGATTTTCTAAGACTGTAGGAACCGTGTTTAGAAGAACATTTGGATCTTTACTAGTCTAAACACTAAGCATACAATAACAGACAGTGTTGGCAACTCACAAATAGGGTAGGGTGAGAAGGAGTTTGGAGAAGACTGTGGCTCTTTGGTCTGAAGGTCGGAAACAGAGAGGCTGGAGACCTGGGGATGGGATGGAAATGTGTCCAGAGCTGATTTGCATGCGCTGGGATGCAGGCCCGGGTGTGAGGGGGGTGGCTGCTGCTGCTGTTGTTTCATCAGCAGAGCCTGAGCCAGCTGCCGCTGGTGCTGCTGGATCTGTTGCTGCATGTTATTGATTGTACGTGCAACCTGCAAGAGGACATGCTTGTAAACACAGAACTGAGATCTAAAAATTTATATTAAAATACAAAAGAAACAAATCATTATTGAGAATCATATTTTTTTTTTTATTGGTATCATGATGACACTAATTGGGAGGGAACTGCTCACTTGCTGCTCTTGCTGACGGATGGGGCCAGAAACACTGCGCTGTGCCTGCAACATCTGCTGCTGAATTTGTAAACGCTGGTACGCCTGCAAAATCAGAGACAAATTTACATTACGATGAGACTTTAGGAGTCAAATATAAGATTATATGCAAATATATATTCTTTTATTACAGGTGAAAGTATCAACAAGATGTCGAAAAACTGGCACTTACCAGTTGCAGCTGATAAAGTTGGTTCAACAGGGTCATATGCTGAGGGTTTATTGGTGAGGTTAAAAGTGCAGGGTTGAGACCAATGTTTTTTGCTGCAAACTGTAAAAGCTGTGCTTGAACCTGTCAGTGAAAAAAAAAACAGAGTTCAGCATGATTTCAACACTCCCACACAACACTCAAATGGTGAAAAAAATGTCACAAGGTGCTAAACCACTTGTGTCCATGTCTGTGCACACCTGAGGGCTGAGAAACTGAGGCACTTGAGCGCGTAGACTAGGCTGGGACGAGTTGAGAGGTGGCACTGACGGCTGGGGAGGAGGCTGCTGCTGCAGGGCCCGGGCTTGTGCTGCTCCGCTACTACCAAACACTCCACTCTGCATCTACACAAACACACAAAAAATTTATTTGGAAACAGACTTCATGAGGATATGCTCAAAGCTGTCATGCCCTCATACTGCTGGTTTAATATGGGCAATATACCAATATCTATACAGCAAGGTGGAAGATGACAAATATAATGCTGAATAACAGTGAGCCCAAAAAGTATCTTGGCACCTAAGCCACACTTAGGGATAAATAGGGATGCACCGATACCAATAGCAGTATCGGTATCGGGCCGATACCAGCTTATGCATTTGTACTTAAACTCATAAAAATACCCGATAACAAAGACCGATACCTTACATGACACAACTGGCAGAATTTTCTGCGTACAGAAACACCGACAGCAGCAGCAGAAACAATGTCAGCCTCAGAGGTGTGGAAATACTTCAAAATTAATGATGACAACACACACATTGCAAACTGCATGCAAATCGTGCTGAATGACACAGACCAGAAGCGCGGTCCCAGTTCTCTCAGACAGCGTGCGATCGGTTCTCCTTGCGCCTGAATGGTCAAATGCATAAATAGTTGTCAAAATGTCCATAGTGGGGAGTATCTCACGTAAATACAGTCGGTTCTGGCTTAAGTGGACGTAAACAGGTGGGTGAAAAAAGGGTACGTCAGTAGGCCTATAATTAGGGGTGTGACAAGATCTTGCGAGACTAATATGTGAGATTTCTCGTCGAGGCGAAAAGTAGTCTCGTGATGTTGCCATGACAGAGTGGTTAGGATGATTAGGAAAGAATATGCCACCGCTATGTTTACATTACGCCTCCACTGTCGTTTTGCCTTGTATTTAAATAAAAAACATTTAATTCAGTTGGATAACGGTCGCCACCGCTCCATATTCACAGAGTTATGCGCTATCGCTGAAAGTAAAACTAACCGCGAGCACGCATTCAAACGCGATTTCAATACCACCCATGTTGAAAGCGGCTCCCTGATGAATACAGATATCTCTCAATATGAAAGCTATTTTAGGCTGGGCAGTGTAGTTGTAACCATCTCTCAGCTCTGTATCAAAGAAAAATGTGGTCTTATTTGCACTTTGAATATTGAGAGAGAGCGATAATGGTTGCACTTATTGTAAAGTGTTACCATAAAAACAAATAACAGTTTTCTCTTTATCTTATTAAGCACAAACAATAAGGTTTCATTTGTTAACATTAGTTAATGCACTGTGAACTATCATGAACTAACAATGAAGGGCTATTTTTATTAACTAACATAAAGATTAATAAATACTGTAGCAAATATATTGCTCATTGTTAGTTGATGTTGGTTAATACATTAATGTTAATAAATGAGACCTCATTGTAAAGTGTTACCATTTTTATTTATACTGTTTTTATTTCTACGATCAGTTTGTGGAAAGGAGTTCAGTTAGGAGGTCAAAAGTTGTAGAAGCTCATAAATCATGTACAGCAAGGTCTTAAGAGACTGAAATCATACAGAAGAGAAGTCAGTTGAGTTAGTGGCAAAACAATACTCAAGCACTGTAAAAGGTTGTCTTTTACTGCATATGATAATTCATACTCAGAAAGTAGAACTGAAATGACATTCATTATAAGATGATTAGTTAAAACATTTCAAATACACCTGCAGAATATTTTTTCTAGTCATGTATTTCGCCATTGAGGATTTCTTAAAAATAGTGTGTAAAAATCTTGTCTCGTCTCGTGAGATACCCGTCTCGTCACACCCCTACCTATAATATATCCATGGATTCAATCTTAAAATGATAGTAGCCTAATTAAATATTTGTCTGTCATTAATGTTCATAAAACAACAAAAGATGTTAAATTAATGTATTATATATATATATATATATATATATATATATATATATATCGTGAAATAAAGTTTCTCATATCATGGTCATATTGCCCACTCGTCCCGTATTCCACCATGAGAAATCTGGTCACCCTAGGTTGTTTACATTGGTTAACAGTGTTATGTTATAAACATTTGTTCTGTAATATTTGTTTAGCACTTTTTGAAAGGCAGGTTAAAAGACTTGATGTTTGTTTTTTATTATGACTTTGGTAATTATGCCCTTTGAAGGTTTTTGGACACTAAAATTTGTGCTTTAAGTTTGTGACAAGCACATAAAAACTATTACTTTTTCCATTGGAGAAATAATAAAGAAGCTGTTCTACATTCATTAGTCTCACTGTGTTGTGCTTGGAAAACTGCCACATCACCCAAAAAAACAAACAAACAAACAAAAAAGAAATTAAATGTATAGGCACTGGTATCGGCGAGTACCAGAAAAAAAAATATATCAGTACTCGTACTTGGTCCTTAAAAAATGGTATCGGTGCATCCCTAAAAATAAATATTAATGCATGAATGTTACTGTATTACATTAAACTAATATAGACATAAAACAGGTTAAAGTATACAAAAACAATAGATATGATTTAACATTGAAGAAAAATATACATAGACCCACCTGTCTGTGATTCAAGTTTTGAATTGCAACTCCAAGACTCTGGCCAGGGAGTGCAGCACTACCCAATGGGAGCTTCAGGCTCGGAGAAGGCATAAACGGTGAGGTTTGGGCATCATCTGCTAGCCCAGCATCCTAAGGAGGAAAGAACAACAACAACAAAAAACTTAAGTCAAACAAAATCCACCACAATGTAATGTCTTCTAGATGGAATAACCAGAATGTGCTGATTTTTAATTGTGAGAAGCACAAACCTTGTCCAAGAAGGGGGGGCGATCTGAAGAGGATTCTTTGGAGATGACTGAAGGCCTGCATCCCATTGGTTTATTGACTAGGCCGTTGTTGTAGTCAGAGATTCCCATCCCCCGTTTATCTAGTTCGGTCTTCTTCTCCAAAAGAGCGCCTACAACACAACTAATATTTAAATACCATATTCCAGCAAAGAAGCTCTGAAGGAATTGAATATTTTGCATGTTAAACACCTACTCATGGCCTGATCCAAGTTCATGTTGTTGCTCTTGAGAGCCTCTTCTGCAGGGTCTCTCTGCAAAGGCAACACAAACACACAGTAAAAACCCATATATTAACCATTTTCATTAACACATATTTATGTTAAAAAGCCAACGCATTTGTAACTCGACATTTATAGCCATATGTAAGGGATAACATACAATTAGCCAGTCAGTATCACAAAATAAACCCCAGGCACAACAGTCAAACATACAGAGGGATATTTGGATATTAACAAAGATAAGCAGCACTTACAGGGAAGCCCATGTCAGTCAGCTGCTTGATGAGACGATTCATTATCCAGGTATCATCCTGTTTATTTGGGACTTTTCCCTTTAAATAAAAACAGAGACAGATGAACTCAATATGCAGCATGTAATGTGACTAACACCTACATTAAACTCATGTAGCTTTTTTTTTTTTTTTTTTTTTACCTTTGGTGGGCCCTTTTTGGGTGGGTTACCCCAGGAACTGCAGGAGGAGTTGCTCTCCTGAGATGCAGTGCTGTTCCACATGTCGCTCTCATCCTGCTCCCACTGCCCTGCAGACAGGCCCATGTCCTCACCACCTCCCCAGCCATCTTGCATAGATTTTGGGGCTAGAAGAAAAAGACAGATTGTTGTAAGTTTCCATAGTACAGATTAATATATGCAATTGGTTGTGTTAACAATTAAAAGAAACAAACTAATTTCCCCTAATGAAACAGCAAAACATGTACAATCTTGAAAATGCATTATTTACAACAACAGGGGGCCCTGTTGTTACATATTTCAAAACTCTGATAACGGCATGTGAGAATAGCATGTGATTTTTTCTTTTTTCCACACAAAATCATTTAAAGCACAAAAAATATTTTTATTCAAATAAATGTAAATTAATAAAACTAACCAGGTTTGCAGGGGGCAGATCCAGGGGGTCCATTGCCTCGACCATAGACCTCAGGGCCATTATCACCCCAGCTGCCACAACCACCTGGGGGTTTGCCCCATGCTGAAGTGCCATTGTCCACACTTGCTGCAGGGGCGGCTGGCTCCCCCCATGAGGGCTCAGGTTTTGAATGGACATTTGCCATCTCATTCCATCCTGCAGAGAAATATTTCAAACTTCAGGACAAGTGCACCCTAAGTTTTTACTGCATAATGAGCCATGCTTTTAAGGTGGACACCATGTTGTATATACAGTGGGTCCAAAAGTTAGATATCTTCAAATATAAATTTTTCCCCTCTACAAACTATATTACCAGCACAACAATTTGAGTACAAAGTTTAATTTAAAAAAATTACATGAATTTAAGAATTTATTAATTCTTAAAACACATATTTTAATTAAAACTTTGATAATTTCTTTCAAAAACAAATGTTACATTGTAGGCTCCTCTGTCTTAAAATGGAATAATACATTGCAATATTAAATGTCTGTTTAGTTCTTGGCACAGGGGAGAACTGAGGATGCCATGTTAAATACAGCTTTGGCAGAGGGAGTGCAAAGCTACACACAAACAGCAGAGGGCGTCGGGTCTGTTCCAAGAATCCTGCTGAGGAATAGTAATACTCCCCACAGATGGCAGCCCAACTCTAATTACACACTTCCTCCTGGCTCAAACATTATGTTGAACTACACTCATAGACTGAAAGTAAACACTACTCTGTTACCATGAACTGTTACTTAGTTTTTTTTTTGTTTTGTTTTTTAATGGCTTTATGTTTAAAAGTGTAGTGATACATTTGAACTAGTTAAAGGTCATTTTCAATACATGTCAAAGTAAAGAGTCGTTTCTTACCTGGATTCATGAGGGTTGTTCTATTGTGAGGCGGTGCCGTTTGATGTGGCCCAGCGTTATCAGGGGAAATGTTATTATTGTTTGAGTTTGGCCCTCCATGGCTGTGAGCCTGCATGGGAGGCTGGTTATGGTGGGGATGATGATGATGGTTGTTGGGTACATTGTTGGGTACATTGTTGGTATTGCCAGGTCCTGGTTTGCCTTGCATCCCAGGGTTATTCCTGTCCCAGAGATTGACTGTCTTGTTGCAAGTGCTTGGGTCACCCCAAGCTGAGGTACCGTCATCGATCTCCATCTTACGACGGATGGAGGGTGGAGAGGGCTCCACCCATCCAGTGGGCTCTCCAGTATGGTCAGGTTTAACACCTCCACCATTTCCTCCACTCCACCCAGAGCCACTCTGCTTTACAGAGCTAGGACCTCCCCAAGAACCCATGCTTCCACTGCCACTATTGCCATTGGTGCCCTCCTGAGGCTTGTTATTCCATCCTTGTTGTGACACACTGGGGCGTTGTGCATCTCCCCAGTTTCCCCCTACTCCCGAGGTAGGTTTTGGCCAACCCCTGGAGCCCTCATTCCAGCTGGTACCCTCTCCCTCCCAGGTAGAGCTGGAGGGACCATTTTTCTTTCCATCTCCATGTTCACCCCATTCTCCTCCAGACCCACTTTCTCCACCAGGTCCATTACCCCATCCGTGAGATGGTTTGGACCCCTCACCCCAGCCCTGTGGTTTGGCTTTAATGTGACTGTCTTCCCAGGTAGGAGACTTCTCCTCTGAACTCCAAGTCTGACCACTTTTCTGCAGGCTGCCACCTGGGCCTCCGGCTGGGGTACTGTTCCAACTTCCAGGACCATTGGAAGGTTTCTTGTTGCTGGTTGGATCAGCCCAACCAGAGCTAGCCTGGGGTGATGGCATGACTGTGCCCCATCCAGGTGCAGCTCCAGTACTAGGGCATGGACCCTCATTCTTGCCTCCAGAGTCAGGTCTGGATGTAGTGCCTGAGTTTGGGTTGGCACTGCTAGAAGTTGGTGTTGGTCCTAGATTGGCTGCATTTGAGGATGAGCCCCAGGCATCAGTTCCAATGTCATTCTTGCGGTTGGAGCGTGCAGCTTCTTCGGTCTCCCAAGCTGTGTGCTGCCGCACTGGTGTTTGTCCCCAGCCTGTGTTGCACAGAACCCGAGGGTCCATATCCTGGGCTGGCAGAATAGGGGGAGCCTCATCTCTTGATGAGCAGTCCCTCCTTCGGGGACGGCATTCCATGCTGTCACTGCTTCCCTCACTAGCTGTAGCATTGGCCCCACGGACCCAAGAACTGAGCTGCTGCTGATCTTGGGTGGGAGAGCTTGAAGAATCCCATCCTTTGGCCTCACTGTTGGAATGCTTACCCCAGTCCCCAGTTGAAGCAGCTTGTCCCCAGCCAGAAGTGCCTGAGGCCCCACCTTGTCCCCAGCTGCTCCCTGAGTCCCAACCAGAGTCTTTTGAGCCACCACCAGACTTGGTATCTCCATTACCCCAAACAGGTTCCTCATCTCCATTGACTTGCGAGGCTCCTCCTGGAGTTTGAACAAACGAGCCCATGCCTGCAGGGCCAACCCCCCAGTTAGGCAGGCTGTGGCCTGGGCTTCTGGGCTCCTGCTTAGTGTGATTTGGTCCATCAGTGTTAAGGTTCTGAGGTTCGGAGCTGAAAGACACATTCGTGGATGGGGTGGAGTGTGGCTCTGAGGAGTCACTGGGCACAATGCTACCCCATGTGGTGCTGCCATTGCCACTGCCACCATTACCTGCAGAATTTCCATTGGCACCACCCATACTGCCACTGCTGCTAGAGCCCTGGCTGGGCAAAGTGCCCGGTGGGCTACAGAGAGTAGGAGGAGGAGGGTTGTTTCCTCCAGAGCTGCCGCCACCCATGCCGGTCCCTTCATGTCCCAAAACTGGCCAGGCAGAGGGGTTGGCGTTGGGGTTTAAGTTCAAGTTAAAGTTGGAGGAGCCCCAACCCCTGGCTCCCACTGATGTGCTGGAGACTTCATTCTTCCCTTCTCCTCCACTGGCAGGAGAAGGGCCGGAGCCCCAGCCTCTGCTGGCCCCACCCTGACTAGAGAGCAGACCTCCTGAGTGGCTGGCATTGGCTTTGCTGGGGTGATTGGCTGAGAAATGGCCTTGCTGGCCAGCTCCTGTGGCCATGCTCATGCTGATGCTGCTGATGTCACTGATACTTTCAGTGTCCAAGGGGCATCCTGCAGGGGCGTGGCTTTCTTTGCATGAAATGGAAGGCCACGCCTCCGTATCGCGCTCGTCAATAATCAGTGGATCCCAGCCGCTGCAGCTGTTGGTAGAGGCTGTAGTGGCACTGCGATTGAGGGATATATTCTCATACTGGGCTGCCAGGGCACTCTGTGGGGGCAGCTCTACAAAAAGAAGAGAAAGAAAGAGAAACTATTAAAATACTGTGTCTGCAGTATATATTAATTTCATTTATTCATAAGATTATCACAACAAGGCATACTTTTCTTTATAGGCTACATGTTATTAAATACATTATATGTATAAATGCAGTTAGCAATACCTCAATACTTTAATGATTAGATTCTATTAGATTTTGGGTGAAAAAAGTATATTTAAAAAATNTTAAAAAATATATATATATATATATTTAAAAAAAATATATATATAAACACTTTCTATACAAATACAACATTCTCAGAGGATGAAACATTTACATTAAAACAATAAAAACACTTCAAATCTTTCATCTAAATGACCATTTACAGGAAGATCTTCTTAAACTGATCAAAATATTTTTTTTTCTTGGCTTCCTTTTAGACAAATTGGTTTTACATCAGCACGGTAGCCATGGTCATAACATATAAAAATATAATAAAAATGCATCAGTAACTGCATGTTCTGGTTCACATGTATGTGCTAGCCTGGAGTCATTATTTTTCACTGCTGTCACCACAAAGCCTTGGTTCTAGCAACCACAAATATCTCCCTCTTCTGGACTGACAGGTTACAACCGCAGACTTTCCTTGTAAAGATGTTCATTCTAAACCTGACCTGACACATTGATAACACTGAAAGCAGTGCAAATGCCCACATATGGATACCAGGATCCTGTTGTGTTAATTAGCTGGCAAATGCTGCCCAGCCTCCTGGCACTCGCTCAACTCTGTTGTTGTTTTTGTGTGGCTTTGCATGCGCAGGCACAGCTCAGTTTCTGTCAGATCTGAGCAAAGCAGCAGCGTTTGTGCACACCAAGCTTTCGGTCACAAACCACACAAAAAACACTTTCAACTAAAGATAAAAATGCAGGAGTGTATAAGAGAACGGATAGTGTGTTTCCAACACAAATGCTGTTCTTCTGAAGAGTCACTGCGTAGTAATGGACGCCATTTTATCAAATCTGAACTGAAGCCAAAAAAGCTTAGAGCTGCCGTCAACATCTTACAGTGTCTCGCTAAAGAAAGCTTATCAGATGAGCGCAGCAAACCTCTGCCCTGCATTAATCTCTAAAAAGCAATGCAATAGCTTTAGGGATTTGTGTTTTATTTGCAGTTATTTGAATGGTGTACTTCCAAATCAAATAGCAGCAGTACAGCAGAGAGCAAAGCAAAGGAAAAGCCTGTTATCAAAGCGTGGAGGATCGTACTATGAGGTTGGAGGGGGTGGGGTCGCAGAGAAGTGGAAAAGTACCTGAAGAGAGATGTCGCCCGACCATCCTGAGAGAAGCGCTAGGCTGCGTGCAGAGCACTGGCCATCCCTGTTACAATATGTCTGCTGCTCGCGAGGCTTCTGAGGCTCATATTTGAAATGCTGCCAAGGAGCTGCAGCTCAGTACGCGAGCGACCGCCCCGTTCGTCCCACACGGCTTCGGCAGGATCCGATCTCTGTTCCCTCACCCGGGCTTTATTTATATCTACCTCTGTTCCTGATTCGGAGAGGAGACTCTCTCGTGAGGGAGGGGAAAGGGGTTGCATGGGAGTTGAAGGTTAAAGCCAAGAGCATTCCGTTGTGCCATTAGAAGGAAAAAAATAAAAAAAAGATTCCTTTTCTTGTGCACCCCTCTCTTCTTTCATGCTTTCAAACTGTCACAAAACATTTAGCCGAGACCATTCAGACTGCAATTAGCACCGCTGCTCACAATAGAGCGAGCTGAATAGATGCACAAAAGCAAGCCAGCCTCCGAGCATAGGCTGCACTGCAAGGACTGCAAACACAGAAACACACACACACCTCACATCTCCCTGTCATACTGGCTGATTTTTAGTATACAGTCTTCTTCTAATATTAAAAGTACAGTGGGTGTGTGAATTTGTAGCTCTGCATACCAGAGGTGCGGTCCCAGGTTTAGAGGAAAACAACACTTCAATGGCTGAATGGGAAACAGGATAAACACACCAAATGAGGCTCACATGTAGGCGGGCAGGTGGCCAAGGGCTAAATGTCTGTGCAGAGTGTGCCCGCACTTTAATGATGCAGAGGAGACAGAAAGACGACCGGAAAGCATGCATGCTGGGAGGAAAGAAGGGATGGCTCCAGTACAGGAGAGATAGAAAAACAGAAAATGAGATGAACATTTACAAAAGCACACTAGCTCTCTTGGCATCAAGGAGAGCATTGTTTACAAATGATCCCAGCGCCTCCCATATACACAAAACACCAAAGTCCGAAGAGAACAGACTCTTATTATACTCCAACTCAGTGCCAGCTTTTTCCAGCCAAATATGCAATGATGTAATCAAAGCCTCATTATTGATTATTCGCTTGCCTGCGAATGACCCTTTTATGAAAACCCTCAAACAAGTAAATCTAAATGCTAGCTTTGGGTTTTACTACCTAAATAGTTATTGGTTGGTTTTGTTGTGTCTTTCTGTAGTAACTATTACAGTAAGAGTGCCAGAGTACTATCCAGGCAGCACGATGCAGCTGAGGAAGAGGAAAGGATGGAGTTTACCATCCCTTGTTAGAGACAAAATAGTCCAGACAAACACTAGACAAATTTCTGCCAATTGAACATTGAGCACTACAAACATCTTTTAAACACACAGTAGCACACTTGCACACGTTCTGAACTCTACTTAGAATTCTATCTAAAGATTGCTTGGCAACACTGAAGAACATTTATATATATATTTTTAAAAAAGGATGTGATTTTTTTTTAATTTTTTTTTTTACTATGATTAGAGGTCTTCGATTTGTTATTTATACATTTTGTGAAAAATATACAATAAATAGCCAAAACTTTGCTGTTTCCTCAAATTGAAAGGAAGATTCCTGTGTATTAGCATTGTCAATCTTAATTTAATCTGAACACTTTAGGAGTGTAAATGTGTAATTAACCTAAATATAAATTATTCATTAATATATTCATACCATGCTAAAAATGGTACCTGCAATTCAATTCTCTATATAAAATGCTCTAAATGTGTTTAAATCAGTGTTGTTTTAGTATATTTTATATATTACAGTTCTTATTAATTTTTAAGTTTGCTTTTATTTTTATACTTTGATTTAAATCTAATTTTAATTTAATTTTTAGTAACTGTTTAGTGCTTGCCATATTTTTAAGCTTTTTTTAAAAAATATCTCTGAAAAGTTTGAATTTACTTTAATTTTTTTTTTGTATTAATACATCCACTTATATCAGCAAGTTGCTAAGGCATCATTTCCATATTTGTTTCTTTTTTAATTACATTTTTTTGTTTATTTATTTTAGTTACTTGCGATAACGACACTGGTTTAAGCATTGCAGCACAATCTCTGAACCTTTGTATTCTATTCCTTTCCACTGCAATCCTCCTCACTGTTTTAACTGAAAATAAATAAATAAATAATTGTATCCAGTGTGAAAGGAAGCATAAACTGTGTCATGCCGAACAGCACCATATGCATCCTTACAATTTTTTGCTCTGTGTTTGTATGTGCATTCATGTACAAATCAATAGCAGCGATACTGTGGGGCGAAGAACAGGGGGCTTTGCTAACGTTGTCGTTTGTCAGTTGCAAAGATGCTTGGTGGGAGAGAGGAGGGAGGGGCCAGCATGCATGAGGGTCTTATGCAACAACCATCCGTCTTGATGTACTATACCACACTCCCGCTCATCCTCGGCAGGATGTGACATCAGGAACAAGCAGACACTAGGCGACCACCAGCATCGGGCAGCAGGGGGCGACTAGAAGAGACGTTAGCAGAATAACACAGGCATGACAATAAGAACTCAACCAAGAACTAATCAAACAGTGCAGGTTATTGTTATAGATTGCTGACAAATCCTATTTTCCGGATCTCAATGCCTGTAATGTGCATATGTTCTCTTTAAACCAAAGAAACGGAAAGCTAGCTGTACTGGCTTGAAGGGAACTAGTCTGCCAGAATCTTTTTACTTTACATTACTTTTGGGAAGAATGGGAAGGCTGCACACCATTGTACAAGGGAAAGTCCTCATTATCATTCCCTGAGCTGGGCCTCCTCAGCCCAGTCACTCCACTTCACTTCCTGGTCACAACAGTGTTGGCGTTTGTAGGATGCATGCAAGTTGTATGGGTGTGACAGGGAAAGAGAGAAAGTTTTTGTGGCTGGGACCAGTGCCAGCACTCAGGTCTGTTTGGTGGTTGGGGAAAGAGAACACAAGACTCACTGAGGCAAACTGGCCCATAATGAGCTGATAATTCCTCTGCAATAGCAGGCCTGTATGTATAATGCACTCCGCAGAGCAGCCGGCCACACTGTGCAACATAAACCTCAAATCTACATTCAGAAACAAATACACCAGGTCTTAAATGTGAAGTGTGTAATTTATCTGCCTCTTACAACAACTGCAAAATAACGACTCAAGACCCTGTGTTCTTATTAGGGCTGCACGATTTTTTGCACGATATGAAAAATAACATTGAACTTAAAAGCGATTCTTAGTGCGATTATGAAATCGCAAAGGCTGTGATTATTTTTTATGCGCAGCTTGTCAATGAACTATGGCTCCAAATGCTAATCCATCTGAAAGCACTGCGAGTTTGAGTTGCTTATAATGTACATTTGAAAAAGCAACGTGTCAAACATCTTTCCAAACATGAGAAGCATTTATTAACATCTTGTCCAACAAAAGACAACATTTAATAACATCCTTTTACTCTAACCTCATTTTACAACGACAGTTGAGCATCCTTCTGTGAGGTGATGTGGCTTCTTACACAGAAAAAGGCAGTCGTGCGTTTATTAGTCATGTTTAATAAATCAAAGCATTTAAATCTTCTATTTATTCAGCTACAGCGATATGACGCATGTTATCTTCTTCTGCGGCAGGGCATATTGGAGTTTCTGCGCAAGAGCGCCCTCTGACTTTCAGATGGAGAAGCATTTACTACTAATCACAGAGCCGTACAGCTCTGACAAGCTGCACATAAAATATAAATCGCAGCCTTTGCCAAATCACGTGTGGTTTAATCGAGATAAATCGTGCAGCCCTAGTTCTGATGTATTCATGTTGCTCTCTTAATAACTGTTACCCATTCACACCATTATAAGCTATATACCTAATCACACTATTACAAGCGTGATTGGGTATACACACAGACGCATGAAAATGGGGCATCAGGCCACACAAAAGTAAATATTCTTCTTCTAGAATTTTTGAGGATAGGAGGCAAAGCGTTCCCTTGGGCCGTTTTTACATTAGATGTCCATGTGACAACTGTAGGAAAAAAGGGGGGGGGGCAAAAGAGACAAGCTAAATGAATACAGCCTCTGTGCTGCTGCTGCTGGCTTAAAGCAGAGCTGTGGGCCATTCGGCTGCATTCCAGCGGCTTCCTGTAAAAACACACACACACAGAAAGCTGGGAGCTCTTATTACTTGCTAGGCTCCCATTAAGTAACATTCAGCGGAACCACAGCTCAGTGCACGTGTCGGCTCAAAACATAACCAAAAGCAAACTCAACAAGGAGACAGACAAAATGAAGCAGGAAAATAAGTGCAAGTGAAGGTAGTTTTTTCTTTTCTTTTTTTTTACATCACAATGCATTTTGGCCCTGCCATACATGCAATGCTAGCTTAGAATTGGGCCAAAACATATTTTCTTACACAGCAATGCATAAATAATAATGTTTGGTAAGCTATGTTATTATTGTTGCTCCCTAATCCTTAGGGGTGAGAATAAGGCTTTAAAGATACCTGTTCCAGTTACCATTACACTTAACAATTTAAGTTTATTAACTCCATTATCAGTTGGTAGTTTTGAAGATTTGTTAAATAATAAAAGAAATGCAACTGCATTGACAAATAAGAAATCTGTTTATTCGGATTTTTAATTACTTTATCCTTTTTCAATTAGGAAGTTATATATTAAATAATACTAAAACATGTTCATTTACATGTTCATTTATTTTCACACAATACTACTGACAAAAAGTCTTTAACCACACATGGTCATATGAAGTACTAGAAATACAATATGTTGTAAGATGTATGTGTTTGATTCAATAAAAAGAACTGACTTATAAGATTCATTGATTCAGGAATTGAACTTTACTGATTGCAATGTTAGATTTTATTCACAACAAAGTATATGCACAGACAAGCACCATCATATTTACTTATGATAATAAAATTTACAATTACTCCTACAGGATTCCTTCAGAGCAAGGGTTTTCAACCGGTTGTCTGCAGCGGTGCTGCCAATTAATGTTTGATCACAAATAATTTGTTTAAAAATTAAAACATGGGTAAAAAACATCAGTCTCAAATTTAAATATAAGCACCCTAAAACAAAAAAAGCAAAAGCACCCTCAGTTGATACTGTGGTAATATCATACTGGCGAAACAGGTCTGGCAAATGCTCCATTATACAGATACACATACAATGATGCATGTGCAACAACAATATTGTGCATAGTTCAAATCTACTGTCTTAACATAATATAACTTGCGTATCATAATATGGTTGGCTTACATTATTATTGAAGGCTATATGATTAATATGTAGCTCTTTTTGACATTTTGTATCAGGGGTCCCTGCTCCATGTCTCTTTCGCCTAAGGGGTCCTTGGCCTGAAAAACATTGAAGACCCTTGCTTCAGACCAGAGCCAATCAATACTCTGGCATGGCACATATATGGGCCGGCACATGGACTGTTCTTCCCTCCTCCCAATTCAAAGGAGACTCCTTCACGCACATTTACTGTAAGCTGTGAATCACCCCTGCCCACAGAGCTGATCGTCTGCCATCTCTCCCTTCTCCTCTCAAACTCGTTTTTTCACTCCGCCACAGCAATCGAGAAGCCACAGACACAGCTGAAGACTGCCAAGTCCACATACAAACTACAACACTCTTGGCACACCCACACGCCTCCAAACACAGGAAGTAGCAAAGAACAGCTCAGCATGACTGTTTCTCTCTCTCCACCTAGCTTTCTTTACTTGCAAAACAGAGACAGCAAAAAAAAATAAAAAATCCACTACTACCTACTGCACATGCACACATGAATGAGTTCAAACAACACTATATAACAAAAAGACCACGATTAAATGTCAACAGGAGATTTCAACAAGACCCTGCCAGTGTGATGAATAAATAAGTCAATTTTGCTGCCTATTGAACCACATCTTTTGTGCCACACTCATTAGGGGCTGTTCACACAGAATTCACTTTTCCATTCAATTGTGCTACTTTTGCATTGTTTTTTTTTTGTTTTTTTTTTATGTAAACATGCACTAGACGTCATTTCTACTCAAGAGATCCTTCTCGCATCTCTTGCAGCGTCTCGCACAACAAGCGGTTGTAAAAATGCAGCTCTCAATTCTTCTGCATCTGTGATAAACCCTTAGATTAAAAGATAGCTTGACAACATGTTTTTTTAGCCAGTTATAACTTACAAGTTGTATTTTTAATTAAATATTAGAACCGAATATAGATGCAGATTTCCCGATTTGTTTCAGTTCCGATTAACAATTTCAATTCAATTCCGATTTCATTTATGGGTATATTGTTGGATACATTAAGAGTGCAATTAATCATTAAATCCTTTTTTTTTTTTTTACCCATCCCCATTTATTATACTCCGTATTCAATAAGAATACTGCAATGTTCCATAAAAAATAAGAATTGTCAATTTTATTTCCATGGTGGTCTTTTGGAAACCTTTAGTGCATGCAGTACGAAACATGGCAGCTGTTTCTCATCAACTACTTTTACTTTTCTCTGCATATTTGTAGTTTGTTTTGTTCTTAAGTCTCCATGTATCGCTTATTAAAAATGTAGTTTTATATTATTGTATCACACCCTGTATGAGCAAGGGCCAATATCACCAACAGCCCGTACAAACCAGCATCCAAACGACCTCCACCACAACCAGCTCTTCCACTTTCCTTCAACGTTACACAACAAAATGACAAAACAGACCACATGGTCACCAACTTTGGCTGACACAAAGGGTGTGAGTGTTTTCTGGGCTGCACCCTGACTCAGCATGCTGTCCCGTGTGTATCATGGAGGAGAGGCTAACCTGGGTGGGTCTGGCAGGAGAAGGGCTGAGGCGTAAGGCTGTTAGACACTGGCTGCGCAAGAGCCGTGCTCCCGGCGGGCAGAGGTTGGCCCCGCTTCAGTAGCTGCTTGTGTTCGTGTTGACGGAAGCGAGGGGGCACCTCTCTGGGCGGGTAGCGAGGGGCTGCTGGCTGCTGCTGCTGTTGATTGCCGGAGGGTGTGCGCTTGCCATTGCCACCAGTGCTGCTGCTGGCTGAGGGCACGGACGGGTTGATGGCGGTGCTGGG
>RJVU01026577.1:527985-538390 GCA_003731715.1 Anabarilius grahami
GGTACTAGTGCTGGATATGGAAAACTACCTCACAATGCGATACACATAATGATTCAATACATTGCAATGTATCTCAATATCATTATTGAGTTTATGCATACGTAATTAAACAAAAAAAATTTATACCAGGATCAAAATAATTCACGCAATATCATGGGAAAAAGTATATGATTGTATTGGCACAGTCTAACTGGAACTACTGATTGCAATTACTGCTAACAATTTTACACGCAATATGCATACACAGTTAAATGGGTCATAGACGTTCTTTCTGGGGTTGACACTATGTTAAGGGCAACTGGGAGCAAAAGTATACAATAAGTATAAGCAAGACAGAAAGTACCTGTGGCTGAAGTGGAAAAAAGTGCCTGTACCGAAACAAGAGCAAAAACAACTGGGGTATCTGGTTTAGCACATTAACAATCAGCAGCAAATCTGATTAGTCAGTGAGGTTTGTGTCTATGTGTGAACATATGGAAATGAAGTTTAAGAGAATGAGTTAAAAAGTGAAAGGGAAAGAAAAAGACTTAGAGGAAAAAAGGAGAGGTGAAAGGGGGGATGGTTGTTTTTTCAGTTGCCTGAAAATCTTCTGAGGCCTTTGAGCTTCTCTGCAGCCAAAACCAAAAGACTTGAGCTGACAGGAAACTTAAGCAGGTTCTCACTCTTTCTTTCACACAGTTCTACTGCTCCCTTCCTCCGTTGACACAGACAGACACCCACAGCGTTTTCCAACTTTTTTTTCTGTTCTTCTTTTTTCTCTCTCTCTTCCTTCATTCCACAAAAACACTGTCGGTTTGGCAAAAGCGCTTCCATGTGAATCTCTCCAGGTTGTGTGTGTGTGTGTGTGTGTGTATATGCCCCTCCTGGGCCTCTCTTGAAAAGAGAAAGATGGCCTTGCGGCCGTCACTGCTCACCCAGTACCAGAACACTGCGCTGCTTCCTCCAGGAGTCTCTTTAGAGATTCATGCCTCAGAGCTCACCTTCACCTTTCTCTAATGATACAAATTATCTTTAGGTGACATCATGCTGAATTTAAAATGTCCTTTCAGCAATCACAGGATATTGCATATTCAATATACTTGTTACTAGGGCACGGCAAGCTCAAATAATTTTAAGTGAATTTTTGTGGTCAGAGTGGTCAAACAGTAGGTTATAAGTCAGGTCAACTCATTTTTTTCTTTTTATTTAGCTTTAATATTTATAGTGGCAGGGCTTTAAAGGGGACATAACTTTTCAGAGAGCATTTTAGCACGCTAAAAGACTAACAGAAACTGTGTCGAGCCATCACATTTCAGATTTCAAGACAATAATTATCAGTCTTCAAATCGCTTGCTGTTATTTATGCAAAGGTCTCCGTTTTTATAATGACTGACGATTTTGTGCACTAAAAGGTCACATTAGACTTGTGCCGATATTCGGTAATGCGATATATCGCGATAATGAATATGCACAATATTGTTATCGTGGGCATTTCAAAATAATAATTTATTACCAATTATTAAAATTTTTATAATGCATTTAAGAATACTTTCCCCATCAACCGTATAAAATGCACAACACCGCTGTATTCTGCCTCAAAAGAACACGCGCTCAGATGTAAACAAGCCCAAAGTGCATGAGAAGCACATGGCTGAACGAGTGAAGGAGACGCGCTGAATGAAAGTGTTCAGTCTCCAAGCTTCAGTCTCTGACAGCAGAAGGCGCTGATGGAACAGCAGAAATGCAGCGGTTACCCCGGAAACCCCGCAAACAAAGCAACTGCGCTAGTGAAGTTTTTAAAATGCTTCAAACAGCCATTTATTTTGTTGTTCGTTGTTCGTCACAGCACCAAATACTTAATGCTTAAAGACTAAATAGGCTATTTATTTTCAAACTTAAACATTTTTATATTTTAATCTGGACTACAAGATGCCGTAATGATTAGAAATGTTCTGATTATTTGTTATTGTTCAGTAAAACTTTGAGACATATGGCTTCATTAGTTAACATGTTAATTCATTATTACCAAACTGACAATGAAAAATACTTATAAAGCATTAATTCTTTTTAGTTAATGTTAATTTCTTAGTTACTGTTTAATAACATTACTAAAATCAAAAGAACTTATTTAATGGACCTGAGATAAAACTAACAATGATCAGTTGTATTTCTTAACTAACAATAACAAAAAATAATACTTTCTGTAACAAATGTAGCTATTGCTCAATCTTAGTTAATGCATTAAATAATGAGACCTTATTGTAAAGTGTTACCTGTTGTTCTTTATAGCCTAATTCTTTTGCATTTTAATCTGTTTGAAAATGTTACTTTATATATATTTTTGGTGTATTGTATTATTGTATTTAAACATTCAGATTTTTTTTTATTATTACAAAAAGAGTTCTTAAACCTGTTGTACTATGACAACACTTTTTTTTGCAACTTATTTAAATACCGTGATAAAAGCTTCAGCAATTAATCGCAACATTAAAATTTGATGCCGTCACATGCCTAGGTCACATAATTTAATAATTTTGTTTGATGAATACCTGTAAGTTACCCCACTGAAGAACTGCAACTAGCACCGTTAAACACACATCTGGAATTTGATGGACACCCTAAACCATTCTAGTTATAAATGGCTACCTTAAAGGGACAATATGTTGGTAACCAAACAGTTTGACACCATTTACTTCCACTGTATGGACAGAAAAAACCCCAAGACATTCTTTTTTTTTTAAATACTTATTTTATGTTCCACAGAAGAAAGTTTGTCATACAGTTTTGGAACAACTCCATATGTAACTAAATGATGACCAAATTTTCATTTTTGTGTGAACTATCCCTTTAAGACCAACTAGTTGTTCAAACAATCCACTAAACTGTGCATTTCTGCAACATCCTTACCATTAACATACAACTTCAACAAAACCCGAATTACAAGGAACATCAAACAGATGTATCTAGATGTGTGGACTATAAAAGATATGTCACACAGACAGTATCTTGGGTAAAGCATTTAAGGCTTAAGCACAAAAAGGTCAACACCGATACAGGAGGGTTATGCTACACTATCACCTTCAACAAACCCTTTTCCAAAAACAAGCACTATGGGCCATCTTACTTTACACAGAAGAAATCTAACACACATGTCAAGCCTCCCAGAAACAGGTCAGCCAAATTCAAGAAGATCTAAAAGGCGGAAGGAACAGACATATCCTTATCAGTAGCAGATAATGTGTGTCCTTAGGTAACATGGCTCAAGAGGGGATAAAGAAAGATGTGAAACAAAGCAAAACCAGATTAGATCTAATTAGCAAAGCTCCACGAATGCCCCTAGTGCACTCCGATTAAAGAAACAAGAGATCCTCAACATTGACTCACGCAGTGATACACTTTCATCCCCTGAATCTCTGTGAAAGAAAGAGCTTTGCGACTCAATTCTCCAGAATATTTTGCAATGGAAGTTCCCTGTGTGCACTGAACCAGCACTCCCTCCTGCGTTAAGTCTGATGTTTGAGAGTTACAGCATTAGCAGATGCTCTAATGAGATTTATGACTGTCTTTCCCTCACATGACATAAGCCCCTCTCCCATCTGCCCCATGACAACCCTCAAAAAGCCTTTTCTGTCGTCTAAAATTTACTGCCTCATACCTCACCTCTCTCAATGAAGGCGGCGTGACCTATGGGGCGAGGAGACCAGAACCAAACACGTCAGCACATACCTTCCTCTCCTGCTCCCACTGTCTACCTTCCAGTGCTGTCACTCTCACTTCTCCTGTCATTCTAAGATCTGCTGCTTAACACTGATTTAAACAGGACCTACTAACAACCAGACTAACACAGAACAGATTCTTTTAAATGAATGGGTGTTTCTTCAACTACAAGCACTTTTTTGTCAAGAGTTTTTTTTCTTTTTGGTAAAATTGTTAGGCTTTTCTCTATATCTCCATTTAAGTGGCTACTTTGCAAACACCATTTATGTACTGTACAGATTCTATTGTTTCTACAGTCGCAGAAGCTTAATTTAAAAATATGAAAATTCATAATTTGATTACATTTTTACAACTATGATAATCTACAAATAGAGCAAAATAATAAAAAAATTTAATATTTACTGTGTGAAACTTATGCAAATATTTACACAAACTACAAAAGTCCTTCAGTTGTCATGTACATTAAAAAAAAAATACTAAAGTCAATAATAAAGTTTTAAAATGAAAATGTAAAAAATATAATTTAATTATGTGTATTTAGGACCAATCAAATGTTAGCTATGAAATTAGTCTTAGCAAGACAAAAAAGTCAGCCTTTCTAAATTGTGATTTTCATTTAAAATATTTTAAATGTCATTTCCACCAAAAGTTGAAAAAATGTCATTTCATGCCACCAGTTTACAATCTTTCCAGATTTACATGATAAAGAAAAACTGCAAACAATGTATGTAAAATGTTTGTGAATAATTCCTTAGACATTAATCCTGATCATATTTCTGAGCCGCTCAATAACATTCAAATTTCAAACGTTTAAAAAAGCAAACATCTGAATCTCTCGGAAGTTACCAGTCATGGTTGATTTGTCTTTACCAACTGTTGCGCCGTCTTGTGCCAGTCATTCAATTTACCCACATAAAAAAAACACAGAATCTGATCAAATGTACTGAGTCCCACATGAAACCTCTGTTATAGTGGATGGTATTGTGTTTGTGTTGATTCTGACAATAGCACTTAAAACTTTCTGCATCATAAGCAACTTAAGTTGCCACTCTAGAGGTGTTTGAGGAGATATATGTGGTATGAACATATCTGTATGGAGAAGATACTTAAAAAAAGTAACACTTTTTAACTTCATGGTTTAGTGCAGCACTGCAAAGAGAATCATAACTGACCTTTGGTTTTCTGTTCAGCAGCCTGTAAAGGAAGAACAAAGGTAGACTGAGAGATGAACACTTTCAGAGGTCTAGTGTACAAAAGCTTTATAACAAAGAATGTGTCACTTCTGGAACAAAAAAAAAAAACCACAGTAAAAATGACAAGTGGACCATAAATCTTGGAACACATAAGATGTTCAGTATTAAGCTAAATAGAGATCAAGCTGGATGTGCTAAATCAATCCAAAGAGCAGCAGGATGTGGTCTGTGTAACATCAGTGAATGTTACGTTAGTATACCCAAGACAGGAACTCCATGATGATGTCTAAGAAGTGAGCACCATAATATCTATCTGTGTTTGAACAGAGTTTCACAGGCAGACATTAAACAGGTTGTCAAGTCTTCAGCTTGGTACCTGTGCTTCACGTTGGTAAAGATGTCTCAGAAGCTTATGACCGACTCAGTAAGGTGTCCGTTAAGCAGCTTTTATAAGGAGGACGCAAGCAAAAGTTTCTACGTGAAAGCTTGTAGGTCATAGGAAAGAAGCCCTCACCTTTTTCTGAGCAGCTTCCTTCTTTTTCTTTTCCTCTTGCTTTTTCTTTTTCTTTTCTTCCATCAAATGGTTCTCCTCTTGTGTGATGTGTTTTGTCCCAAGGCTGTGAAAAAGATCAGTTGTGAGTTACTTTGGTCCCAATCTTTAAAACAAATAATATGTTGTATTTAAAACTCTAATAGATCATTTTAAGATAAAAAATATGTTTAAATATGATTTTTTTTCTAATTGGAATATGACCTAAAATCGAAAAGAACCTAAGTATGCATATGTTTTACTTTATACAGCAGCTGATTAAAAAAAAAGAAAAAAGACACAACAAAAAAAAACAAACAAAAAAAGACAGAACAAACTATATATTCTATGTTTGTTGATGAAAAGAAGGGAACCCACAAATGTAATCAATTTAGTGTGGCTTTTCACAGTAAAACAAAGTCTGGTTTACCATCAATAATAAGACTGAGCCACAAAAGCTACAACACTTAAACAAAAGACATGCTGCTCTCCTTTAGTACTGAGAAAAACAGCAACAACCCAAAATAGAAAAAGTTCTCTCACCAGCACATTCATTAGATAATACAGACCAACCTGACTGAAGACAAAAACAAAGCAGAAATCGCTAATTCAAACTAGACTTGAAAAAAAAAAAAAAAATGAAAGCAGCAATTTCTAGTTTAAAAAAAACAAAAAAAAACATCTGTGAACCAAGTTCACTGCCCTACAGTGTTTTTTCTATTTTACCACAGTAAAGAATGTGAATATAATAGGCCTAAAAGCGAACGAAAGGAAGAAACGTTTATAATCCCCTGCGTGAGTGAAGATTTGGGAAAAGAAAGAGATTCCGTGTTCAGTGAATAACTATATTGTTAAATTCGCTAATAATCGGGTGACCAGTTCGCGATTCGCAAAACGGAATACAAAGCTGAAAAAAATTACATTTATGGACTCATTGATATAGAAGCACCTAACCCTGGTTGCAAGCCTAAACTTGACAAACGGTAAACTTGTCCCCTTAAATCTGATTGGTTGATTGGAATGTTGTTCCAGGATCGACAAAGATGTTGATCCAGGAACATGTCGTACTTGGTGAAATCACATTCACCCCACACACACACAGAGAGCCGCACAGAGCCGCAGGTGAACACCGCAGGCTATTCTCTTCCGTGTATATTTGTGCCTGAACGAACACATACATGCAGAAAAATAGTTCAAATGCATGTAAAAGATCGACTATCCTCGTAAACACCACTGATTATGGCTTAGGTGAAAAAAAACAAAACATTTGTGAACCAAGTTCAATGGTATAAGAGCTGGTCTGAATCTTTGTGCTTATGTTAACAATAGTCAGAAAGGAATGTCAACAAGAAATTCACAGGAAAAAAGGATGTACTTGGGATTCAGAGGAACATTTCTTTTAGGAATAAAAACATTGACTTTGAACTTTGTTCATTTTATACCACCTGTTTTCAGTAAACTCTGCCTGAGTGAATGAATCAGAGATAAACAAATGTGACATGAACCAGATGCACAAAACCAAGATTGATGGAAGCATATGAATGCTCTTCTTCTCTAATAATCACTAAATAACTCCTTTAAACTAGAGATGCACGATATATTGGTGCCACACTGGTGGTCGCCAGATACTGACTGATACACTACTGTTCAAACGTCGTGATTTTTTGAAATATTTTTGAAAGAAGTCTCTTATGTTCACCGAGGCTGGATTTATTTGATCAAAATACAGAGTAATATTGTGAAATATTATTACAATTTAAAATAACAGATTTCTATTTTAATGTATTTTAAAAAGTAATTTATGCCTGTGATTAGGGTTGGGAATCATTTAAATAAAAAAAATTCAGATTCTTATCGATTCATAATTTCAATTCCAGGTTTAAAAAAAACGTAGATATCATTCACATTTATTCTAAGTCTTATTGCAAAACATTTCGTTGTAGCTGAATACCATGAACAAAAATCAACAGGCTAAAGAACACTTTGAACAAAGAACTTTTGCCTATGGTTTAAAAATATACCATACCAAAAACAACTAGCCTAACTAATATAAATTTCAAGCATTATTAAAGACAAGTAAACACTCAGTAGTCAGTAATTAAAAAAAGAAAAATTAAACAAATTAGCAACTGAACAAAGATACGACTGAAATAAACTAAGATTTTCAGGTATTCAGGTACAGATACTAATAAAATGTAAAATAACATTGCACTTTATAAATAAAATACACATTACAAATATAGTTACAAAAGTTATTCAGTCAAGAACAGCGACTGAATTTTCTGTCTTTTGTTGTTTGATTAACGTTATTATAGAGACGCCAGGAGGAATATTATTGCTGTCACTTTAAGAACTGCACTGATCCAATATACTGTCATGCGTTTTCTTTGTCAACTGTTTACATTCCCTTAAAGGGGTGGTTCAATGCGATTTCACTTTTTTAACTTTTGTTAGTGTGTAATGTTGCTGCTTGAGCATAAACAGTATCTGCAAAGTTACAGCGCTGAAAGTTTAATGCAAACGAAGATATCGTCTTTTAAAGTTATGGAAGTTTAATGCCTACAAAAACGACCAGTTTGGACTACAACGAGCTGCTTCCCGGGTTGGTGACATCATAAACCCTGCAAAACACACCCCCGGGAACACGTAACAAAGTGGGCGAGGCCATGAGGCGCAGCGTAATGGAAGCGGAAGAGTTGTGTACACCGGACGCGAGCGACGCGATGCTTCAAAAGATAATAGAACCCATTATAATCTGTGATATTTTCTACACTGGATGCGGCGCTGAAGACAGCTTCCAGAATCTACACGAGTTCAGTCAATGCTGGATTTGCACAAAGGCTTTTACTGAAAGAAGCAGTTCCCACTTTAAAAGCAGAAGCTGCTGTTTATCGGCTTCAAACTAAGTACTTTATTGTTTGTAAATGTCTTTTAAATGTATAGTTCTGTTGCTATTTTTGGTTGCATCAGGGACGTAACATTATACAAAGACCAACATGTTTTTGCTTTGCTAGACAGTTAGCTAAATTCTACAAACACCTACAAACTTTGTTCATAGACAAACAGTTGTTCATGCTATAAATTAAACGATACCTTTACAAAAATGCTACTACTCTCATGTATTCGGCAACAGTAAAGCTTTAATCAGGATAAAACTGTATATTGAAAGCTAACAAACAGCAGTGACAGCATCTAAACACTTTGACACAAATACAAAATGAAATACCATTCAAAAAATGTCCTTTAAAAGCCGCGATTGCAGCTTGACCCTCTTCATCTGGGTCTAATTCGGGCTCAATTTGATACAGCAATATAGACGCCATTATTTACATTTCCAAGCCCACGTAACCGGTAACCACTGGTAATGGTAAGGGGCGTGGCGTTTCCGGACGCTTCAGCGAATCACGATGGCTCTGGATACACTGGGTCAGCTAACCAATCTGAGCAAATTGCGTATTTCGGAGGGAGTGGCTTCATAGAAGCAGGAAGTCAAACGAGCCATGTTAAACTGCGCCCCAAAACCAAAATCAAGCCTAGAAAAAAACCACTGAACCACCCCTTTAAGAGATAACCGACTGTGTTCTGACTGCATTTTGACATATTTGTGTGTATTTGTCTGTTCAAGTGCAAAAGGGCGTGGAAGAGAACTCGCACTTTTCACTATGAGAGGTGGCTTTCTGTGAGTGTTTTGGATGTGTGCACAGCACAGAAAACAGCGCACGAGACTTCTTGTGCTTGAATTGTTTAAAATCCCATTAAAATCACTTTTTCTGCGTGCGCAGCACAGAAAACAGCACGAGTCTTCTTGAGCTTGAATGGTTTAAAGTCATTAAAATGCACGTAAAGGAATCGATAAGAGGAATCGAAATTTAAATTTTATAAAAGTATCCGATTTCAGAATTGGAATTGATTTTCGATTCCCAACCCTACCTGTGATGGCAAAGCTGAATTTTCAGCAGCCATTACTTCAGCCTTCATTGTCACATGATTAGGCTTGCTGTGGTGGTCGGTGTTACCGGCATTACACGGTGTTCAGTCATACACGATTACATTACTTGCCCACCGTGGCACCGCCCCCACTGCCATTTTGCTATTTTATCCAAATAAAAAACATTTAGATCAGTTGGGCAATGGACACTACAATTATAAACTGCAAGTGTCCTACACCGAAGTCAGATTTCACTTGCGATAAGAGTAGGGAAGGGTGACTGACAAGATGATTGCGGAGGATTCAAGCATTCATTTTGTTCAAAGAACGGGAAAGATGTAAAGATCAAAGTGCAACAGACCCTGAGCATCACTGGCAAATATTTTCTTGTTACTGTGTGAATGCAATAAATAAATAAATAAATAGATTGTTCAGTTCCTTTATAAAAAAAAAATAAAAAAAAGATAAATTTAACAAATCTAAAAAACATAATTTTTCATACCGCACATTATAATTGTGTGTAGTGTGGCCACGGTACCAAAATTCCAGCAGTCGGTACCAATACCATTAAAATTTTACGGTTCTCAGTACCACAGGAAAATCTGTTGGAACTATTTTACTATTTTATTTAACTAGCCTATTTTAAAAACATATTAAATATGATGGTAATCATACATATAAATATTTGGAGTGTGTGTATGTATGTTTGTGTGAATATAGAGCTGCACGATTAATCATATCGCAATCGCGATGTCAAGCTTGTGCGATTATATGACGCAAAATGCTGCGATTTTATTAAATAAAATAATAATAATTTATTAAATAAATAAATACATGTGTGGACACGACAACCCATTTTCTGAGAGCTGTTTGCCCATTTTATACACCGCTAATAAAAAGAAGAGCAGTCAGTTTCAGTTTAGGCAGTGGCACGTGTGGCGCGCATGGTCATGTCACGACTTTTCCCGGTGTGCAGCGCAGAGAACGCGTAAAGATGGATGCGGAGCAAACGGTCACTGAACTGGTGGCAAGAAAAAACGCTACCTCTGTTATATGGCG
>RJVU01026577.1:538436-607479 GCA_003731715.1 Anabarilius grahami
ATTAAAGAGCCACAAAACGGTTTTTATTGTTTGAATTTCTTTAATAACTACACAGTTTGAAAGCTGGGACTTTGTTTAATGTCATAAGTAACCTGCTTTGTCTTCTCTGTCGATGTGTTGTCAGTGTCCTCTTTGCTCCGCGATGTATTTTTCACAGCGTGTGGCGTGACAGCGCCACGGCTTGACGGACAAAGCAACAGTAACTAAGGGGGGCGGGTCTTTGGGGAGCGATCAACTAAGTATAAACGAGACAGTTTCAGATGGCGCTCTTTGACTGATTGCAAAGGAGATATTATGCCGTTTGTATAGTAGAATTGACTACTAAGGCCTGTTCTGTTATAGGCAGTTTATTTTTGATTGCATCAAAATTGCATCAGTGTTTTTCAGATACTTTATTGTGTTTATTTTTGATAAAGAATTTTCAGTTTTTTAAACATATATTCATTAAAAATACTTTTAAAAATGTGTTATGTGTATTGTGCATTAATATTTACTGCTAGGAAAAACTTTAAAATGTAATCAAATTTAATTTAAATAATCACAACAATGTGTGAAAATTATTTCATGAACAAGCAAAAAATGTATGAGAATTAAACGTCAAAGCAATAAAACAGACAATTAATCGTCATAATCGCCAAAGCCCTAAAACAGGCAATTAATCGTCATTATCGCCGTGATTTATTAGACAATTAACCGTCAGCCAAATTTCATAATCGTGACAGCCCTACCTATGACCCTGCCAAGGGTGTGACTCATACATGGAGTGGGATTTTTGATTGCCAGTACAATATAATTTTTTCAAAATAATTACACACATTAGATTTTCAGTAAACACTTACTGTTTGTATGCTTACCAACATACCCACACAATTATAGCTGCATTATTTTTCCAATTGACTCTATAATATGCATAAGCAGAAAACACAAATAAAGCGAGTATATCTTTTATATGCCAAATTTGAAAATATGTCACAATCTAGTAAAAAATGGTAAAAATGTCAAATTTGAAGCCTTGCCAATAGAATGAATGCCTATTTGCAAATATTGTATCATTTTATAGTCAAATGGCCCTGGGTTAAAAAATTGCAGTTTTAATGGGTTTCAATATGGACATTTTTGTCCAAACGCTGCTGAGTGTGAGTATTTTTTGTATGGAGGGTAAAATTGATTTTTTGAAGGAAATGAGGGTAAAATATTAAAATTCCAATAAAAATAAACACCTGAGCCAAAATTCATGTAGTTGGCATTAACAAAGGCACACTTATAACAAAAAACAAAACTGAAATGGACAAAAATGTCCATAAGGTTGCACAAGGGTTAAATAAGCAAAGTTGAAAAACACCTGCATTAAAATATACTAGCAGGTTGTTTGCTGCATCATCAAATAATTTTTAATGAACATGGATTGGATCCATTTAACATTCAGCAAGCCTACATAAAGACAACAGAACAAAGATATATATGAAATAAACAGTGCTTTTTAGGTAGGTTTAAAAGTTTTCAGATACAGAAATAAAGTAAACAAATGTAAAATAACACTGTATATTCTTCACTGTATAAATTAAATACATATGAATCCTTTATTGTAACAGACTTTAATTTTTTTGTATACATTTTGGCCACGCTCACACAGCAGCAGAATGCGGTTGTCAGTCCTGTATTTGAGTCCTTAATACGGTTGCGTTCACACGCAGTACGGTTATTTACGGGTTTGACAACCGCATTCTATAACCAAACTCACACCTGTACATTTTCAGGACTCACAACCGCATTCTCGGAATATTCACGCTGTGTGAACGGAACTGGACAACTAGTTGTCTGTCACGTCATACAGTGCGAGAGAGCCGCTCTTCTAAGGTGTTTTGTGTGTTTTTACTTTCAGTAACTTACTGCGACAGAGATGTGAGCTGTGCGTCATCTTAAGGTGTTAGATCCAGTCATTGTTTTCCACCGGAGCGGCTCATGTCAGTTTTGTGTTTCTTTTCAAATGCGTGTCATGCGCGAGATGTCGTTGCACGTTCATACAGACAGTGTTCCAAACGCTACTGAAAGTTGCTGTGTGAACGAGACATTTTGAGACTCACACCTGTTAAGTAAATGCGGTTGTCAATCCCAAAAAATGACTGTGTGAACGTGGCCTTTAATATTTTTTGTAAGTTTAAATATGTATAAGATCTGCACTATTCCCTTTACAAAGGCGGGACTCTTATTTTAACGAGTGTTCTCGTTTACGGACTGACAAGGAGAGCACGCAGTTCTTCAGAGTTATTTTGCAGATTTAAAGTTTGTCCGTTTATTAAGCATCCCCGAAAAGGCATAAGATCTGTATGTATTTGTTATCTGTTGTAAGTTGTTGTAATAAGTGTTTTGAATAATACGCTGTATGTTGATGATAATGCAATGGAGAGAGAGAGTTTAATGCGCACTTCTTGTGCTCTGTATTGTTTAGCTTTTGTGGTGATTTGTTTGGAGTAAAAACGGACACAATAAACTTAAAAAAACATCAGTAAAGGTTTGGTCATCATTCAGATGGGGGCCACTACACTTATGAAAGTTACAAAAGTTATTTAGTCAAGAATAGTGTGCGATCTTTTGTTATTTGATTAACTTTAAAGCACAGACAGCAGCGCTAGGATTACGCAACAGTCATTATACTGCTCAGTGCCTTAACGCAGTTAATTAATAAACCATCGGTTTATTATATCAGCCTTTTTCCTGCTAAAGCCGATATGCCGATGGTTGTGAATTGAGCAAAAAACGTCCGATACATCGGTGCATCCCTATGCTCAAACATCCATTTTGTAACAGACGTGTGTGTTTATTTTAGCTATTCTGTCAGTGAAACGACACACTACAGCCTGTAAAACTATGAAATAAATATCAGTAAATAATGGTAAACTAAATAATAAGAAATTTAAATGAAAGATTAAGAAAGATAATCGGGTGACCAGATCGCAATTCGCAAAACAGAATACAAAGCCGACAAAGCTTAAATTTATGGACTCACGACTCACGTACATCTCTCATTCGGCATTAACCAAAATGTTTCCATGGCTGCGATGTCACATTTAATTGCTAACCTATTATTTCTTTTGTAAACAAAGCTTTGTGCTTCACTCATGTCATATTCACGTAAAATACTGGCACAGCCCTATCAGTGGGTACCGAATGTACCCGGATACTCAGTACTCTCGGTACTCCAGATATGCTGGTATTAGGGCTGCACGATATATCGTTTTAGCATCGAAAGTCACATCGCAGGATGTGCGATGTCTAGTATAGGGATTGTTAATCAGTACGGACCAGACACCACAGTTCAAAACGCAGGTCATTCTTTGATTGATTGCAAAGTTTGACCATCATACAATGAAAGTTTATCATTTAAACATGTTTTAGTTAAAACATTCAAGCGATTTTAAAACAATTTGAGCGCACGGAGACGTGAAACAGAACTCAATTCTGAACGTGCAATGTGCGCGCGCACACACAGAGAGCCGCACAGAGCCGCGCAGCCGCACGTGAACACACAAACGTGCCATTCTCTATTTGTGCCTGATTATGGCTTAGGTGAACGAAACAACTGAGAAAGAAAAGCGGATGTGTAACAGTATTTTGGATCCGCGCCACGCATTCGGTCTTAAAGTGACAGAAGCCCCTGCTGCTTGAATGTCATGAATGTTAATCAAACAAAAGACAAAGAAAAATCACTTTTGTAGCTTTCACACAGATTAATTATATTTAATTTATACAGTGAAGACTACGCAGTGTTATTTTACATTTGATTATTTAATTTCTGTACCTGAATACTGTTAGACTTACCTGAAAAGCATTTATGCTTATTTTAATAGCTTATAAGCTTAATAGCTTTGTTCTATTACATTTATCTATCTTGTAATTTGTTCATTACTTTCTGTGTATTCACTCACCTACAAAATCATCCCAATGATTCTAGAATGATTAATTATTTCAAAATAGAGCTATTCAAGTCATCTGGTGAATTTTTTCGTATCGCAATATATATCGCAGAAAAACTAAATATCGCAATGTCAGTTTTTTCCAATATCGTGCAGCCCTAGCTGGTATCGTCACATTTTTAAAATTTCAGTACCGGTACTTTTCACAACACTAATTTTGTGATGAATAAATTCACTTATAGCATTTGAAACCATTGGTTTTAGAGATTTATTTTTAATTATTTATTTAAATATAATAGTATAGAATTTGATACCGGCTATTTATTGGTTATCTGCTAAAACATGAAAACAATCAGTCTAAATGACTTAAATGTGTAATGACCTTTGCATTAGCATTACCTGTGTGTGAGATCATGGGAAAAATTAACGAGATAAACACACATCCCACAACATAACTGCCTTCATTGTAGGTCTCTTCTGTATTTATAAGTGATGCAATCCAAGTCACAGTCAGTATGAAGTACTGTAGGAAATAGCGGTAGGTGGAGGAAGGAGGGGAAACGAGCGAGTTGAAGAGACGGTGAAGATGCGGCGAAAGGGGGCGGGGGGGACTAGACGCTCTCTGGGCACAGAGCCAAAAAATGTCAGCGCTGCAAGACAAACAAGAGAGTCGAGAGCCCTCGGGAACCTGCTGGCTAGCAACAGCAGCCTACAGAAGAAGAAATCTGCAGCCTCTCCATCAGACACAATCAGGCATTAGAAACCCATAACTTCCAAGCCATTTGAGAAGGCCAGACCTGACATGCCAGTAAACCCCTGGATAACACGAAAATCTCCTTTAGTCACCCAGCCACACTCAACAAATAACAGACAAAAGACAGGGTGAAAGAACCTTTAGAGTCTGATTTTATTTCCGCAGGCAACTATATAGCGGTGAAAGTGCGGCGTGAAATCCTGTTTTATGAATTCCAGACCATGTGAAGACACCTTTTTTTAATTCAGCAGAAGGAAACTTCCTACCAGCCTGAATGCCAATGAAAAACAGCAAAAGGTGATTTTTCATACGTTCAGTTCCTGGCGGGCAAACAGCCGCTAAAAATAGCTTTTTGGTGGATTGACTGGCAGTCATAGCAGTCCAGTGACTTTTATCTTCCTCCAAAGTCACTAATGAAAGCACTTTCACACAAGCTCTGCTGACAATTTATTGGCCTAATAGATCACACAAATGCCTTCCATAAAGACCCCTGTCTTTATACTCAAATCACGTAGGTCTTTCAACGATTGCACATTTGTCTCAATAAAATGCAAAACATCCAACAGTTCAGCACACTAATGGACTTAGCATAAGGGGAAACTCATGTAACGGGGGACTAAATTAAGAGTGATCAGTTCTGAGGTTATTAGTGATGCATCAAGGGGGAAAAAAAGTTGTCAAATGAATTTTAGTGAGATTAGTACAAACCCTGTACTTAGCCATGGCCTTTCATTCTTCATTCTTTCAGTCTTCAGAGAGCTTTACACTGGACCTATGAAACCTTAAAGGGATAGTTCATCCAAAAATTTAAACTGTCATCATTTCCTCACCCTCATGTCATTCCAAACATGTATGACTTACTTTCTTCTGTGGAACACAAAAAAAGATATTGTGAAGATTGTTTCAGTGTTTTTGTCTATTCAATGAAAGTCAGTGGGATCTAATGTTGTTTCGAATTTGTTCACATTATAAATGGGTGAACTATCTCTTTAAGGCTTAAAGAGACCAGACATGCCCACAAACTGTCCACAATACATTCACTGACCATCTAACGCATGCTGCACACAATACTTGTGAAAATTATGAGCTCTAATCAGACTGAAATCCTGAAAAAAATGTATTATGGTTTGAACAAAAATATCAATCGCGGCAGTTTTCAACACTGATAATAATAACAAATGTTTCTTGAGCTGCAAATCAGCATATTAGAATGATTTCTGATGTATCATGTGACACTGAAGACTGGAGTAATTCAGCTTTAACATCACAGGAATTAATTACATTTTAAAAAACATTAACATATCAAATAAATGCTGCCTTGGTGACTAAGAGACTTCTTCCAAAAATATAAAAAAATTAAATAAAAGCACAAGACATTTAGAGTTTTGTTTAAGGCACTTAATAGCAAGCAAACTAGGTATCTAGCTTTTTTTTCTGCCTGTGAAATAATCAATATTAACTACTTTTGAGGAAACAAAAACATAGATGGTGAAGTCTAAACGCATTTCAACAGTTCATGGAGACTGTCATCATGGCTTATTCTGAATAAGATTTATCTGTGCCAGTCTAGTATTGTGGTATTCATCCATTTCAGATTTACCCACCCATAAACACCACAAACTGTGGCTCGCTTTACATGTCGTTCAGAGAGCCTCTTCCTGTCTTCCTGTGGACAGAATAAGCCACAAATATTCTAAATAAAACATGAATTTCCGATGAACTATCAAATAAATGTTACTTTCAGCACCTCACAATTGCTCTAGAACAGTGTACGAGTTATAGACTCCATTATAGACATTATAGTTATAGACTCCCAGCCATATGTGTTATTAAAATCTATGATATTAAGACATCCTGATAGGTTTGATGAACAGGAAGGATTATACTCCTTTACTTTAACTGAGGGCTGCCATTTTGCAGACAAGCGAGCAGGTGAAATGTTGCATTCTACGAATAAAACATGCCTTTCAAAAGGTTAATGAATTAAGATAACTGCTACAAGTGTGTCTCAGAAAGGCAAACTTGCCCTTGAAAGACTCATCGGAGCAGCCCTTTGGCCGGCGGTTTTCAACCAATCAAAAAATAAATGTAAAGCTTATGCCAAAAACACATCTTGAAGGTTCAAAAACTCAACTTCCTTTCATCAGACCTGCATGAATGGAGCATGCAAAACATAAAAAGTATCTCTAGTACATTAATATCATCTATTATGATGAACAAGTCAGTGGGACACAGATCCAGTCACAATCTTCAGAGATCAGCATAAATCTCACTTTGGGAATGACAGCTCTTGGTTAGTGTCTTCTGTCCAAACAAATAAAATGATTGTGCTATTGATGAGCCAGGTTGATTGATTCAAGGCATTGATGTCAAAGCTTGAGAAGACACCAAGATCTGCACTGTGCAAAACATAGCCAAAGGGTGCTTCTCATTTCTTATTTGTGCATCCTCGTTTCCTTTCCTCACGTCTCAGCTCCACCCCGTAGGATGTGAGGGGAGGATGCAAGGCAAGAAAACGAGGACGGAGGAATCGAAGGAAATGTTATTTGTATATTGGAATGTTCTTGTTCACCCGAGCGTCGCTTCAAAGCGTCATCAGCTGCGCTCAAGGGATCTGCCCTCATGTTGTTAAAGTTTGGTTATTAAAAAAATGTATAATAAATATTAATAACGCAAGATGCTCCATTGAAATATGTGAGATGTAAAGTTTACTTAAAATGCAAAAGTAAAGAATACATTTAAATGATCGTTGACAGATGTGACGGGGGGAGGAGAATGTATACGTGCGTCAGGTTTCTCGACGAGAAAGACTTCCGCAAAGGATACACCCGTGTATCCTCGCTCATGACTCCTCAGGAAGCTTCCTCACTCCTCGTTCCTCGCTTCCTCACGGTGCAATTAGAGAATTGAGATGTCCTACAAGATGGCTGAGCTTGATCGGTTTCCGGGTCATAGGACGGAGGAGCGAGGAAACGAGGAGGGATATTGAGAAGCACCCAAAGACAGTAAAAACCAAAAACGCATATCTAAAAAAACATAAAAAATGTTTCGAAGTGGCTCAGAAAGGAATGTGGGAATTAATAGGACATATTTGCTCAGCTATAAGCATTACGAGTCTGACACCAGTGACTGTGAGGAGCTCAGATGGGAGCCTCTATTTTAGATTAGAATACAGATGCTAAACTGATACATGTGCCAACAGTGCAAAGTGCCACATCACCAAGTGTAGAAAATAGCAACATAGCTGCAGATGTTAAATGTGTATACCAGAGAATTAAACACATGCACAAACACAAAACAGAAAATGACTGTGATGTTGTTCGCAGGCAAAGAGAAACACCTGCATGTAACGCTACCTTAAAAGTAATTTGTTTGAAAATAAAATGGCAATGATTTTACTTCAACAAAACTCTCTACAGTTGTAACTGGATGGAGAAGTTGTTAAACATTTTAGCATTAGTTATACTTTCCTTCTGTTTTTGTAACATATGATTTTTGGCTTTTACAGAAACCAGTTAACCCTATCATTGATCTAACCATGGAAATGACAAGCAATCCATGGTTTTATCAGTGGTTACTATGGTCTTGTTCAAAATACCACAGTTTCTATACAGGAACTAAGTTTCGTAAGGGAATCACACACCAGACTCGGCAACAATGATTCCACTTCAATAACCAACAGCTACAAATGACCAAACATGAAGCCACATGGTGCAAATCCCAAGCCACAGTAATGCTGGTAAGGCTTTATAAGAACAAGCTGAGAGGGGCAATGTGACCTAAGCTTTATGGTAATCTGAGCATTAAGTGGCCTCTTTTTGTCTGACCCTTTTCTCTCCTCAAGAACACACAGCCCTTTTCAAAAGGTCTGGCTCTGACAGGGGGACCCTGACCCTGTGAGGGGAGCTGAAACTCTCCCTGCCAAATTAGCAACTGCACCACCACAGGAACAGTCATGGGGACGTTTGACATTGGTGCTGTCCTCAGACGGTAAGCACGTTGGCGTTATCCTGCACAACCAAAAGCAGTATTCAACGCGCTTACGAAATTTTACCATGGTAACCACAGTGTCAATCTAAATATCAGTTATCGCTGCTACAACAAAACGATGGTAATTTGGTAGTACTGTCGTTAAAACAAAAAGAAAATAAACAGTGACATAAAGATTCTGGCAGCTTACGATGTTTGAATGACATTTCTCATGAATTCACTGACTTCAAAGTAGTAACAATAACTGACATTTTGACGGAAACTAGCCTATCGCCAATTTTAGTAAACAAATAGCTACTCTCAACTAAAGCAAACATGATTTTGCCAATAAAACAGAAACCTAAGCAAGCTTCAACAGTAGTACGTTAAAAACTGAAATTGTTTCGTTTCATGAGGAATCTGAATCTTCCAGTCATGAGCTTCAACCAGAAATAATAGCAGCTCCTCGCGCGATATTTCTAATCCAAACTCCATGAAAATATAAACACCAAAGCGGGTCTTTCTCCGTCGTTCATCGCCCAGGGTTATTGGACGTCACTGCAGGATTCTCCATAACAATATAACCTTAAAAAAAAAGTTGCCTTCTAGACAGCATTTTATCATCAAAACGACGCGACGGGACTCCCAGCAAATACTGGACACATGTATTTACACAACACACCATTCAAACTCCGGCTTTAAGTAAACGCAAATCACAGAATTGGTCACATTGCCAGACGTATGAATCTTAAATACGACTGGCATCCGATAAGAAAGGAGGCTTATCTCGCATCTGTTTAGAAAATGGGCCAATGTTGATGTTCGGGGGAGTAAACATTTGCACACGCAAGCCATTTCTAACCATCAAAACAGAAAAGAGCGCACATGTTATTAAATAACCTTATCGGCGAGCCTTGGGTTTTTAGTGATTTCAAGATTTCCCTTTCAATGTCAATGTCAGTCAGAAGCAAAATAGCTCGAAAGAAATCCCAAAAATGACGCATTATCACTGTATATCACACACCCCGCCCACCTAAACATTATAACCGTTTTAAAAAATGTCTCATCTTACCTTTATTTTGCACACGGAGCAACTGCGGTCTGCCGTTCAAACGTGATGCATGAGCTGCATGGTGAAGGAGGATGTTGTCGATACCCGTACTGACACAGATCAGATATTACTCGGTCGCAGTCGGGACACTCGCTCTTGCAGTGAGCTGCAATGGCGAGGCTGACTTTCCAGTTGAGGAATTCAGCTCTCAATATGCAGTGGAATTTATCCAGATGCGGGAAAAAAAAAAAAAACTCAAAAGATGCCAGTGCAAACAGTGAAAATAACATTAAACGACAATTTTCCACGTAAGCGAGAAAGCTTAAGGTTGATAAGCTTCAACATCACGACGATTTCACGAGCAGCTACACGCGCGCGCGCACCCACACAGACGCGCGCACACTGGCAGTTTGAGCTTTTGTATGCTTTCGGGTGTGTATAAAGTGCGTAAAGGGAAATATTTCAGCATGCCTTCAGTTCGCTAATACGTATGTAAACGAGTCCACGCGAGTAAAGGTCCCGACGCTCAGAAGGTGGGGAAATACCAATGCATCCATTTAAAATGATACTGCACTGGCGTGAAGCGTTCACTGGGTTTTCGTTTGTGGCGCTCCAGCAGCCATTTTGTTGAAACTGACAACAGCGGGCTCAAGTCTCAGTAGAGTATAACAGGAAGTGCCCCCATTCCCCAGCGGCACGCCACGTGACTTCTACTAACAAACAATCCAACCCCTATGTTAAAATATCGCTCCACCTTTATTGTTGCTATGACAACGAGGGTCGAGGAACTACCTCCCTCCCCCAACAACACAGACTGACGTACCGCCAGCCATCTCTCGAGTCTCTCTCATTTGATTAATCATTAGTCGGGCTTTCTCAGAAATACTTAATATATACATATAAAACCATGGTTGTTCTAGAGAGCTCTTGCATCCATTTTAGTTACGAGGTTTAACGTACCGCATCAAATATGTTTTTTTAGACATCGTTCCACTGGCAGAGGGCGCAGTTTCAACAAACCACTAGACATCGCTTGAAAATCATCTAGTAATGATGACAACTTATTAACTCAAAACTACAAACAAATTAGAAGACAAACGTTCAGTGTATTCTCAATTTATTTATCCCTCACTGACAGAGAATGTGGTAAAGCTTTGTTCAGTCATTCCTGTTTTTTTGGGGCTGCTAAAATGACTAAGACACATCTTGACACAAGTTATCCTATGGCTCACCGGCTGCTATAGGGTCAGTTCACCCAAAAATGAAAATTATCCCATGATTTACTCACCCTCAAGCCATCAGGTGTATATGAATATCTTCCTTCAGACGAACACAATCGGAGATATATTTAGTTCACCCAAAAATGAAAATTCTGTCATTAATTACTCCCCCTCGTGTCGTTTTACACTCGTAAGACCTTCGTTCATCTTCGGAACGCAAATTAAGATATTTTAGTTGAAATCCGATGGCTCCGTGAGGCCTGCATAGGGAGCAATGACATTTCCTCTCTCAAGATCCATTAATGTACTAAAAACATATTTAAATCAGTTCATGTGAATACAGTGGTTCATATTAATATTATTAAGCGACGAGAATATTTTTGGTGTGCCAAAAAAAACAAAGTAACGACTTATATAGTGATGGCCGATTTCAAAACACTGCTTCAGGAAACTTCGGAGCATAAATGAATCAGTGTGTCGAATCTGCTGTTCAGAGCGCCAAAGTCACGTGATTTCAGCGGTTTGACACGCGATCCGAATCATGATTCGACACGCTGATTCATTATGCTCCGAATCTTCCTGAAGCAGTGTTTTGAAATCGGTCATCACTATATAAGTCGTTATTTTGTTTTTTTGGCGCACCAAAAATATTCTCGTCGCTTTATAATATTAATATTGAACCACTGTATTCACATGAACTGATTTAAATATGTTTTTAGTACCTTTATGGATCTTGAGAGAGGAAATGTCATTATGTAGGCCTCACGGAGCCATCGGATTTCAACAAAAATATCTTAATTTGTGTTCCGAAGATTAACAAAGTTCTTACGGGTGTGGAACGGCATGAGGGTGAGTAATTAATTACATTATTTTCATTTTTGACAGGAACACACCAAGCCGATGGTCGGCAGTTTTTGTTCGTCGGCCGACTACGTTTTCTCATTGTGTTCCAGATCGGCTGAAGTTGGTCCTCGTCGGCTTTTTTTCGGCCGATTTGACATGTTGAATCGGGGTTGGAGCTAGTCATCTGATCATTCTGATTGGCTGTTCCACCTGCTTCTGCCACCTGCTGGTACGGAAAGGCATTTCATGTTACGCAGGCGCAGAATGGACGTGCTACTTGGCCGTCAGCTGTTGAGCGTCGGTTTGGTGTGTCAGGGTAACTTTGGACCCAGACGCTGCCGACGTGAGCCAACCACCTCGCAGTCTGCTTTCATCGCCACTAGTGCGTCGGCGTCGGCTTGGTGTGTTCCTGCCTTTACTCCTCCAAGGTTTATAATGTTTGTGAATGAGGGGCCGCGTTTTGAAGTAAAAAATAATGCATCCATCCATTAAAAAAAAGTAATCCATGCAACTCCAGTGGTTTAATAAAGGCCTTCTGAAGCGAAGCGATGCGTTTTTGTAAGAAAAATACCCCCCCCATTCACAACCATTATAAACCTTGGAAGACTAAGGATATTTTTAAATATATCTCTGATTGTGTTCGTCTGAAAGAAGATTCACCTAGGATGGCTTGAGGGTGAGTAAATCCAAAGTCCCTTTAAAACAAGTCATTTCACTCGGCGGCCATCTTTGAAACGCCTCTCGGGCATCCTATCTCTTTGAATGGGGAAACATCAAATTCTCCAAAGCTGTTTGCCAAGCTTTCGATTAAATTTCATATTTGAAATCACCAATGAAATCTGACAACAACTGTCTCATAAATTTTGTTTCTAAATGCTCGAATCATGACAAAAAATTGTGTTTTTCAGGCTGGATCAAGCTAATGCGCATGTGCAGTCCCAAGTGCGAGTCTCTTGTGCCTCATTTCTGAGGCGCGCGTCTGACTGCTTCTAGAGTAACCGGAGCTTCTAACGGCCGCTGCAGTGACGCGATGACTTTACCAATAGGCAACTGGCTCTTATTTAGAAGGCGGGACTTATTCTGCCATATTGCGCGTTGCACTTTCTCCATTCAAAACAATATGAGTGATGCGTCTTGTGTTATTCTATAGTCTTTGGTAAATCATGGGATAATTTTCATTTTTAGGTGAACTATCCCTTTAAGTGGACAGCCAAAAGCTTCTGGTTTTTTTTTGTTTTTTTTTGCATTGAAAGCACATTTTTCTCTAACAAACATAAAACTAAAACAATTACTGTTTTAAAATGTGGTGTGCTCCATAGTGATTTGCAGAGTTTGATCATTGTAAAATATTGTATTTTGTGTATTTTATATGTATGTAATTTTGTGTATGAGAATTTTTGTATTTATTCACACCACTTTAGTAATTATAAATTAAATAGGTGAGAACATGGACTGTTTTAACAAATCTGCAACCCAGTTGTTTTTACATCTCTGAAATGTTATTTGTCTGCTGAGCTTGTTTTTAATTGAGATGCCTCAAAGAAAGTTTCCTCATAGAAGCTATGTGATTCCACAATTTGGGACACTGAAATATAGGTTTAAAAGAATTTGAGCATGTAAGTATGGTCTCCACCCATGGGGACATTTTCACACTGCAACACTGATCCCCTCTGTCCCATTCCAGCTTACAGCTTTATCACAGCATGGACTGTGGAAGGCAAATATGATCAGAGAGCTGGCCAAACATTTCGCTGAGCAATGAGCCAAAACCCGATCTCACTAAGGACTCATTTCTCTCGCTCTCATTAGCATTCATCCACCCAATGACAGCCAGAGCGCTTCTGTTGGCCAGATGAATCTGAGAGGATGGCTGGGTCGCTTTAGGTAGTTAAAAGACAAGGGCTCGCCGATAAAGACTTGCTGACAGACCTTCAAGGGGCCAATTAAATAACAATCCGCCCTAATGTCATCTGCATATGGATTACAGCTGAGATATGTAATGCGGTGGCAGAGGAGAAACGTGATTACTGAGTGCGTTTAATGATGAAGTATGTATAGAGGCATAAAAGATCAGCTTGGCAGGGAGGGCTAATCACAGCTCATGGCAATTAATCTTGCTTGTCGTGATAATTCAGGTTCATTATTCACCGTGTCACCTCTTCAGCACAGGAGCAACATCTCAGAGCTGCAAAGGAGGCAACCCAGACTTCACCCAGGCACTGAGAAGAAGCATCAAGACTTGTCTTGTGGGAGCATCTTAAGACAATAATATAATTATATTTAGTGTGTGCATGCATCGGGAATGTGTGTTGATTTACAGACCAATGACGTGTGAAGGTTTATTTATTTCTCTTGAGATCATGTACTGGACAAGGTAAGGAGATGGAGCAGGACCAGGCTTCCCATGCTGCATCAAAAATTACAATGTCCAAGTGTTGAAATTAGAGCATTCTCTGATATAGCTTTAATCAGATACATAATTAATACATAATCAGGTCAATATAAAATAACAGGGTTAGTATTATTTATAGTATTTATTGATATTTTGAATTAGCTTTTATTTTTATGTTTTCAGTTTTCATATTTTATTTAGTAATTTTGTTGTGTGCCTTTGTAATTTTTTGTTTTTGTTTAATATTTTTATTTAGCTTTATTTTTATTTCAGTTTTAGTTTTAGTAATTTTAGCACTTTCAATAAGTTTACGTTTTCATCTAACATTTATATTTTATTTTATTTCAGCTTTATTTGAATTAACAATTTTTAAATAGTTTTATTTAATAAATAACACTAATTTGTAATGACAATCATGTCCATCATTCAGAAAGTTCACATCCTTTGCACCTGTTTTCTTCTTAATTTAAATGTCCATATGCAAAATTTAGTATTTGCAGCTCTGTTTAGCATATTTTACCCTGTTTACATAGATAAAATACATATTATTGTGCATAAAGGTTATAAAATTATAATTATAAAATTATAATTATATTATTAAAGATTTTCCTATCTTCCTAGATCTATTTGGGCCTGTCCATAACTGTCCAGCTAACGAAAAAAATGTTGATGTTTATTTTAGATACATCACCACTGGTTAGCTTTACTTATAATCATGCACGCTTGTTGAACAAGCATTAGACCTTTGTGGTCTCCATGGCATTAGGGGAGCAGTGTAGAAAGGTTAATCAGATTTACAGCACACATAACCATAATTGGCTGCCTTTATAGATTCAAATGAGCAATTAACTACAAGTCGCTTGTGTTGCACTTTCATTGGAAACCTGAGAATGTGCTGCCATAATAGTTTTGTGAAGAAGCCCACAGAGGTAATCAGAGCTTCCTCTTAAGCCTGCGAAGACTTACCCATGGCTATTTGGAATACTTAATTCTGATTAGTCCATAGCATTCAGCGGTTTCATATATACCATGGAAATGGTATTTATCAGACGGGTCATTGTACATTGTACTTGCGCTACTTTCAAATATAAAACTGCAACGCCATGCTCTAAAATCAAATTCTAAGATGCATTAAGTTTCTCTACAAGTAGAACTTGCATCAGCAATCAAAACTAATCTGTTCATCTTAAATACCTCAAATTTGGTCCTAGACCATAAATGATGAAATCAAACCCTCTGGTCACATTCGTCAATAAAATGATGAAGAGCTCTGACCAAAAGCACATGGTAGAGAAAAGACCTCAGCCGTGAACTGACATGAGCTGTAGTGACAGCTGTCGTGCTTTGTTTATGATGCATGCATGTGTCAAGGGAAACTTCATTTAGATACATGTAGCTCAGATAATGTGTTTCCATGGGACTGGAGTCTGCCATAAAAGCATGTTGACTGAAATCAGCACAAGCTTTCAGGCTTTCAGGAAGGAAACAGTCTACACTGAGAGCAAAGATTAACCACAGTAGCTCTTCAAACATAAAGTGAACCAAAAGGAAAAGGAAATCTTTGAATACATTTTGCTCAGTCACACTTGAAATGTTGATGAAGCCTTTGCTCAGCATTAGGAACAATTGGTTACTTTGATCGCATACTTCCTCATCCTATCTTCATCATTATCTCTGTTGTTATTTAGTTGTTTTTATGTACAAGAGAGGATGATATCTTTGAGCTAAAAAGGCAGACCATAAACAGAAAAAGAGCATGACCTTAGATCTTGTCTGATGTAGTAAAAGGGGAGGGGGCATCCTCTTTGCCATTTCTTCTTCATTACATTTTATTGATGGAGATAGATGGAGGATAGTGTGTATATGTGTAATGTGATGCAGAGAGAGGCATGCTGGGATATACAGTGGGGTCCAAAGGAGTGTACTAGTGAAAATGATTTTTGTAATTAAATGCAACATATTAAAAATTATACAATATTGTAATTATACAATATTTAGCATAACATAGCACACTAGAGCAAAACGTTTATTTGGTTTGCTCCTCTTTTACTTTACTGATTTTATAAGTTAAAAGCTGATGATCATGTTCTCTATCAAGATTTCAGTATGATATAAAAAAACATCTGATCGTCTGTACAAAAAGTCACATAATCAATGTCACACATTTTGATTTGTGACATAATATTGGAGTAACTTGATAGTGATAGAGTTTAACTGTTAATTTCCAGGTTAAAATTATATATTTAATTGTTTCCAGGTTTACATTATTTTTTACGTTATTACTGTATATGTTCATAATATTTAATGTTAGGCGTTTCATTTTAGAAAATACAGAAATTTATTTGAGAAATAAATAAAATTTTTAGTGGAGTCCCACAGGGTTTAATTTTAGGACCTCTGCTCTTTTTTAACATTACCTTTATTACGCATATGTGACATTTTCATAATAAGTCTTCAGTGACTTAAAAGAAGTGCAGATTTTTTTCGTTTTACATAATGTCTTTGTTTAATTTTTTTTTCAAAATTTTGAAAACATTTAATAATGTATTTATTTCCAATCCCATGTAGACTTTGAACCCCACTTTATCTGATCTAATGTGATCTATAGACTTCTATTTTGTTATTCTGTTCTGTTAATTCCTGTTTGACCTACTCCATTTAGTTCCAGTTTCATTGGTTAATGATTATCTACTCGTTTGTGTCTGATTATGTATTATTTTGTTACACACAGAAGGGGACGGAGACACAGGTAAAGCGTATGCGATGTTTATTGAACAACCAGAGAGTTATGGCAGAGTGCAGGTAAGTCAATGCAGATAAAGTTCTAAGCAGATGGCCATCAAGGCAGTGATACTTGTCTTGATCTTCACTCCAGGTTACAAGGATGGCAGGCAGACGTGGAACCGAGGATACCAGGAGACACTCACGGAAGACACAGAGAACACGAGGGAAGACAATGGAGACAGGTAAGTAGTCCGTAAGGTAAGCATAACAGGAAGTATGTCTTAACGAGACCGGACAGTGACTGAGTGTTCTGACGTGCCTTTATGCTGCGGTGGTGATGAGTGCTGATGAGTGTCAGGTGTTGCTGATCAATACTCAGGAGAGGGAGTGCGATGTGATTGGTGAAGTGAAGAGCCTGGCGTGTCTGTGACATATTTACACCTTTCAGTCATTATGTTCGCCTTGTATTTAAGTTCCCTGCTATGTTCATTCCCTAGTCGGTTCTCGTCTGTTGTATTACATTGTATTGTATTCTCCCCGTGTTATCATTAAAGACTGCTTTATTAATAATGCTTTCGCCTTGCGCTAAGGCTGTGACAGTAGGAAGCTTGTGTAATTATTGTGGCAAATAAATAAATAAATCTCTAAAAACACTAGAACTAGAAACAAAGGCTAATGTCAAACAACTTCTCCAATATATAAACACACTTACATAGATGCTCAGAGAGAAACAGTGCGCTAGGTGTAGGGTAGTAATGAGCATGCCACAGTTGCATGCCTACAGCTCCCCTTTTCCCCCTTCCCCCATCCCCAGCATCACAGTGATGAATGCATCCCTCCGGTCAATGACCCCCAAGGTCACAGGAACAGAGTAGTGAAGTAGAGCCACTGCACCGTGCGACATGTTCCCAGCCCACTCAGGTAACAAAGAGCATAACTCACTCTCACTGACAAACATCAGACTCACACTCCCACCTCCATTTAATCACAAATGTAATCAAACTGGCTTTAATGCAGTGTGCTCAAGCTGGAGTGTATTGTGAAGATTGAAGGACATATACAGTAAACATATACAGAAGGCCCAAAAGTCTGAGATTACAGATATCAGGGATGTTTTCATATAAAACTTGAAATGAACAGAAAGTTATAGGAGTTTAGACATTTTAATGTAAAAATGTATAATGTAAAATGAACAAAATTAAGTAGTCCTTTTATATTTACCCGCTGTAAATGCATATTGCCCGCCATGCAGAGTTACCCTAAAGCCAGTTGGTGGAGTCAGGGATTGGGCCCGTCGTCGCTGCTTGCAGCTATATTTCCTATTTATATGTCTAGGCTTAATCAAATATATAAGTTAGTAACAATGATCATGTGACTCTTTGAACAAATGTTGTCAAATCATGCTGGAGAACATAATCATTAGGTTTTGTGGAGTTCATGCAGCTCGAGGGGTGCTGTCATTAAAGCAAAAAAGATAGACTAACCAAAGCCATTTAAAGTTCAACTTTTCACTTGTAACCAATTATGCTAACAATCTAATTTGTACTGAAAAACTGTAGTAACTATTAGCCATATTTGCCAATTTAAATTTAATAAAATAAATAATAAAATTGTAAATTATTTTTTTAATTAAATAAGCGCACATTTAATTTTAGCAACACCCATCAGACGCCAAAATGTTAACTTAAAAATGTTTATGTGAAGACCTCCAAATTAACTGATATGAATTAAGTCACAAATATTGTTTAATTCATGAGTTTCCTAAATATTTTATGTTACACCAACAAAACTAAATGAGTTACAAATTGCCATATCTGCATTGGCCATTAAAAAAGAAAATCAAATCAATCAGCCACTACTCTGTAGGCAACATGCAAGCAAAAGGACACACTCAAAGGCACATAAACACATTGGTAATGTAAGCATGCAAAAAATACAAACAATTTGATCATGAATGAGTACAGTGGAAACAATATATTACAGTCTGAATGAAAACAAGCTTTTCAGGGTAGGTCATTAGAAGTTTCCATATGCCATGCTGTTTTGTTCTCAGACCCTCTGCAGCCTTATTACAGAGGTCTGCCATTCAAAAGCATTCCCCGCGTGTCACAGACTGCAGGCCAAGCAATCTCACATGCCACACTGCAGAGTGACACCACATTTATTAAACTTCTCCACTGGGCACATAAGAGGACACGCACACGCTCCCTCTCTTCAATGCCAATGGCCAGGGAAATGGAATTGGGGGGAGGGGTGATATGAATCTGTTTTCGCATTTGAAAAACCAAAGGTAAAATCGTCTGACCTTGACTTATGGAAGTGGAGGAGGGAGGGAGGGATGGGAGGAGAACAGGAGTGTATATTAATGAGCTGACAACAGGAGCACAATAGCATGACTGACTGTGATGGGAAGAAAATGGGCCAGGCAGGAAACAAAGGTTGATGCTACCCGGGTCCTGTGCTCCAACAGCCATGTTAGCATGGATTCACAATCAGTGGTATCGCCATTTAAATGAACCTCCTACTTCTGTTCTGGGGGATTGAATTTAACTCTTTAGATGCTCATAAACCTGACGGTGTGTCACAAACAACATTCCTGTCAGTAGCATGCAGCTCAATCAAAGTCAGTTTTCTTTGTGCTGCTGTATCCTTTTCCTAACTGCTGTTGACTGATGTTGCATTCTGTTTGTTATCGGTTGCATATTTGGTTGACTGATATGGAAACTAATGAAGGCAGGATTTTGGGAAGCTATTATTGAGTCCATGGACTTGAGAACTTCATAAAAAACAAAGTAGAGGATCCACTTTCGTGTATAGTATATCAGCATAAAAACCTTTTTTAAATAACCAGCTGAAATTCAGTTTAACAGGGAGTAAATGTGCTGAAATAGTCTTGCACTGTAGTTAAACTATAATTTGAAAATTTGGGTTCTTTTTTAAAGAAATAAATACTTTTATTCAAGCAAGGCTACATTAATTTGATCAAAAGTGACAGTGAACACATTCATAATGTTATATATAAAATAAATGCTGTTCTTTTGAACTTTCTATTCAAAGAATCCTGAGGTAAAAATGTATCATAGTTTCCACAAAAAATATTAAGAAACACAACTGTTCTCAACATAAAAAAATTATGTTTCTTAGGCATCAAATCAGCGTTTTAGAATGATTTCTGACGGGTCATGTGATATTGCCAACACAGGAATAAACACTTTAAAATATAATCAAATAGAAAGTTATTTTACATTGCAATAGGGTCATTCCTTGTCAAATCAACCAGAGGTCCTTGGCTCAAATTTTTGATTTTGTTAATATTTTTTTCTGTAGAAAGACAAGCATAAATAGTGATGAAAGCCAAATCTCAAATGTCACAGATGTATATTTACTGAGTAATCCACTATTTTGTAGAGGGGGGTCAAAATGACAATTTTCACCTGAGATTTGGAGCCAAATTAAAGGGGTGTAAAAATGACTTTAGAAAGATGGCAGCATCATTATTTTATTTTTACACTGAGATTGGTAGGTCTTTTAGTAAAATGTGTTGACTTTAGCAATCTTTGTTTCATTATATGCCAATAGTGACAGTTCAAAAATGGCAAAAAGCACTTCTTGTGTTTTTGCCTCAAGTTTGCATGTCTGTAACTTAAGAAGTATTAAATATATCTTAATATCCTTTTATATTCTGGTTCTTAACAAACGTTCCTTTTGTTGTCTGCATGTTAAAGGCCCTCGATCGTTTAATCCCAGAGATATGGAGATCTTAACGTGGCTCCATGAGTAAATTGGTACACATTTTCAGTGGTCAAAAAAAAAAGAAGAAAAAAAAAAGGTGGGTCACTTTGCATACAGCTTTTTTTTTCTTTTAAAGAGGAATATCTGAAAAACAAATAATGTTAAAATAGAAATGTATCTCAAGTTTTTCTCTCAACTAAATTGCATAGAACATACCTGTCTGAGTGCCATAAATATTATTTTTCCAAAGTTTGCATGCCTGTAACTTAAAGTATCCAAGATATCTTAAGATTCTCATTTTAATCAACTTTCCTTTTGAAATCTTCATTTTCAAGACCTTATATAGTTTTGTCATATAGATATGGGGTTTAATTTGGCTCCAAATCTCAGGTGAAAATTATAATTTTGATCCCCCTTTACAAAATAGTGGATTACTAAGTAAATATACATCTGTGACATTTAATATTTTGGCTTTCATCAATATTTATGTTTGTCTTTCTACAGAAAAAATATTAACAAAATCCAAAATTTGAGCTGGGGGAAGTTTCCGAAATTTGGTTGATTTGACACGGAATGACCCAATAATATTTCACAATATTAGTGTTTTACTGTATTTTTTGAATCAAATAAATGCAACCTTTGTAAGCATAAAATACTTCTTTCAAAAATGTGAAAAAATCCTATCCAAACTTTTGAACAGATAAATAAAATAACTCTAAAATAAATAAAACAAGTTATTTCTTTGAAAATGGGCTTGCTATAGATTGCAAAAACTATTAAAAAAAAACTCATCACAACTTGACTACCAATTACTATTAAAAACAGTCCCATGAAGTCTGCCAGATTGTGGAGGTCTGCTCCATCTTCCACAGTGCTATCAGAGAATGCAATTTATTCCTAGTGATTCCTTGCAATATAATCAGTTACCTCATAATCGTATGAAAACAATAACCATGCTTCTTTGGTCAGTTGCCTAGAGTCAGAGGCAAAAGGTCAACCTTTCAATAGACACTGATTCTGCAGAAGTAGGGCCAATGAATTCAGATTAACAATCAGAAATTATTCAGTCTCACAGAAGCAACATCATTTTCTCAGTTCAGCTGGGGTTAATCATGTCGTCAGTTATGTCTTCAGGCTATTTTAAACTGTCTACATTCAAACAGTAACAAGAAGGTGAACATGAGACTGCAAAACTGTGCACAGGAAAAGGAGATACAGTCATAAGCAGCAGATGGGACTGTGTGCATAGATTTTCAGAGGGTTTACATCAATAAGAAGAGATGAAGAAAAGTAAGTTTTGTGAGAAAGCCATCTATAATGAACCTACTAGCACAGAAAGTACACGTTTGCAATGACGAGTGAAAATGATAGTGCTTAATTATTCCTGGTGCAGTACTATACCAGTATAGCACCTGCATGGTTAAAGTCAGTGTAAAGTCAATTCTGAGAATTGTTTCTAAACACATAAATGTTACAAATGTATTGCTGAAACACATTACAAAGACTGTGAACTCTGTAGGTTGCAATTATATACAAAACAGCTTGGAAATTTTAATTTCCTAAAAACTAAGATATGTAGAAGAGGTGGATTCAGTTTTGTGAAAATCCATCTTGATGGAGAGCGGACAATCATCACCAACACCCGCCTCTGCAGTGATAATTTTACACCAGACAGTTTTACAAACTTTCATCAGAGACAGCTGGGATTCACTGATAATCCATTGTCATTGGTGAATGGGGCTGAACTGACTATCTCCTGCCTCGACCTTCATCCTCCCGTCCCACTGACAATTGATAGCATGGGGCCGAACAGAGTCTCTCCCGCCCCTGCCTTCATCCTCCCGTCTCGCGGCACCGACATCTGGTGCCACAGTCGGCAGTATGTGTCCACCAATGAGAGTAAGATGCCTTGTGTGCTTGTGTTGTGTTATAATTAGGTAGTCCACAGTAACTGTACTAAATTTTTCAACCCTCTAAGGTGATTCTTTTGTTTATATGCATTAGTATGTTTGACTCATTAGACAAGTAAGTTGAAAGAGACGACATCTTTCTCGCAAGTGGGCGTGGTTTCAGCACTGCCAGCAGACACGTTTATAGCCTGCTGTTAGCTTTTTATATCTGACCACTTTATTTAGGCTTCAAAATGTATAAATGTTGTGTTAACCTGTAAAGATTATCTTGATAGACAAAACGTGTAAGTGTCATAACCCTTTGTTAAACACAGAGCTAATTTTTTGCGATTTTCCAAAAGTCTATGGGAAAAATGCATTGGCTTTCGATCGAGGGAACCCTTGCGCCGCTAACTTCCGGGTTGGCCTACACAAACACGTCATCCCTGATGTACTCTATTTCATTTACTTGGGATTTTGTTTTAATCATTCAAATTTGGCTGGTAGGTTAATAACAAATTTTTTTCTGTGGTGTAACAAAATCAGAGCACATATTTTATTATTGCTTTACATGGACTTTAAACAGGATTGTGGGTGCTTAGTAAATAAGGTTTTTGCCCTAAACTACCTCACCAAACTGGCAAAACTGTTTAGTGAATTCAGCCTCCCCACAAGAACGCAATGTATTTCTAGTGGTCTTTATTCTTCACTCACTCAGGGCAGTTGTGGCCTAATGGTTAGAGAGTCTGACTTGTAACCTGAAGGTCGTAAGTTCGAATCTCAGTACTGGCAGGAAATGTAGGTGGGGGGGTTCTCTTCCACTCTCATTACCCACAACTGAGGTGCATTTGAGCAAGGCACCTAACCCCCAATCGCTCCCTGGGCGCTTCAGCAAAAAGTGGCAAGTTTCCTTGCCATAAATGCTTGGATAACACGCCTACGTCTCCTTTGATTAAAAATAATGACTACTTCAGTGGCTGCGATATACTTAAACCTACTAACGTTCGCAACAGTTTTATTTTTTATCAACATTTAGTGAAGTGAAGTGAAGTGAAGTGAAGTGACATGTGGCCAAGTATGGTGACCCATACTCGGAATTTGTGCTCTGCATTTAACCCATCCAAGTGCACACACACACAGCAGTGAACACACACACCGTGAACACACACACCCGGAGCAGTGGGCAGCCATTGCTGCGGCGCCCGGGGAGCAGTTGGGGGTACGGTGCCTTGCTCAAGGGTCTCACCTCAGTCGTGGTATTGAGGGTGGGGAGAGCGCTGGACATTCACTCCCCTCACCGACAATCCGTGGGGAGAGCGCTGGACATTCACTCCCCTCACCGACAATCCCTGCCGGACCTGAGACTCGAACCCGTGACCTTTGGGTTACAAGTCCGACTCTCTATCCATTAGGCCACGACTGCCCCTTTAAAATAAATATTTTAAATATTTATTAAAATATCACAACATTTTTGCACAGATCTGTAACGGAAACCCCACACACAGCTGTGTATGCACTTGGATGGGTGAAATGCAGAGCACAAATTCAGAGTATGTATGAGATACCATATTTGGCTACACGTCATGTCACTTTCACTTTTACTCACCCACTCTTTCTCTTCTCCCCTTTTCTAGTCAGGACATATATTCTACAGAGAGCAATACATAATTTGAAGGGGTCCAGTGTGTCCACATAATCCCTAGATGTGCAATCTACCAAAGTCAAAAAAAAAAAAAACCTACCTGGTTTGTCTATAAATGACTTTTCTTTAATACTATTAAGGCTATTTGGGATTTAAAAAAAACAACAACATCAAAAAACTTTTATTATATGCCAGGAAAAAAAATCTAATCTTCAGTCTAATCATTTACATAAGTAATAGCACACCTCTCCTTAAACTATATGATTTGAGTATATCATTCATGTGCATAGCAGCACTATTAAGTCTTTAGCAACTTCACAAACACCACAACTCACTAAAGCTAAGCAATCAAACTATCAATTCCTGAAAAGAGATTTTCTTTGAATTACATGAGAAAGAAACCCCGAATTAATCAATTTCCAGTGTTTCTTTGCGTTTTAGTTGTGTGTGTGTTTGTACCGTATGTGTGTGTTCGGCTTGCTGTGTTGACCTGCAGAGTTCTGCCAAATCAGCGCAGCACGTCTCTGACAAACACTCTGTTTCTCAGCCTCCTCCCAATGAGCGTTACACTGAGTTAGTCAAACATAAGGCAGAACAGCTCACGGCTGCAGTCTTCCTCTGAAAACAGACTGCCGACCTCCATACACACACACACACACACACACACACAGAGAGAGAAACACCATTGCAGCATCTGTTCTACTAACCATTACTGCTACAAGTCTCATTCTCACAACAGCCCACATTCCCTTCCTACTAATTAACGATTCTCATAGACTCCTTGAGTCACAGAGTTTGAGGACTGTCACTTTGTAGATCAGTTTCAAATGATAGCACAGCCTGCAATTGAGAGGATGTTCTCGGCAGAACAAAAACAAATGATTTCCAGCTGTGATGACCTAACATGCAGGATATTTCATGATAACGTTTGTCTTTAGCATCAGAGCATTGGACTTCCAGTGAATCTATATTAGATAGTTCACCTTAAAGTGAATGTTTTGTCATCATTTCCTCACCCTCATGTCGTTTCCAAACCTGTATGACTCTTTCTTCTGTGGAACTCAAAAAAAAATATTTATAAATATGTTGACTATGAAATGGAAGATATTTCGAAGAACTGTTTTTGTTTATACAATGAAAATCAATTCGATCCCATTTTGTTTTTGGACCCCATTGACTTTCATTGTATACACAAAAACAGTTCTTCAAAATATCTTCCACATAAGAAAGACAAACGAGGGAGAGAAATGGAAAAATTTGTCATTTTTAGCTGATCTATAATCTATTTTAAGCTTGAAGCCCTGATTTAGTAATGTAACAACTATCTGACTAAGCAGTCTGATGTATAATGTGAATTCTCGGTAAATTCTGCCACATTGTCCTGTCCTTTGTTGTCTTTGCGGAATAAAATATACCCTTTGTGAGTCCGGTGCTTTCCACCTCATTCTCTGCAGCTGAACTGTTACATGTCATTAGTGTCTTGATGTAATAAACCACACATTTGTTATGTTTCACTGAGTCTAAACATCTCCAATAGACCTAAACTGTGTTCTTTCTTCTTTGGTGAGATAGAAATTATATGACAAAATGCCAGGTCATGGCTCTTGTGTGTATGTGCCATTAAGCCAGGGGACACTTTAAGTCTAACAATTAGCAAACACGATTACATCTTTTCTATATTCATTTTTCTATGTTAAATGCAGTTCAGCTCAAAATGTCAAGAGCGGCTCTGTGCATTTTCTCTAATGAGTATTCAATGACTGCATAATTCAAATTGCATTGCAGGAACAGGACAGAATTTTAATGTGTGACGGCTTCTGGACTGTGGCATTTGCACTCTTGAGCTTGTTTTTTCCTGCAGTCAGGAATGAGGAATAAGTGGACTGATTTAATATAGCAAATAAATTAATTACAGATTACAAAATACTAAAACCAAGCTATCACTGATCGCACTGATCATGTGACTCACGTGAAGCTCTTTGGATCATCTCAAATCATGTAGGTGAACATGATCATCAGGTTTAACACATTAAACCTGCTGCTATCATTAAACCAAAGTGTGGGGTATAAAAATGCATTCAATTAAAAAAATAAAAGCATTTTTATTAGACGTGTCAGACGTTTGGATCACACTGTGTATGCAATAATGAAAAAAATGTACATTCTGTTTTATGCGAAAAACATGAATGTCGAATATATATTTGGTATGTTTGTGAGGCTAAGAGAAAGCCAGTTTCAGTAATAGCAGATGTTGAGTTGGGAAACTGGGGAGTGTCTGGTTGACTAGCAACGAGGTGATTGAGATGAAGGTGGGAAGCAGAATCCTAAAACAGTGAAGTGACAGTTCAGAGATCAGCAGCTGATGAATCTTAATCTCTGAGCTCTCGATTTGTCTTTATCTGAGATAATAATACATTGAAAGTGGAAGGATTAGTCATTTTATCAGACTTCTCTTTTTTTCTATATTCTCTCTTTATCTCACTTTAATGCTTATAGTCTGATAGTTATTCATTTTAATGTCTACTGTCCTCCCTCACATAACTTGTTTCTTCTCCCTTTCACTCTCTCACAGTAAATTTTAAATTAAATTTAGGGTGTCAGCCAATTCCTGCACTGCACTGTTCCCTATAAAACATCAGCTTTAACCATGCTTATCGTAAATTAGCATATATCTGTATGTTTTTCATACCTTATGAGAGAAAATGTGCATAAAGCGGGAACAGTATGGGTAAGAAGTGTGTGTGTGCATTGAGAGAGTGCTAAGAAAGTGGCAAAACGGTGCATGTCAAAGAGAGAGAGGGAAGAAAAAAAGTGCACACTCCTCACAATTACTGAGTTGAAGTGCTGGCCATCACTCTGGCCCTCGGTGCTTGTAGATATGAATCACTATCACCAGAGAAACTGCACTCACATCCCCTCTCCTTCTGCTCATCCACCTCTCCACATCCATCAAGAACACAAGGGTTTGTTATAGTACCATTAAATGACATACATTGATCTGCAATTATACAGTTTTTTTTTTAATTTGCTTTGGTACTATTTTCACATCTAAGGTGTAAATTTTCAAAACTCTATGTACAAAAATTCAGACTGATCACACTTGTAACACAGCTAGTCATTGTTTCAAAACTTGACCTCATGCTTTCATTCTAGTTGTACATATTTTCATTCTACATAATCACGGTTTCAAATACAAGATCATTGTGATGTGTAATGAGATCCTTTGGTTTAATCACCGAAACACAACAGTATGATCTTCTTTCAATTTAGTACTTTTAACAATCAGTCACTTCTAACAATTCAATAGCAAACAATGCAAGATACATGTTTTAAATCACCCTTGTTGCTGAAATAATTAGCCTACTGTAACAGGCCACAGATGCCACATTAGAAAATACACTTACATTACCTAAATGACATAACTGGAATAAAATCTGTAATGTTTTGTAATAGTATTCGGTGTGTTATCAAAAGGTGTGATGAAGTATGAAACAGCTATGATGTTCTGTGCTAGAACAGTTTGCTGCCAATACAGTAAATGTTCTCACTGAACCATATGACTGAATCTATACTGTAGTTGACCTTTATAAGGGTGACTTACAGTAACGTGGCAGTCTCATGGTAATCTGTTTACAGTTTCCATGTTTTATAGCGACATTCCATAGATGTAATTGTTTTTATAACTGTATATTCTCTCCCCTAACCCTAAACCTACCCATCACAGAAAACTTTCTGATATTTTAGTTTTCAAAAAACATCATTCTGTATGATTTATAAGCTTGTATTCTCATGGGGACCAAAAAAAATGTCCACATGAGGTCAGAATGTACTGGTATTACTATACTTGTGAGGACATTTGCCCATAACGTAGGGAATACCATGACCACACACACTTTGAACATAGTGGTTATAATCTAAGATAACTTGCTTATAATGTAAAAAAGAATTCATTATTCTTGGTTATCCGTATCGGAAATTGACCCTTCGCCGGGAGTTTGATTGACAAGCGATCTAACCAATCATAACGCAGAATCTGCCATTTTGTCCGACAAAGCAGTCAGGAGTTAGAAGATTAACCTCAGTGGACTTGAACTTGAAAAATGGTGTGTATTGACGTTAATCCGTGTTTGAAGCAACATTCCTTCTCATGTTCATTCATGTTTATTTTATGCTATAAAAGTATAAATTAACTAGTTAGGAAGAGATGATCGGTTCACGAGCCGCTTGAGCTGAGGCGCTACAGCAATCTGTCAAGACACATTAAAGAGCCACAAAACGTTTTTTATTATTTTTGAAAGCTGGGACTTTGTTTAATATCATAAGTAACCTGCTCTGTCTTGTCTGTCGATGTGTTGTCAGTGTCCTCTTTGCTCCGCGATGTATTTTTTACTCTGTGTGGCCTGACAGCGCCATGGCTTGTCGGACAAAGCAACAGTAACTAAGGGGGGCAGGTCTTTGCGAAGGATCAATTACATACAAAATAGAAACTATATATATAGAATTCTGTATCTATAGAAATCTATAGGTGTACAAAATGATTCACTGATTAACCATTAAGATCATTTGGATTAAATAATAGACAAATGTATTAAACTGAACGAAAAGAGATGCAAATGAAAAGTCTGATAGTAATAGCATTATGAAAGGCAGTTACTGTGAATGAAATATTTATATAGATGAAACACTTATTTTATGTAGTGAAAAGGATACTTTGTGATTTTGTGTATTGTACTAAAACAATTGAAAATATGTGATATTAGCACTAAGAGTTTAAAAAATTTACCAATTGCTTGTGAAAATTGCACCAAAGCAATTAAAAAAAACTGTAACAGACTCACATCTTTTATCCTCAGAGGTGAAGTTTGTAATTTCCTGCCACTAACAGCACCAAGCAGAATCGCATAAATATTTGTGTGCAATAATAATTTATTCTTTTAAATTAATAAATTTATACTATTTATTTTTTACCATTTTTTTTGACTATATATATTTATGAATAAACAGGTAGTATGTTCACATCATTGGTTGAGTCAATCTTGTTATGTCCTGTCCAGTGGGACATTAACGTTAAAAGGCACAATATATAGTTTTTCGCCGAGGTCGCTTATTCAAAACAAAGGCGTAGCTTAAAGATGCCTTGATTTTGCGGAATCATGGGAGGTGTTGTCTTCACATCTACAGCCGGTGGAGAAGAATCCGACAGCGCTCGGGCAGAAATCACATTAATGGATGAGCTAATGTATTAAAGATGTATAACATTACTGTAGTATGAAGCAGGGTGTGGCTGAAAGCCGTTGGAGCTGAAAGAGGCCGTTGAAGCGATTGCTAATGAGAGACAAGCGTGACATGTCTTGAGAGCAGCGGAGCTTTTATTATGCCGCAGACGAGCGCTTCCACTTTTTCCGGTCATGCGTATGTGGGGTAACGCAGCGCTGTTTAATCATATTCGATACATTTGTGTGTTGAAAGTAGTTATAATTCTACCCTGTGCGTTCACTCGGCGGCTGCTATGAGACACTGCTGCACACTGCAGTAAGCTAGATCGATATTAGGCATGGTAACACATGGTATTCGCTGTAAATCAAGAAAACTTGATAATAAAAAATAAGACTTACAGTGTTGATCTATATAACAATGATTCGTTTTCTGTCGATGAATGTATCCAAACAGTTGCTCACTTGTCTAATAAAACATAATATATTAAAGCGTCTTTGGTGTTTTCGTGTTTTCTACAAAAAACTGAAATCGAGGATAACGCAGGTGTGATGTCATTGATAGGCGACGCACGGACACGGTCCATGTCCTGGTTAAAATTGCTTATTTCTCTTGATTTAAACATTTTTGGAAACATTTGGGATGATGTGAGTACACAAGTCAACAAAATATATAACACTGTTCTAGTGGCTTTTGGACATTTTAATCCAAAAATCTTACATATTGTGCATTTAATGTTTTATATTACTGCAATATGATATTAATTTACTTTGTTTTTTAAACCTAAGAGAATAAAAATGACACAAAAAGATGTCAGAAACAGCATTTCTGTTGCCAAAGGCACATTTTTTCAAGAATAATCTGGACAATGAATTCAAAGACTCTTAACACAAAGATGCAAAAATCTGGGCAATTCATCTGTACATTAACCAAACTCGCCTGTCTACTAAAGATCTGCTCTCTATGAGGTATGTGTTTACAATATTTATTTAAATATATTAGTTTATTTTAAATGTAAGTCTTATATGTGTCAGCCCGATTTAAATTATTAAATTTACTTGGTTTTCACTGATTTTACATAATTGCAACAAAATATCCGGCATACGTCACCACAATCATACTGACGCCTTAATAGACATTGAGCTAAAGCCACAAAACTTGTAATGAAAAGCACAATATGAACAGCAGCCTTTGACAAAGCAATTATATTTTAATGAAGGCATCTATGAGTTTGATTACAGTGGTGTTGCAACGCAATCCCCCTCCACCTCCCATTCAGTTAATAACACTCTTGAAAAGCCATGCTAAGTACAGGATCCTGGTCTGGCTCTGTGATATTGGGGTCTGTGCACCGCTCAGTGACACAAGGGAGGTTTAACCACTTAAAAACAACAATGTAATTACAGAGGCACTGGATAAAATCAATTAACACCAATGCTGCTTTGATTTAACGTGCATCTAATTAACATGGCAGTGTATGAGGGGTGGAGGTCCAGAGGTGTGCATTCTCCTACTGTTAGCGCTTTGGAGCAATTGTCTTCCTCTGTGCTCTTTTAAATAAGGGAGAAAATATGCAGGGAAAAAAATCACTTTTAACAAGTGAAAAGGGCTAAATTACCTATGATGTGAATTTCTTGTAGGGCTGCACGATTAATTGAATTAAAAACCGAAATCATGATATGGCTTAGACTGTGATTTAATTATATAAATATAGCGTGTATTTTTTAAAAGTAATAATTATTATGATTATTTTATAGTCATATTTATATATAAAATCGCAATTTTTTTTAACCAAATCTTGCAGCCCTTCAAATAAACACAAAACAATTATTTAAAATAATCAAAATAATGAATAAATAATAAAAAAATTAATTTAAAAAAACATAACTGCATCTTGATTTTTTTTCTAAAATCATGCTGCCCTATTTTCCTGTGAATAAAATGACTTTTCAGTGTTTCTCTTCAGTGTGTCTTACTCTAATGGGAACGAAGTGGCAAAATGCAATTATGTTGCTTTGATTATTGGTTAAAGAAATTAGTTGAAAACAAAGACGAACGAAAGCCACAAAACTACAATTCTGATTTGATGGGGCCTTTAAGATGGTGGATACTGAACAGAATTTCTTCCTCAATATCAAGATCAAGTTATCACAAATAGTTCTTAATTGATTTTCTTAATTAGGCATTTGATTGATTTCGCAGTTTCAAAGCATAAAACATTGAACAGAGTAATTGTCTTAGACAGTGAGTGGAATGTGATTACGGAGCAAACAATCCTCAAGCATCTACCTCAGAACAGTCTTTCACAAAGGTTTATGGTTGGAAAAGAGACTGCCTCAAAAAATGTTTTTTTTTTAAATATATTTTAACTGTGTTTGTTTATATAATCAAAGTTGAGAATATGGGGTGGGAGATTTGACCAAAATGTTATATCACAATGTGCATAATTTTAACAATAACAATGTATATATCATGATATAGTTATTTTTGCTTTAAATAAGGTTATGATCTTCATAATTCTCATCACCAATTTAAATATCACAAAAACAATTAGTACTATCCTATAAAAAAAATAAAAAAAAATAATAATTTCAGTACTCGCACGCTGTATGAGCAGCAGCTTTTTGTGCACGTGTTTCAGGTGTGTGCGCACTAAGAAACAGTCTCTCAGACAGCTTGTGCATATACTGAAATGAGTTATTTTGCTGCTTACTGTATTTAAACGGTTTAAAATCACTTGTTTATAAACCCCAAGGATTATAAACTCATTCAAATGCGCTTACTTGAAGGCACAGCCCGGCAACGTCACAAGTGTGATAGAGACCATAGAAATCTCTACCAATTGACAAATTTCTACCGATTTATCATATCTACCAGTATATATTACCCACCCCTAGTAGTGAATATTCATTTTTGGGTGAAGTACCCCTTTAAGCACTCACAGGGTGAGTGTCCATTACAAAGAATTCATATCAACCTTTCCAGAAGTGAAAATGTCAGCCAATTTCATCTTCTTCTCATAGAAGCAAAGGCTGTCCTCACACCCATAAAATCTCTGCTTATTTCTCTATTTGTCCATCTTTGATGTCTCTATTTGAAGGGGGAGTGCTGAATAAAGAAAAGTGTCTTATTAAAATGGGCAGCAGACAGGCAGAGCATGTCTTTGTGTGGCTGATGAGCGCTCCAGCTCGTAATTGCACATCAACACAGAGGAGGATGAGGTACAGGACTGCCTCCTCTGCCTTCCTCTGAGTGTTTAGGCAGAGAGGAGAGCTCAACCTCCAAAAAAGCAGGCTAATGAGCAGCTTCTTTCACCACTAGTCCCATGTAAAGCATTTCAACTCGCTTGTCTCCTTCCCTCTCTTTCTTCTCTTCCCTTCATGCCTCGACAGTTACTCGATATGTTAACCAATTACTGCAACCAAACTAGTTGGTGAAAGATGTGCAAAAGTGAGGGTGACCGCAAGGACACGCTATCGACATGAATACTTTAAACCTTTGTGTAAAAGTTGACATATAATTAATTATGATAGCAGCAATGTTTAAGAGTTACAGCACAGCCATTATCTGTGGTAAAAGACCTGTACCTATTGCAATGACAATGATATGATATTAGCACTTTATTGTCCGACGAGTCTGAAATTTCTTGCATAACAGTATCTATGTTTACAACAATCAACATCTCTTACACATCAACATCACTCACACCACACACACACACACACACAAACACATTACATGATAAATCTGTAAAACAAAATGATCTAAATCTGTATTTAATTGAAATAATAGAATTTAAGTTAATTCAATAAATCTATATAGAAATATTGAAAAAACTGCTAATAAGAATGACAAAAACATAAAATTACTTAACATAAAATGAAAACTGAAAATAGAAAAATAAAAGCTTACTTATAAAATAATAATAAATACTATAACTGTATAAATAATACAAAAATAATAATGACATGGGAGGAGCTTAAACTGGACGTGGCCCAAGCTAAATACAAAGCCCACTTTTAGATGTAACTAACTACAGGTCCTTCTCAAAAAATTAGCATATTGTGATAAAGTTCATTATTTTCCATAATGTAATGATAAAAATTCAACTTTCATATATTTTAGATTCATTGCACACCAACTGAAATATTTCAGGTCTTTTATTGTTTTAATACTGATGATTTTGGCATACAGCTCATGAAAACCCAAAATTCCTATCGCAAAAAATTAGCATATCATGAAAAGGTTCTCTAAACGAGCTATTAACCTAATCATCTGAATCAACTAATTAACTCTAAACACCTGCAAAAGATTCCTGAGGCTTTTAAAAACTCCCAGCCTGGTTCATTACTCAAAACCGCAATCATGGGTAAGACTGCCGACCTGACTGCTGTCCAGAAGGCCATCATTGACACCCTCAAGCGAGAGGGTAAGACACAGAAAGAAATTTCTGAACGAATAGGCTGTTCCCAGAGTGCTGTATCAAGGCACCTCAGTGGGAAGTCTGTGGGAAGGAAAAAGTGTGGCAAAAAACGCTGCACAACGAGAAGAGGTGACCGGACCCTGAGGAAGATTGTGGAGAAGGACCGATTCCAGACCTTGGGGGACCTGCGGAAGCAGTGGACTGAGTCTGGAGTAGAAACATCCAGAGCCACCGTGCACAGGCGTGTGCAGGAAATGGGCTACAGGTGCCGCATTCCCCAGGTCAAGCCACTTTTGAACCAGAAACAGCGGCAGAAGCGCCTGACCTGGGCTACAGAGAAGCAGCACTGGACTGTTGCTCAGTGGTCCAAAGTCATTCGGAAATCAAGGTGCCAGAGTCTGGAGGAAGACTGGGGAGAAGGAAATGCCAAAATGCCTGAAGTCCAGTGTCAAGTACCCACAGTCAGTGATGGTCTGGGGTGCCATGTCAGCTGCTGGTGTTGGTCCACTGTGTTTTATCAAGGGCAGGGTCAATGCAGCTAGCTATCAGGAGATTTTGGAGCACTTCATGCTTCCATCTGCTGAAAAGCTTTATGGAGATGAAGATTTCGTTTTTCAGCACGACCTGGCACCTGCTCACAGTGCCAAAACCACTGGTAAATGGTTTACTGACCCATAGAGAATCTGTGGGATATTGTGAAGAGAAAGTTGAGAGACGCAAGACCCAACACTCTGGATGAGCTTAAGGCCGCTATCGAAGCATCCTGGGCCTCCATAACACCTCAGCAGTGCCACAGGCTGATTGCCTCCATGCCACGCCGCATTGAAGCAGTCATTTCTGCAAAAGGATTCCCGACCAAGTATTGAGTGCATAACTGAACATAATTATTTGAAGGTTGACTTTTTTTGTATTAAAAACACTTTTCTTTTATTGGTCGGATGAAATATGCTAATTTTTTGAGATAGGAATTTTGGGTTTTCATGAGCTGTATGCCAAAATCATCAGTATTAAAACAATAAAAGACCTGAAATATTTCAGTTGGTGTGCAATGAATCTAAAATATGTGAAAGTTTAATTTTTATCATTACATTATGGAAAATAATGAACTTTATCACAATATGCTAATTTTTTGAGAAGGACCTGTATATTTATAGTTTCCAAGTAGCAAATATGACTTCATAATTCATAAATTATTTATCAGACGTATTCAGCTTTACACGCATCATTAATGCCATTTAGAGGAAAAAAAAGAAATAAGTACACAAAAAAATAAAAGTACATATCTTGGAAATTACCACTTTTACAAATATTTACATGATGGAAAGGTATTACATTAATATTCAATTATAGAGTCTTCGCATTAGATGCAGAGAGACTGTGGTAATTATTGCATTAGCAGTCAGGAGGTTTGAGGTTTGGCTGGAGGTTTGAGCCTGTGTGTTCTAATCTGAGGTCATTTTAGGTCACAGGAGCGTTTATTTGGCCATATGCTGGCAGAGATGGGGCCCATCTCTGCCCCTCCCAGGCCTCGGGCTCTCTCTGTGTGGGACTCCGCTTGAACAGCTCTCCCTACTAGATAATCAGATGGCAAATTAGGCTTATGGGCATTGTGTGTGAGTGAGAGAGGGGGGAGGAACTTTTAATCTCCTAAATATAGGAAAACCAGAACTTTCAAACAATCTTCACAGATAAAACATCTTTATATTTTTAAATACTAATCGCACTGTATGCAATTGGGTATATTTTCAATAATTCTAACAAATTTTATTCAATTCAAAATAAAGTAATGACAAAACTGCAGATCTTATGAAAAGTATGCGACTTCATCTCTAATAAATGAGAAATAATCTGAACTTCACATATCACCTCTTCAGAAAAACACCTATTAACTTAACATGGTATTAATGGCTTTCACCTTGTGTGATTGCACCCTGAACTCATCAGCTGGGAAGGTGAGAGAACATTAGTCTCTAATTGAGAGAAAGAGAGAAATAGAGGCTTGACAGTGTAGTTCCACAGTCAGACAGAGCAACTGAGGGGCCTCACTGCAAAAAAATAAATAAATGAATAAATAAATAAAACTTTAACAATAAACAATACTAAAACATGGCTCAATTTGTATACATTTTAATTTGATATCCCTGAAATAAAAAAATATATATTTCAGGGAATGCCCAAAATGTTTCAAATGAAATGAATTAAATAAAAAATAAAACAATTCATAGATTTTAGGGAATGCCCAAATGCATCAATTAAAAAAAGTAAAGTAAAGTAAAATAGTAAATTTAGGGAATGTAAAAATATAAAATAAAATAAAACTTAAAATGAATATTCATTTTTGACCCAAAAATTAAATTTAGATGCTTAAATTTAAATTAATTAAATAATAATAAAAATTGAATTTAAATAAATGAAATAATACAATTGATTTTAGGGAATGTCCAAATGCATCAATTTAAAGGGGACCTATAATGCCCCTTTTCACAAGATGTAATATAAGTCTCTGGTGTCTCCAGAATGTGTCTGTGAAGTTTCAGCTCAAAATACCTCACAGATAATTTATTACAGCTTGGCAAATTTGCCTCTGTTTGGGTGTGAGCAAAAACACGCCATTTTTGTGTGTGTCCCTTTAAATGCAAATGAACTGCTCCAGGCCCCCTTTCCAGAAGAGGGTGGAGTTTTAACAGCTCATGCTTCGGTTGCTCAACAACAACAAAGCTGGAGAATCTCACGCAGCCAAAATGAGGATTGTCAGTTACGGTGTTCAGCCTTACATTGTTCAAACCAGAGTCGGACACTGATGGAGAGACTCAGGAAGAAGTTACAACTTTTAGAATGCATCTGGACATTTCTGAATGGTTAGTGGATAAATTTATGTAGTTGCTGTGGAGTTGATTCAACTCATCGACGAGCATGTGCCGTCATGTTAATCTTTTGTGCAAATCCAGCACTGAATTGACCCTCGTTTGTGAAGCAGTTCCACGTAAAATGAGGACAACACTCTACTACAACAACTCTTCCTCTTCTCTAAAGCAGCCTAACATGGCCTCACCCCCTTTGTTGAGTGTTCCTGGGGACAGGGAAGAAGCTCGTTGTAGTTTGCCATTTGCTGTAGTCCTTAAAAAGCGATTTCTCTAAAAGAAAAGATCTCCCTTTGCATTGAACTTTGAGCGTCGTAACTTTGCAGAAGTTGTTTATGCTCAAACAGCAACATTACACACTAACTAAAGTTAAAAAAGTGAAATCATAATCAAGGACTTAATAAATAAAATAAAATAAAATAAAATAAAATAAAATAAGCATTCATTTTAGGCCCAAAACTCTTCTATTTAAATAAAAAAAAATTTAAATCATAGATTTTAGGGAATGCCTAAATGCATCAATTTAAATAATAAAATAAAAGCATTAATTGTAGTTGATGCTAAAAATGCTTCAATTAAAATTGAATCAAATAAAATAAAACATTAACTTTAGAAAATAAGTAAGAATGTTGGGATTATTATTTGCCTTATTAAATATCCCTTAAAAGACCCGCTGTGGTGGCTGTCAGGTTTAGAGAAACGAGCGCCGAGATAGACAGCCTATAGGGCAGCACTAACTCGCCAGCTGAGGCCCTGTGATTGCTGCCATAGCAACGGCAGGCAGGAGCTACACAACCTGGCAAACTGCAAACGTCAATTAACACTGATGTGTAGATATAGTGTAGTGGCTGTGAGCAGAGACACATTCAGTTCTGTTAAGTTCTGTTGATGTCCTGGCATTAGACAAGAGCAAATGAGTGAATATAGCATTCAGCAATGACAGAAAGAGTAGAGGACTGTCTGCCTTGTCTAACACGAAGACATTAGTATGTGCTCAGTCCTCTCTTCTCCAGCTTGCGACTGGACTGGCATTTTGGTGATGAGGTTAAAGCCAAGAAGAGACAGACAAAGATACACCTGCCTCCACTAATCCAGATATTGATCATCATCCTTGTGCAGTCTGTAGATCAATGCAGACAATGAGATGCAGGCTGTAACCTCTCGAGGGACTTGAGAGGAGAGATGATGTACTGTATTCCAGGCCCTCTCCTACAAACCATCTAGGGACTTGATTGGGACTCTGAAGGAGGCAACACAATGTTTACTGCCAGGATATGATCTCAAAGGAGACATTACACAAATATAGAGCAGCACCAAAAACTACACTCTCACAGACACACATTTAATTGCCCAAGGGGGGGTATCAAGCTGAGGGCTTCACTGCACATCCCCACATTTTCACATCAATGGCTGTCTGGAAACCTTAACATCCATCACCAAAACCAGACGATTAGACCCCTCTGCCTCCGCAGACACCGATCTGTGGAAATCCATATGCTTGTGAAGATCTCTATCAACGGTTCAAACAGCAGGTTTGTTTCCCCAAACTGAAAAAGGTGTAAATGACAACCCAAAAGAGTTATTGGTCTCATTTAAGTACTTTATTAGTATAGTTTGACATCACAGCACAATGAAGGGTAATGTACGCATCGCAACAAGCTTGTGAAATTCTCTAAAATGCTTAAACCTGCAAAATTAAGTACAAAATGTAGCATAATGGTTTAGCTAACCTCATGATGATAATGCTGTGCTAGTTAATAAGTGAATATAAATATATATACACACACACACACACAAGTGAATGAAGAATAATAGATTTATATATTGATATTAATATACTGATATTTAACATTTTAATACAGGCCTATTTTATGTCCAATTTGTGAGTGTTACTTTGAATAAAAGTGTGGTTATTTTATTTTATTGGCTTGTATTTTTTTAATTCAGATTCAGTAAAATGATTGAATTAAAAGGATTAGTTCACTTTAAAATGAAAATTAACCCATGATTTACTCACCCTCAAGACATACTAGATGTATTTGACTTTCTTCTTTTATGATGAACACAATTGGAGTTATATTAATAATCACCATGATGCTCTCAAGCTTTATAATGGCAGTGAACGGAAACCCCCTGTTTGAAACTCAAAAAAGTCATCCATCCATCACAGACGTACTCCACAGGGCTCCGGGGTGGTTAATAAAGGCCTTCTGAAGTGAAGTGAAGCGATGCGTTTGTGTAAAAATATCCATATTTAACACATTATAAAGTAAAAGGACTAGCTTAAGTTGCATTTACGCTAAGCGTAGCATAACCTGATATTGCTGAGTTCCTGGGTCAACATTTTTGTTGATCCTGGAACAACATTCAAATCAACCAATCGGAAGTTTACAGATTATGTCAAGTTTAGGCTTAAAATCATGAATTAGTGCTTCTACATCAGTGTTATTCATCTATCATTTCCCCCTGATTTTTGGGATAATTTATGGGTAGGGTTAGGTTTAGGGGTAGGAATAGGGTTAAGACTACATTTTCAGACTAGAATGTTGTTCCAGTAACAAAATATGTTGACCCAGGAACACATCTAACTCAGCAATATCAGGACGTGCCTAAGCGTAAGTTACGCCTTTGACGTAAGTAGAATCTGTTTGGCCAGAAGCTAGTTAATTTACTTCATAACATGTTAAATATGGGTATTTGTCTTACATAAACACATCGCTTCACTTCAGAAGGCCTTTATTAACCCCTGGAGCCGTGTGGAGTACGTCTATGATGGATGGATGCACTTGGCTTGCTTTGGGGACACTTGACATTTGATATTCAACAGTGCTTTGCATCTGCCTGCATTGACACCATTTTCTTTAAGAGCTGCTGTGCAGCCAAAATTATATACCAGTTATCACTGTAAAGCTGCTTTGACACAATCTGCATTGTAAAAAGGGCTATATAAATAAAGGTTACTTGACTTGACTTTCTTGAGCTTCAAACAGGTGGCTTCCATGCACTGCTATTATAAAGCATCAAGGTGTTTATTAATAACTCTGATTGTATTCGTCATATACACCTAGGATGGCTTGAGGGTGAGTAAATCATGGGGTAATTTTCATTTTAAAGTGAACCAATCCTTTAATTAAAAAATTCTAATAATAATACAATAATACAAAAAATAAAACTTATTTAAAATAAGAAATACATTTTTTTTTTTTAAGTCCAAGTGCATCCAGAATTTTCGGTTTCAGCCCAACATTTTCATTTCGGTGCATCCCTACAAATCAATTGTTGTCCCAGTCTGTCGTAACTCCAATCAGAGGAGTCGCTCAGCTTGACCCAAATGACATTCTCAAAGGGATAATGGGGGAAGCAGTGAAGTGTAATTTGTGTGTTTGAATGCAAACACCCCTCCTCTCAGGTTTTCATCAGGCCCTCTGTAGCCTGCAGTGACAGAGATAGGCGTCTCTGTTCATTACTGTCATATATCTGAACACACTGAGCCCTGGCAAACATCAGTGTCACCAGCAGACATTTGATTGGCAGGGTTTTCCCTGTAAGACACTGAAGTCTCAGAGTGTTTGCACTGGCAGAAGGGACTGTTTATAGGCGTGTAAAATCTTTACAGAGTCCTTCCTTTCTGCAAAATAGTGCCTTGAAGGAAGATAATCGTTCAGCAAGAACTCATTTGTTTTTATTAGTGGTGCTCAATAAAGCTAATGGATTTGAAAAAAACTCTAACACTAATACAGTAAATTTCAGTGCCTAAAGGTCACATATACATTGTTTGCCAAATTTTTGCAGTGTTGTAGTCGAGACCAGCTCATTCGAGTCCGAGTCGAGACCGAGTCCAGAGAGGGTCGAGTCCGAGTCAAGATCGAGACCAAAGAGGTTGGACTCCAAGACAAGTTAAAGTTCACATAAGGTTGGGTCTGAGACAAGACCTAAAGAATTCTAAAGACCTAAAAGAATATGTAATGTTTGGTGGAAACAATAAAATTAGCACCAAACTCATCAAATATACCATGGCATGTACACTGTATTTTATTTACTTAGAGTGATATTGGTTTAAAAGATATTATCAGTTAAGGGTAAAAAGGCCACATAGCAGGTGGTGTAAAGGTAATTTGTTAGAAAAGATTTCTATTTTGAATAAATGCTGTTATTTTTAACATTTTTAAATCAAAGATTTTAAATCAAGAAGGATCTGAAGGATCACAGCATGTTATAAAAAATATTAAGCAGCACAACTGCTTCCACTTTCCAACTTTGAAAATGTATCAGCATATTAGAATGATTGCTGAAGGATCATGTGACACTGAAGACTGGAGTAATGATGCTGAAAATTAAGCTTTGCATCAGAAATAAATTATATTTTAAAGAATATTCAAATAGAAAACCATTATTTTAAATTGTAATAATATTTTAAAATATATATTGCTGTTTTTGATTATATAAATGCAGGATTGATGAGCATAAGAGACTTATTTCATAATGCCACATAAGCTAATAATTATCAAAAATGGTAATATAATAAAGTCCTTTCACGTTACCATTTCGCCAGCCTACACTTCACATAATAGGCCTGTAGGTGGCACTTTGGCTTCATTAACTATGTTAGTTTCATCAGATAGTAAACGGTGTATCAACAATAAATGAACACTACTTACCATTAATGCGACTTCTCGCTTTGTTATCAGTTAACATCCATTTTGTCAGCGATGCAATTTAATTTATAAAATGAGACAAACCGCAGAAATCGCTCATATGTCCTTGTCATTTCCACTTCACGTTGTCTAATGAAATTTGAACTTGTGCCAGATCACGATTGGTTGGGGTGTTATACATGACAAACTGGCATTGGTGAATTATGTAATATTTTAAAATATATAATAAATAGATTTTCAATTAAATCGACACGCTAGCTTTGATTATTGATGGGGGGAAAAGTTTAAAAAATTGTTTGTTTTATTTTTTTCTTCCGTCGAGCCATAGGCACTCAGTGAAAGAATCATATGGCAGAGAAGTTTTGAACAGACTGTGGAAAATCAGTCAGTCTCACACTCAGGCAACCCATAGCAACGCGTTATGGCAACGCCTCACACTGACGAATTGTCCGACTTTTGAGCGATTCGTTACTATTGTACACATTGTCATGTTAATTATAATTCAAATGCATTTTGTTTTATTGACCACAATATTATAATTGCTCTTTGCCCCCGAACATTAAGCTTGAAATATTTTGAATGGGACTCGAGTGGACTCGGGAATGAGTCCGAGTCCTAATATGTTCGAGTACGAGTCAATTCCGAGTCAATATGCACACGAGTCCAAGACAAGACCGAGTTACAATATGGTCTCGAGACCGAGTCCGAGTCTCGAGTACTACAACACTGCTTCGCTACACTACTGACAACAGAATATGGACCTTTTTTGCCTGCTAAATTTTTGATAACATGACCGCACCATAACCTGTACTATTCCTAAGACTGCCCGTTTCTAAGTGATAAAACTTTTAACTATGGTAAATGGTAGAAAACGGTGGATGAAACAGGCAAAAAGTGCTGGAGAAAATGGGCAGCAATAGTGTTGGAGAAAACAGGTGAAAAAATGAAGAAAGCAGGTGAAAATATGGTGGAGAAAACGGGCAAAGTAAGCAGTCGCCTAGAATCCACCCTAGGAACCACTTAGCAATGTGCTAAACACCATATAGAACACCTTAGCAACACATCGGCGAACACTAAGCACGTTTACATGGAAAATTTTTATTTCAATCTGAATGAAAACATTCTGATCGATGATTCCGAACATAGTGCTTACATGAACGCTTGATATGCGCGTTTATGTCACAAGTTTCAAATCGTATTTAATCGTTTGACATGCGCACACTGCACAAATATACAGAGTTTCCCGCTGTTGGCGCATAATAACCATTCTAAGTTTCTTTGTTTTAAAAAGCAGACTTAATAATTATCTATTTCATGTCCTAATTAGGAGAAGATGAGCACACAAGAAGCTTATATTAATCAAGCTGTAAAGACGCCCATTCCTGTGCCCAAAACGAGGCACCTGCAGATGAGAGTCTGAAGCAAACACTTGTGGGACAACGTTGTCCTGCACTATATCAAAGACGATGAGTCGAAAGAGAATTTTATATTGATACTACAGTCATTTATTATATTCAACAACATCATCAGCTCATTCGCCATTACACCATTTCCACGTCGTTGCACATGCGCAAAACTTTCCAGTTTCGGTTTTCAATCCGATCAAATGTTTACTTGCCCTCTCAATCGGATTAGAAAAGGTTTATTCCACCCCTCTCAACCCGAATGAAACTTCAATCGGCGGTGATGACAGCTCGATTTTTTCATTTTTATTTTTTGAAATGTAGTTCTTTTGGTGGTCTTGCTGTTGCTAACATGGTTTTTACGATGTCACTGACATTTGACAGACAGCGAGGAAGTTGCAGCACTTTGCTTTGCTTTCTGAACATTAAAGAGATGAATGTAGACTACAGGGAACATCAAAGAGGAGGATCACCAGTGGGCCTGAAACAGAGAGGGTCGGGCAGCTAACATCACACCAGCTCTGTGATCAAAATGGATAGCCACAGATCTTCATTCATTACAAATTAAAGATGACTGGCATGCAAACACATAACCTGGCCAACTTCCACAAGTGCACATCCCGGTATATGGGAGCCGCTCTGCCCTGGAGCGCAAAGTGATGAGATGATTCACCACAGAGGCTGGTGAATTTAGAGAAGCTCATTATTGGCTGTGGACTACAAAATGTCCAGGCCATCTACTCAGATGTCTTCATAAGACCAGGTCCATCCTCAAGCACCTCAATCATCTCAAGAGCATCTCCTCAAAAACCAACAGACTGCAAAACAATGTCTACTGTACCTTCAGGATGTGAGGCTGTTTAAGCCAAGCTACGGTTATCTGTCATGTTACATGGACCTTCCTTTAATATAGTATATTTATATGTTGGTTTTGTAGGTTTATAGTGTGTTTCTGTATAACCAATTTAGGTCTTTTAATGTTTTTCTGTTAAATTGCTGTGATGAGGTGTATTTCATTATTAAAAACTTTAAAGTCAGTGAACTACTTTGACACAGTCTTAGTGATTGATTGAAATTTCATTGAAATTTCATCAGTGACATGATAAGGAGAGGACAGTCCAAATGGACATCCTAAATAAAACCCTATTATCACTCATCACAAGCCAAAGGTATTTGACTCAAGGCTTCTAATGTGCCCTATAATGATCTCTATGGGGGTTTGGAAGAACACAGTGATGTTACAAAAGAGGTACTGCCATCTACAGTTCAATTAAGTGCATTTTTAAGATATTACAATGCAAAATATGCTCCTTAGGTCACTCTTACAGCCCAAATCAATATCTGACCAAAGGCAAACACATTTCTTGGGAGCAATACAGTAACATCCAGCTGGCTCACTGCCTTCTGTCTTAACCAGTACAACTCATGGATATTCATTATGGCTTGAGGTTGTGTGCTAAGGTCACACAGTCGATGGCAGTAATATCATAGTGCAGGGGTATAAAACTCAGTTCGTGAAGGGCCACAGCCATGCAGTTTACTTCCAACCCTGCTCCAACACACATACCTGTAGTTTTCAAAAAAGCCTGAAGGACTTGATTAGCTGGATCAGGTGCATTTAATTAGGGTTTAAGCTAAACTCTGCAGGCCTGTAACACTCCAGGAACTGATGCTGTGTCCCAGTTCTGTCCTAATGTACTGTTTTTGTGAAGAAAAAGTACATACTTTTGAGTGTGTAGCAGAAGAGTAGGCAAGCTTTGGGACGTACTACTTTGTCATAATTGTATCTTTAACGGACGGCTCTGTTGCTTAGTTACATGCATCCTATCACTGTTTAAACAGCCCTGTCAACCATCTTGTCACAGTTAAAATCTTCTACATTCAATCTAATTTAATTTCCTACCGTTTCAGAGAGAAATGTAGTCGCATGTTGATCTGCCAGTCGTGGGTCTTTCATGCAGAGAACTCATATTTGGATAATGATGCATTTTAAAGTTAATGACCAAACGCATCTTTACAAAAGTCCAAAATGCTGTTGCAGAGGAAATATAACGTGGATAACATTGAAAAAATATATTTTCGCCAGGTTAGATATGGATTATTAATCACTCAGACTCACACATCCGCCATGTGTTTTTTTTTTTTAAACACTTTTTATTCATGTTTGTAGTTCTAATCGAATCCTCATCCAGCGCGCAATGGGTTGTGGGCAATATTAACCGTTAGAGTGTGCACAGATCTGAATTTCGGATTCTAACTGGAAATACCACCCGGGTATCTTTGGAATACTCATACTCAATACTCATCCTCAACATAGTATTTTGGGACACACTAATTCTAATTTCAAATACTATTTAGAACGGATAGTATAAAAATTGAGAAAAAGAATGAGTTTGGCACCCATCATAGAGAAACCAAAGCTTCACAGGAGCTGAGAGGATAGTCTGTTCTCAGAAAATCGCAAACTCTCACAACCAGATTCATGAAGTAAATACTACAAAAGTGATTTTCTTAGGGACTGTACACACAGAACGTGTTTATGAATTCCACTGCCTGCTAAGCCATTGTTTTTCTATGCAATAGATAGAGTTTGAGTGTTGCGCTCACATATTTTGTAGTACCTTGCGCATACAATGTTCTAAAAACAGTTCAGGTTAAAAGTTTTTCCTAATTTTTTCCCTTTTAAATGCAAAAATGCATTCTGTGTGAATGGTCCCTTACTAAGTATATTTTCTTTTTTCCAGTACAAGAACCAGTCAAATTGGTGGATCTCAGTACCAATTTTGGTACCATAGCAAAAATAGCTGTACATATTTTGTTTGTTTTTATTAAACTATTTGAAAATTAAAAATATTAAATAAATAAAATTAATGTTTAATGCTATTAATGATTATAAGTAAATAATACATTAAAACATTAACATGTAGTCTTTAAACATTGTTCAGTTAAATAAACATTGCATAAAAAAAAAATTTGGTTTTCACTCCCCGAAACTTTTCAGCGTGTACGTAGCAGCATGAAAAATAAAACTTTCATTTAAATTATGAATGGGTTATAAACAGAAAGCAAGCAAAGAGCGCTCCCTTTATAATCAGTGAAAACTCCCATTATAAAAACAAAAAACAAAAATCGGACTATACTGCTTATTTACATAGACTCTTATTTACATCATCTTTATACTGTGTTGGTTATAATGAAATGATTCGGGCACGTGCAGAGCTCACTCTGAACAAACTCTGATTCTGACAAACTAAAATGCCTCTGATTGGCCATTGCGTTCATGCAATCAACAAACATGTCAGTGATTGGCTACAATGCTCAATGCTGCTAAATCACATAGTAAATTAGGACTGGGTATAGAATTCAATACTTTTTAGGTACTGACCGAATTGCCTCGATACTACCGAGTATCGAAAAATTGTCTTGTCATTCGGTACCAAATTTCAGGACCTCCAAACGGAGCCGGGGAGAGGGGGTGGAGAAATGCTCTCGCTGTCTCGTTGAGCAATGTAATAACGTTGCACTACATTGTTATTTATATCTAAATATATAAAACTATGTGTGCGAGAGAGACTCTTTGTGCGAGAGAGTGAGTGAATCAACGGTTTCACTTTCAGTTTATCTCCGAAAAGGACAGGTGAGAGTACCGGCTGTTTATGCGAGCAGCCGCTTCACTACAATCACTCCAGATACTGTGAACAGCAAAACAAAAGTGTAAAAGTGTAACACAATTGCCAATCAGAGGTGTTTACGAATCCGCTAAACAGCGCTCAAAGCGTCACATTTTTTAAATTTCAGTACCGACAACACTATATATGATATAAGTCTTGAAAAAAATTTCTGAAAATAATGTATAAATATAATTTTTTCTTGTTTCAAGCAAAAACTCACTTAATTTTGTTTCCCCCAGAAACAAAGACCTAATATTTTGTTGTTTTGCTTCTTAATAAATGTTTAAGAATGTTTAGAGATACTAATTTACCACAACATGTCAGCTGCAACTGAATAAATTATGACAGAATTGTCATTTCTGTGTAAACTTTCCCTTTAAACTGACAGTTTCTGAAGACATTTTGAAAATAGTTTCAACAGTTTTTGCCCAAATTTTGAAAGTGTGGTCCAATGCACAACTGACTGGACCTCACTGACTTTCATTGTATGGACATACAAAAAAAAGAAAGAAAAAAAAGAGATATTATTCAACATATCTTCTTTTGTGTTCCAAAAGAAAGTCATCCAGGTCTGGAACGACACAAAGGTGAGAGAATTATGACAATATCACTACACAAAGGAGACAAACACAGTAACATGAATCAGGTTATGTTTGCTTCGAATGTTAAATTGTGTGTCCTCGCATGCATGTGTTTGCTCTTGGTGGTTTGCATAGACTTAACCTATGTGTGTGCTTGATTGCATATTGCGTATGTAGCGCTTGCTCCCCGGCAGAGCTAATGAAATGCAAACAACCCGAGCTGAGAGCAGCGGTGACGTGATCTATGCTCTGCTGCTGAGAGAGGAGGAGGGGAGAGATGTTGCGCGGTGTTTGTCCATTTGCGTTTGTGTGTACGTGCGAGCCCTTGGGGACAGCGTGCACTATGGAGTGTGTGTGAGGTTGGGGGGCTGTGCAGACAGAGGCAGGCTGGTGAATAAATCATGGAACGATAGCAAGAGCATGCTGCAGCCGTGACGCCCAGTCCGACTGCAGCTCTGCCAAAGGCAAGAAGAAAAGGTCAAGGAGAACGGAGAGGAATGTGTGGAAGAAACGTTCACAAGTGTGGTTCGAAACGTAAAATAGGAGAAAACCCTGGCTTATGTGATCATAAGCTATGTGATATGAGCTTGAAAGGTTTTGGTTTGAGCATTTTTATGCTTTTGACACCTGCCTCTCCAGGCATCAGCCATGTGTACATTTAGTGGGAATGACATCCACCCCCTCAGGCTGTGTAAGTGTGTAATTAAAGCTCTATCACACCGTGCACAGAACTGGGGGTGATTTAACGTATCTGCAGCGAGGCATTTCTGCAACTGATGACCTACTGCTGAATGCTATTATGCAAAATGCCCTCCTGGCATAAGAAAACGCTACTCGCAGCTAGTGTTTCATACCTCAAATGCACACAGATGCACACAGCCTCAGGGTGACTAAAACCAGCATCTAAAATCAGAATGTTCAGAATTTTTTGATGAGATACAAATAAAATACACTAAAAATGCACCAGAGCAGGGGTTCCCAATTCCAGTTCTTGTGCCTTCCCTCTCTGCACATTTTGTATGTCTCTCTTAGACTTAAAAGGGTATTTCGCCATCTTAAGGGAGATTCCAAGCCGAAGCAGGTGTTCTTGTATGGGGCAATTCCTGCGTTATGGACGTGACATTTGCAGTCAAAACTTGAAATATAAATTCTCAGAAAATGCATTTAATACCAACATATTGAACTGTCTGCTTATATATTCATAGTCCTAGTATCCAGACATTAGAAAAATGTCAGTCTATACAATCGTTTTATATTTTAGATGAGGGAAATATACATGCGTTACGGACGTGACAAAAAAAAGTCACCAAGTTTTAGGTGTCAACATATTTTTTAGGAATTCTGTGAATTACACTGCGCGAACCAAAAGTAATATTAATGAACAGCAGCATTATGAAAATATTTCGTACATCCTCACTAAGAAAAAAACTTTAGTTAAAAAAGAGTGTCACACACTGTTGGAAAAAGTAATTTGTGTACAGTATTTTAAAAACTGTAGTTTAGCATTAGATTGCTGTAGAAAAGAGTGGGGTTTCACATATTGGCGATGGATAGATTGGAACAGCTGACATACCTGATATAAGGGCTAGATATATAGCGCTCATGGGGCAGTACTTACTTAATTTAGACATAATATCTTTTAATCTTCCCTTGCAAATGATTTGCATTATTCCTGCACACATTTTATTAACTGGTTGGTGTAAACCGATAGCGCTCCTGTCTTAGATAATTCAATTAACACAATGCAGCGACAGGCCTCCAGGAGATACACTGAACCAAAAGCAGTCTGCTATAGACACAAGAGCACTGTGAAACTGTGTGCATCACTGTATAAGTGTCACCTGACTAATTCTGTAGACTGAATGGATTACGTGACATGAAAAGGAGTATTCCATGACAAAATGCAGTTATAATATGATGCATTTTGTAGTCAGAAAGACAAAGGCCAGTTGCATTTCATCAACACAAATGTAGTCGCTGCATTATGTACACAAAGTACATTAAACCTAAAAATAAAATTGTGCCAATAAGGGTGAATACCTGTCATTTTGTGAATAACAGAAACCACCTTTGCATCCAGCATGTCGCAAAATGCATTTTGTTCTCAAAATGCCCAAAACTCTTTGAATGAGATACGTAATTTGTTCGCAAAAGGGTTGTTCTGGATCACAAAATGCATTTTCTCGACAAAATGTTGCATTTCATGATTCCGTGGTTCAACAATATACACGTTTAAGACATAGATATCAGTTAATTAGAAGATATTTATTTTAAATACACCGTTTTATGAAACAGGACTTTGGACTAATGAGATTTCACAATGGACACGGCTACCCATGAAATGTTCCTATAATAATTTGGCTAAGTATGGTCATTTTTGCCCCACCTTAAAAAATATAAACCCAGGCAAAGACAAATGTAGTAAAATGTGCTGTGCCATTTTAGTGGGTAGGAAACCACAACCAACTACCCAAAACATTGATGATAAATGATCCCTCTGAAAGCTATCTACATCTGAATAATGATCCAAGGCTTGCAAAAATGTAAGGTGCAAATGCGGAAAACTGCAGAGCAATTTACAAGTAGGCTAACATTTTCATGGCCTACTAACTGTTCATTGCAAGACAGACAATCTAAATTGCGCTTTTATGGACCCCTTTAACTAAGAACACTTGCTAGGGTTCATTAGCTGGGACTTAAACAATAACACATCTGTAAATTGGCTGTCATCCATATCTGAAGTGACTATCCATCATCAACATATAGCTTCAAGGAGCTTCTAAAGGAGGTAGATGCAATTGGGAGCACTTATAATTCCTCTCTATCTGTCTCAAGTGTGACCCCTGAGGGTAGGGAGCACAGCCCTCTGGTTGCAGCGTATCAAGCATCAAGGCCCCTGATTGGCAATTGATGCCTGAACAAACTTGCAGCCATCAAATCAAGTCCAATGAAGCTATATTTTCAGAGATGCCAATCAATCAAAGAGCTTTATTCCAGCCTGGCAGGGAGTCTTTTTTAAAGCTGAAGTGACTGCAGGCAATGGCACGGGCAGACATGCCAATCTGTCAGATTTCAATCTCCATTCAGCTGAAAATAACCCCATCACGTTTTTTCTATTGAATATCAATGAACACTTACTACAGCAATCATCCCCATAGCTTTCATTTATAGCATATAGGTAGAGCCGATTAGAAATCTCCATCTCAAAACATTGATTGCAACACTGAATCTGATTGTTGTATTTCTTCTCCAACACCAGTGCGGGCTTGTGCTGAGAAACATTCTCATCTTGTGTTAACTACATACATGAACCACCAGGATTCGATTACATCAGGTAGTAGTAAGTGGGGATGGAAATCTGCAGGGACCTGGGGATGCAATATTATATCAATATCTGGGTCATGAAACGACAATATAGCAAATTTGTGTTACTCTAGATCAGCGGTATTCAATATAATTGGGTCATTTTACCATTTCTACAAATTAAAGTGAGCAGCGCATCAAAACAAGGGAGCGGTACACACCACAAGCACTCAGGGTTGTTTACGGTAATGATCTTTCGGCGCTAGATCCTCCAATATTTTTTGCTATCTAGAGCCAAGAGATTCAGATGACGTAGTTATTTAACAACAGAAACATGGTTAGCATCAAAACATATACAAAGCAAATACAATTATCTGTCATAGATGACTCTACCTGTTTAACTAAACCAGGTTTATGACAAGTTAACATGTTTATGTCAGAATGCCAGCTCAGTATCCGGCCAATAATGAGAGGGTATTCGGACGTAAACACGAAAGCGCTGCACTGCATTTACGACATCAACTGCGTATAGCAACAGTTCTAATTGTTAAATAAAGTCATTATTTTTATTTTATTTTTGCGCACAAAAAGTATTCTGGTCGCTTCATAACATTAAGTTTGAACCACTGTAGTCACGCTGACTATTTTAGTCTTATGTCTTTAGTACCTTTCTGGACATCAAAAGGTGCAATGATGTTGCTGCCTATATGTGGATCAGATACCCTCGGATTTAAATTTGTGTTCCGAAGATGAATGAAGGTCTTGCAGGTTTGGAACGACATGAGGGTGAGTAATTAATGACAGACATTTCATTTTGGGTGAACTAACCCTTTAAGAAGTAAACCCTGCACCCCCAGTATGTTTTCTCAGTCCCAAGGCTTCTATGTGCCATATACACACATATGTGTCTAAATGTTAAAATAATAATAATAATAATAAAATAGCCTAAAACATAAAGGGTTAGTTCACCCAAAAATGAAAATTCTGTCATTAATTATTCACCCTCATGTCGTTCCACACCCGTAAGACCTTCGTTCATCTTCAGAACACAAATTGAGATATTTTGGATAAAATCCGATGGCTCAGTGAGGCCTCCATTGACAGCAAGATAATTAACACTTTCAGATGCCCAGAAAGCTACTAAAGACATATTTAAAACACTTCATGTGACTACAGTGGTTCAACCTTAATGTTAGGAAGCAACGAGAAAACTTTTTGTGTACCAAAAAAAAAAAAAAATTACAACTTTATTCAAAAATATCTAGTGATGGGCAATTTCAAAACACTGCTTCATGAAGCTTCACGAATTTTTTGTTTCGAATCAGTGGTTCGGAGCGTGTATCAAACCGCCAAAGTCATGCCCCCCAGTGGTGAACCATTGAAATTTCGAAACACTTATGACTTAACGAAGCCTCGTTTACTGAAATCACGTGACTTGCTCCGAACCCAAAAAAATTATAATAAAAAAATCACTGCTTTGGCTCTTGGGGCCCTAGGTTCTCATCTTTAATGACTATTTTGATTGTAAAAGAAAAAATCCTAAAAGTACTATGACTGCCCTAAAATAAATGTATAACTGTTCCTAAAAAGTATTTTCTGGAACTGCTGGGAAGTAAATATAGAGACTGGATCTTATACTAAATCATATAGCTACTAGATCTTATACAAGTTTTTTATCACTTAAGGTCCTGTGGCAGGTGAACAAGTACCACTGGAATTAATAAATAATAAAGTCTAATGGATGGCTTTCTCCAAATTTTATCTAGACACTGATCTTCACCTGGATGTGGCTAAACATAAATCATACATCACAGAATCACTTCAAATCTCTCAATAATGACCATTATGTCCACAGAGCTGCATGTTATCTGCATTTCCTGATGGGACAGGTCAGGTCAAAGCATCCTGACCTACTAACCTCTCTGGCTAGACATACTTATGTGTGGGATTTATGCTTGGCTGGTGTACCAGACTCCTCAGGGAACTCCTATAAGCCAGAGGTCAAAGGTCAAGGCTTCTGGCTGACCGAATTGACCCAACGCAGCCCTCTTGGTTAACGGCTCCCCGATCGTTATCTGATCAAAGCGCCCTTTAATACTCTCAGAGGAATAATGCACAGACAGAAAATTCATGACTCATCTCACATCTAAAAATCATTAGCGGCTGTATGCTCAGCTGACTGAATGAGAAAATTAGGATTCCCCATTCAAACTGAAGCCCCTATTGTGAATACCAGATCAAGACCTTTAGAAATCTACCAGACTTTTACAGAATCGCTCCACCTTTGTTCAGAAAAAAAAAAAAATCCATTTATACTGCTTTCTCTTCCAGCATGTTCTCTCTTGCCAATATTGTTTTCAAGATTGTTGTTCAAACTCTACATATAATGGTTGATACAATGGTAGGCAAGATAAAAAACAAAAAACAAAACAGCCAGTCAAATTGACATCAAGCCTACAGACAGGAAACGAAAAGATACAAATGTTATTTGAGCTGACAGCCGAGCTGACTGCTTTTGCTGTTCTTTTTCCCCAAAACAATGCAATGCAACACTGTACATCCGGAGAAAAAGCCACTTCTTGATTGTGCCCACACACAAACACTTGTATGTGTGAGAAAGGCAAAAGGAGGCTGCGATAGGATGATAGCAGTGGGTTTTTTAGAAGGTATCTGATCGATATCCATTAGAGTTTTAATTTGCTGTGAGCTTCTGCAGGCAGTCGTGGGAGGATGATTGCTCTGAGACTGTTTGGATGAGTGCCTCGACCAGTCTGCCTTACTCTCTCCGTTAATGAGATCTCACTGCTCTAGCACACAGACACACAAACCTGTTTCAGCCTTTCAAATGAATAGAGGCTTTCTCATATACACACAAGCGTGAACAGGGAGTGCGGTGTGCAGTAACACACACACACATCCGCAAGAAAACTTCACAAGAACTTTCTCTGGACTGCAGTGCAGTTTAAATGTAACAATATACAGTTGCAGTATAGGGAAAAGGAATATGCTAAATATTACAGGCTCATTATTAGGGATGGGCATTTTTGGCAATTTTTCATTTCGATCATCGGTAAGTTTCAAAAATGAGTAAACGAGTACTCGGGGGTGGGGAGAATAATGAAAATATCTGAAGACTGTTATGAAAATGAATGTTAAAAATAAAAAAAAATATGACATGAAAACATGAACACGTGATTAGAACACTGTTAGATTATGATTATGATGCAGCTATGTTATTAAGAAGCATCTAAAAGGAATAGCTGCCTGAGGTGAAGAGTGACTTTATGCCAATAAACTGAAGCCCGTTCTGTGACACATCGTATGATATTAATCAGATAACTCAGATACATAACATAGACATAACATTAGTGAACTTTAAGTTATGCGTGATGCGCTTTCGACAGCGCGCTGAAACGCGGGCAGGGACAGAATTTACTATAGATTTCTATAAAGTTCTCATTATAATGCTATGTTATGGCAGATTTGTGCTTTATTTTCATCTACATTATTATTATTATTAGGTTACAACTTTCATCTGCAAAAAGTTCGCGAATGCAAATGAGCTTGATTGAAAGTATAACTCCTATTGCGCTTTAAAACGAAAGCCAACGAAAGGAAAGCACAACAAATTCACATTCTATTAGGCTACATTAGTGTCACTGTTGTAATTTATTTATTGTAATATTTCAGCAATATTTTACCAAAATGTTATTTTACAGTATGAAAATCACTGATGATCATAGGTGCCAATTTATGTTTCTGCCGGTGGGTGCCCTCTCTCCATGAGAAAAAGCACGTTGAGATTCGTGACAGGACAAAGTTTGAGTGCTTCCAAAAAGAAATCCGCGTCCGAGCAGAGAGATTCGTGCTCGTGAATTACATGGATGCGTTACAAATGCGCTCTCGACATTAATGAAATAGAAACTGCCTCAAATGGACTATAAAAATGAAAAGAAAGCCGTGTCTGAAGGCTTCAATCGATTTTTATTGGTTGAAATGAAATGAGAATATCTTGTGTTTTCCCGTCGGCACCTATGCTGATGATTATTGTTAAATTAATTATGAATATAATTTAAAGGATATTTTCAGCACAAGATAAAAGCTTGGCGCTGCACAGCTTGCACTGAACTGTATTTTCATCGATCTTGTCAAAGCCAGACGTTCTCTCTCACGTCTTTTGACGCATGCTGTGGCAAGCTAAACAATCAGAGTGCTGCTGTAACCAATCAGGAGAAGAAAAAAAAAAAAAGGAAAAAAAAGATTGATCGTCGCTGTCACGGTCGAGTACTCGAGTACTCGATCGCTGTTGCACATCCCTACTTACTACAGGTCCTTCTCAAAAAATTAGCATATTGTGATAAAGTTCATTATTTTCCATAATGTAATGATAAAAATTCAACTTTAATATATTTTAGATTCATTGCACACCAACTGAAATATTTCAGGTCTTTTATTGTTTTAATACTGATGATTTTGGCATACAGCTCATGAAAACCCAAAATTCCTATCGCAAAAAATTTGCATATCATGAAAAGGTTCTCTAAACGAGCTATTAACCTAATCATCTGAATCAACTAATTAACTCTAAACACCTGCAAAATATTCCTGAGGCTTTTAAAAACTCCCAGCCTGGTTCATTACTCAAAACCGCAATCATGGGTAAGACTGCCGACCTGACTGCTGTCCAGAAGGCCATCATTGACACCCTCAAGCGAGAGGGTAAGACACAGAAAGAAATTTCTGAACGAATAGGCTGTTCCCAGAGTGCTGTATCAAGGCACCTCAGTGGGAAGTCTGTGGGAAGGAAAAAGTGTGGCAAAAAACGCTGCACAACGAGAAGAGGTGACCGGACCCTGAGGAAGATTGTGGAGAAGGACCGATTCCAGACCTTGGGGGACCTGCGGAAGCAGTGGACTGAGTCTGGAGTAGAAACATCCAGAGCCACCGTGCACAGGCGTGTGCAGGAAATGGGCTACAGGTGCCGCATTCCCCAGGTCAAGCCACTTTTGAACCAGAAACAGCGGCAGAAGCGCCTGACCTGGGCTACAGAGAAGCAGCACTGGACTGTTGCTCAGTGGTCCAAAGTCATTCGGAAATCAAGGTGCCAGAGTCTGGAGGAAGACTGGGGAGAAGGAAATGCCAAAATGCCTGAAGTCCAGTGTCAAGTTCCCACAGTCAGTGATGGTCTGGGGTGCCATGTCAGCTGCTGGTGTTGGTCCACTGTGTTTTATCAAGGGCAGGGTCAATGCAGCTAGCTATCAGGAGATTTTGGAGCACTTCATGCTTCCATCTGCTGAAAAGCTTTATGGAGATGAAGATTTCGTTTTTCAGCACGACCTGGCACCTGCTCACAGTGCCAAAACCACTGGTAAATGGTTTACTGACCATGGTATTACTGTGCTCAATTGGCCTGCCAACTCTCCTGACCTGAACCCCATAGAGAATCTGTGGGATATTGTGAAGAGAAAGTTGAGAGACGCAAGACCCAACACTCTGGATGAGCTTAAGGCCGCTATCGAAGCATCCTGGGCCTCCATAACACCTCAGCAGTGCCACAGGCTGATTGCCTCCATGCCACGCCGCATTGAAGCAGTCATTTCTGCAAAAGGATTCCCGACCAAGTATTGAGTGCATAACTGAACATAATTATTTGAAGGTTGACTTTTTTTTGTATTAAAAACACTTTTCTTTTATTGGTCGGATGAAATATGCTAATTTTTTTAGATATTTTGATGATTTGCCAAAAACATCAGTATTAAAACAATAAAAGACCTGAAATATTTCAGTTGGTGTGCAATGAATCTAAAATATATGAAAGTTTAATTTTTATCATTACATCATTACATTATGGAAAATAATGAACTTTATCACAATATGCAAATTTTTTGAGAAGGACCTGTATAACACTAGTGCACTATAAACCAAGTCTTTTTTCAAGATTTTTGTGAGGAACAGAGCAAAATGTTTTGTTATTCACTGAAAAATCACTGAAAGTGAAAACAGACATTATGGTAATAATAACCATGTTGAACTACAGATAAGCCCTTACAGAATGTATGTCGAATCCTTGCCAATAGCCCAGTAGTCACTGCTGTCAATCTACCTTTCTTAGATATGTTCTTCTCTACAGTTGACAGTCTTATGCATGCAAAGTAACATTTTGCCTGAACGATTTTCTAGATAAACATAGCCACCTTGCATTAATCATTCAGCAGAATTTACAAAAATCAAACTTAACCAAACACCGGAACCGGATATTTAACCACATAAACCTAAACTTGCAGGAAAACTCCTAATTTGCTGGAAAGTAGATCTCCAGGAGCAGGAATGGGTGCCCATCAGTGTTGGGCTGTTACTCAAAAATGTCATTTATTACTCGTTACTAGTTACTGCTTTCAAAAGTAATATTATTACTTTACTTATTACTTTATGGCAACAGTAATTAGTAACACTACTAGTTATATTATTTTTCCTTCACGCCCCACAGAAGTTGTAATTGTGTATCTTCCCCATAAAATTCTTCTAAAATGTTACTAACAACATATTTCTGCTGCATCAACACTTTTGAGTAAAATTGTTGTATTTAACTCATTGTCATGTGTAGCTTGAAGCTAATTGTAGCTATAATTTCTCTGTTACCCATATAGTGTTATATTTCATGACAAATGTTATCAAAAGAAATCACATAAGTAAAGAAAAATGTTGTTTTCCAAAAAGATTTTTAATTGTATTAATATCATTTATATCTTGATCAGAGGGATGTGGGTGGGCAAGCCATGTAATGCCAGAGTAAAGTAATGCCACAACTTACACAACAATGTTCAGATCATCTTTTCTCCAGACAAAATCAATGTAATGGCAATATTACCATCCACTGAATATAAGCTTTTCCATATTCCAAGCTTGCCTGCTGCACTGGTGACGTCATGTGCTTGTGCAAGTTGTGAAAATTGTGAAAATAAATCTAGGAATTATTTGATTGTTGGATTTCAAATTTCTAGGGGTTGAGGCATCAAAAGTAACTAAGTAACGAGCTGTTTTATGGATGGTAACTGTAATATTATCTTATTAGTAATTAGTTACACTACTAATGCGAAAAATAATATAATTACTGTAATTAGTTACTAGTAACTAGTTACTGCCCAACACTGCCCATGAACTACAACTTCAATATATATTGAATCAATTGCTCAGATGTTACCTGGGTACAGTGTTATTTTAGGTATTACTTATATAACATTATATAGTATTTATTAGTAACGTGACTGTTTTAGAAGATAGCACGTTGGATCCATATGCAGTTTAAAAGTTCATTTAAACAAAACAACAGAGATAAATCCAGGCAGCGTACACAAGAGTCCAGGGAATAAACATGATAATCCATACCAGGGAACAACAACAACTAAAACAAATGCACACATCCAATTAGTACAACACCAGACAGAGAACATGAGAAACACACAAGGGGTATATATACACAAGGGGTGATTGGCAAACAAGAAACACCTGGGAACAATCAGAGAACTAATCAACAAGTCAAACTACAAAGGACTACAAAACATGACACAAGGATGGGAAATACAACAAAAGTCCACTAGGGGAACACAGGCTGGTATTTTGAATTAGCTTTTATTTTGATCTATTTATTTTAATTTTAATTGTAGTTTATTTGACTCATTTTGTTATGGGCTTTTGTCTTTATTAGTTTTTGTTTTTAATAACTTTATTTTTAAGTTGTAGTTTTAGTACTTCAACTTAAAGATCAATAGTTATCTTATTTCAATAGCTTTTTTAGTTCAGGTTTTTCCTATCTAGTATTTATATTTTATTTCAGCTATTTCAATTAACTAAAATGATTCTTAATAGTTTTAGTTAAAAATAACAACACTGCTTAAGTAATGATCCAAATTGCTTGTACAACTAGCGCTTACATTAAAAAAAAAAAAAATGACAGGTGGATCACTACTACTGACTGAAAATGTAAAAATGAACCTAAAAATGAATCATCATAAGAATAAATAAAAATGCTGTTGAAGCTATGTTTTGTTTTGTTTGACAGCTATTGATACAAGAGACCCTAAGTCTATTTTAATAGCTTGAAAATGACGCTGTACATTACTAATGTTTGGGGTCTCAGAGACCCTTATGAATGGTTCAAAACCCGGAGCAACAGCTGATGCCTTCACAGTAATGTTAAAAAAACATTAGACAGTGACTCAAAAAACTGTTCTGTATTACAAAAGTTACGAGGTGTATTATGGGAAGAACTCTTGTGAGGCGGTTTTGTAGCATATGTGAGTTGGCAGATGCATCTTCAGTAGTAACAGGATTGTCTGTGAGCTCTTTATAATCAGGACTCCAGAGATTTCTTACAGGTTTTTTTCTGGCTTTGTCTTACTTGTTTTCTCTTTGCCTTCACCACTCCACCTCCTTCACAGAGAGAAACACATAAAAAAAAAAAACAATGAAGAAAAAAAGAGAAAAAAAAATTACAACAGAGCAGTCTTGCTGAGACGGCATTTCCATGCAGGATGAATCCCTCCCTCTGTTTACTGCTTTTGACACCAGCATGATTAAATACTGTCTCCAGCATCACTCTGCATCACACTTGTGTTTGCTGTACTTTCTCTCCTTAATACATGTTTAGAAACAATCAAATTCTCTATGAATATGCAATAATGGACACATCACTATTCACTAATGAACCACTAAGCTTATGACCTACAATTCCAGCAGCCAATTTTGCTTGTGTAAAAAAAAAAAAAAAAAAAAAAAAAAAAAAGACANAAAAAAAAAAAAATGTAATGCTACAAAGCCAAAAAAATGTGTAAATATACATAATAAAGCTGCATGTAATAGAAAACCCAATGTAAAGATAGGACGTGGAAAGGGGCACATAAAATACAGACTAAGGAATGCAAGCGATTTTTGCTTTCAAAAGTCATTATTTAACAAGGCAAGTCCCATATGGTTCTTTGCAGAATATTCTGAATCAGACTGCATAATTAAAGCCATCTCCTCCTCACCGCGTGTGTTCAGAAAGAACTACACAAAGAGGGACCCCCCTGCAACAAGGAGATTAGGAACAAGCAAGCTGTCAGATACCCATGATCCTCTTTGCTCCTTCAAATCTCCTCTGTGTTTTAATTGTGCTTCAGCTCAGGCCACTGGTGAGCTAATTGCACTTTTGTCAAGTGCCAAGTAGAGTAATTTACCTAAAAATGAGGCTGTCTCCTTGGCAACCCACATCATCCACAGGGGCAAGTCTCTGCTTACTGTGACAAACTGCACAAGCTTATATAGTTCACTCATACCTGACAACAAAGCACTGAGGCTTTGGAGCACTACTTCAACATATAGCTACAGTATATGTTACAGACAGGCCAAGAGACAGACAGATAGACATTCCCTTCTTCCACAACATAACATAACATACACACAACACAATGCTACGTGCAAGTTTGCATGTGAGGTTATGGCCTCTTGGGAGCCGATTAGTGGGGCTAGACAGTTATCCCTGCTTACCAGCCTCAAGTTAGCTGTTAGAAGCAATCCGTAAACGAGGTCTACGGGACAGACCACTGCGTTTCAACCAAACACAGTCAGCCGAATAAATAGCAAGAATGCACAGATTAAATATGGAGGATAGTGCCACTTAAACAATAATTTATCAGTTTATTAATTTTAATAAACATTTTCCACAAACAGCTGAGCAAGACTGGGGTTGTGAATATCAGTAGGCAAGAGGCCGCAGATAATCACAGAGCAACACAATTGCGAGTGTTATATATTTTTTATAAACAACAAATTTATAGAGTAACTTCCCTTTTAGACACAATGTTACCAGTTTTGGGGTGTATTTTTGCTCTGCCAGTGAAAAAAGTTCCAAGTCAAAGCAGAATTAACCGTCGCGCGTCTTTCCAGCAAATCACAGCAGTGGTGTTTCCCTCCTGATTGAATCAGTGTTTTGAACGAATCGGTTGCATGACTCACGAATAAATTAGGGCAAATTCCAATCGAAGTGAGCATCAATATGCCCTACTCACTCCGAAGGGCAGAGCCCTTGAAGTTGGTAGCCTACTTGTGTGTCGTAATGAAGCCGAAACGCACTTGGCGAATGGAGTAATGAAATAGGCTACTGAATTTCCTCATTAACTTCACATGGAATGACAAAGCTAGGCAGCGACAACAGGAATATCTTATTGATGTTAATATGATATATACAAATAAATGTACATTAAGTTTTTAAAATATTGTGTGTGTTGCCAACCTGCTCTTAACGTTTATAAGTTAAGCATTAAACATGCATTTACCAATGAAACTTTTTTAAAACTTAACATGAAAAGGCATGACGAATATATATCACAACAAAACTTGAATTATTCTGTTTATACGACTCCAACTATCCTGCCATATCTAGATTTAAAATGAATCATTAGGACCATAAACGAATAAATTACTTTCTCAAAGTGACAATCGCATGACATGTTCCCTTTGCTAAAGGACTTGTGGAAGGGATTCAGTTGTTCAATTTTGTTAAGAACGCCCCTACAAATGGCACCCCTTCCTGAAGTGCCCATCAAGGGTGCAAAAACACAGTTTGGAATTCGCCCAAAGACAGTGTGGACGTTTTGGTGCTGAATGAATCCATGTGTTTGAACGAATTGGTTGAGTGAATGATTCAACTGACTCACTCACAAAGACAGAAAATTTGGTGTAAGGATAATCTGCAAAAAAGTCACTAAACAACGCCTGACACAATGTACAACTTAGTAAATAGGAATAAGGGCAGGAATGCATGTTTAGTTCTTGTTTAAAAGGTTTGTTGAATGTAACAAATAAATCACAATAGATAAATAAATCATTTAAATGCTTCTCTTTTTTTGCCACTTGAGTTGACTTGCATGACTCCATTTTGATTTCTACATTTTTACAGTTTAATAGTATGATTTATATGCTGTTTTCTCATGAGGACCAAATAATGTCAGGTTTTACTATCCTTGTGGGGACAATGTGTTACACACATACATATAGACACACACACACACACACACACACACACACACAGGTTTCCATGTTTTGTGGGGACTTCCCATAGACATAATTATTTGTATACTGTACAAATTGTATATTCTATCCTCTTAACCCTAACCATCACAGAAAACTGCATTTTTGGATTTTCAAAACAATTAATTTAGTATGATTTATAAGCTGTTTTCCTCATGGGGACCAAAAAATGTCCCCATAAGGTCAAAATGTACTTGGTATTACTATCCTTGTTGTGGGGACATTTGGTCCCCATAACATAAGGAATACCAGGTAAACACACACACAACCAATCAAGCAATGTTGTTTTCTTCCACGTCTCAGTTTCTCTCTCTAGTAATTGACAAGTATAAATGTAGTCCTTTGAGCCGCTGTTAACACACGCACACTCTCATCAGGCTGACACACGGGCTCTCTGCAGGGCACTGCTTCATCAGACACACCGCATCTGATCCACTCATCCACAGGGGACAATAAAGTCACCACAGATTCTGCTGAGCAGCTGACCACTGCAGCACTGTGCTGGGTCACTTAATGAAGTGAAGTATATTGGATGTGTGAATTGTGTGTGTGTGTGGTGCATGTAGGTAAGTGTCACAGTCCAGCTCCTGGGGTTTGGCAGAGCGCCCAGCTGAAAAATGAAGCTTACAGTCTTAAGCAGACTCTGCCCGGCATTATCCTCAGCACTGACCTGGTCAATCTGGCATCTCCAACACCAGATGATGTTTACTGAGTGTAATGTTTTAAAGACTGGAGAAATACAAGGTTTGGCTGGTTAGCATGGCTACACATTAAAAAAACGCTGGGTTGTTTGAGAAACCCAACCTTTGGGTTTAAATTTTAATTTAAAACTTTAAACCAATGGTTGGGTTTGTCCATATTTGACTCAAACATGGGTTGGAAACAACCCAGCATATTTTAGTGTGTATGTTATAATTTTTTGTACAAATTTTAGTTTAGTGCCAAGTACACCCAAATAATTGAATCATTTCGATACTGACTTCAAATAATATAAAATTAATTCATTAAAGTTATTTATTTAGAGAAAATATAAAAATTTAATATTTTAATTTATTTATTTTATGAATAATCACTTGCAGAAGCAGATGAAATCATTGCGGACGTAACAAAACAGAGCAGTTAAGGGCTATTATATGTAAATATCCAGGGGTGTTCCTGCAGCAGCCAAGCAACTACCACTGAGATGAATGGAAATGCTAATAGATGGCTTTTTTATGGACCTCCTTGGAGATATATCCAAAAAAAGATGTTTATCCTCCAGATCGTCGATTTCCCTGTGATGTCAAAGCAGCTGCCTAAGACAGATTTGTCATCTGTATATCTCACTTGTGCTCAGTCCCAGCGCCACAATTCATGTTTATTCAGCTTAATTAGCTCCCTATCTCTCCCTCTCACTTGTTTTCTCTCTTTATAATAAGTGGGTCATTGGCAAGGGCTCTGAAAAGCCTGGTGCAGATTATTTTTAGAATAAAACAACTGTTGGCCAAGAGGCACAATTTAGCATTATGATTTGCAGAGGAATAAAAACATAAAATAAACAAAAAATCTTTAGGCGACGGAGCGTATAGTGCATAACCTCGTTTGAAAAAGGAACGAATTAAAAAATATATAAAAATGAGTGTTTAAAGATAATTTAAACTGATGGAGCATGTGAAGATTATTGTACTTAAAAATTTGATGTTACACAAAAGGTTTTGGATAGTAATTGCTTCTGACAGATTTGGTAACACTTGAGTCATTAGTGGGTTACCATGATCTTCACTTCAGAATACTGTTCCAAATGACCACCCAGGTGAAAAAAAAGGAGACTTCCATAATTTAGCTTACTTAAAGTGCTCTATTTTCGCTAACTGAGTATATTTAAAAGTCTATGAAAGATGGGTTCAGCTGCACTACAAGTGGTAACTAAATACATTTTTTAAATACAGAGATAGTATGATAAGAGCACATTTTAGTTCATATTCATGGTGACTGAAAATAGCACAGTTGAGTACACTTAGATGTTCTTAAGATTATCTTAAGAAGTACTAAAGAAGAATTTTTAGTAAATTAAGTACAAAATTAGTGTGTGAAAATAGAGCACTTTAAGTACATTATGGATGTGTTCTTTTTTTCACCTGGGAAGAATGTAGTAACACTGTAGAGCTGACCGTGGCATTTGCAGCAGGTCAACCATGGCCCTTGAGAGCCTGTTGTCTAGGGCAACACTGCAATGAGTCACAGACAGTGGCTGCATATATAAATATGACAATACTTTGACTGGCAGAAATTAAAGCAGTAAGCCGTGGTTTACAGTGAATTTATAACAGCTAAGGGGTGTTGTTAGGCACAACGCAGAGCGCCACTTAGCTGTTATAAATTCACTGTAAACCAGTGTAAGCTTTACGGGGCTTATTGCTTTTATAAAACGGTTGCCACACAACACAAACATTAAAGCCAAAAAATATGTATCAATGCAACTTTCATGAAGTAAAATCATTAAAAGGCTTCCTTCCGCTGGGAAAAAAATAGTCCCTGACCGTGAACAGCAACAGAAGTTACATTTATCACAGCATTAGATGACGGCAAAGATTGTCTTTATGAGCGATTCACTCAAAGACTTTTATATTGTAACTTGTTGTGAACACGGAACAAGACGCAAATGAAAAATGCTTTGACTAGCGCTGTCAGTGTCAGCAGGGCACGGGAAAACCCATTAAATGTTAAAAGGACAAGATCGCATTCGCATTTGCATTGACATTCAAACTGATTTTTTATGAACAGGACTGACCTGAAGGAAAATGCTAAATCTGAATGCAGGTAATACACTCGGTCACTCGATATCTCTCTCACAATACTCTTCTACATAATACAGTAAGCTTCAAAGAACAAAATCAAAAGAGAACAAACATATGTTTACGCTGCTAAGAGTGGTTGCTAACACAGACGCAGCAACATAGGCTTCTACACATTCAGTGGTGCAGATGCGGTCAGCTGTATGTTTTCGGGAATTTAACGGCTGCGAACCCGGCTCAACCAATCAGAATCAAGGGCTGGAACTATCCGTTTTAAGAGTTTGATTGACAGGCGTTCTAACCAATCATAACACAGAATCCGCCATTTTGTCCAACAAAGCAGATTAACAGGTAGACTTGAACTGTATGTATGTACTGACGCCTTTCCACGGTTGAAACAACATTACTTCTGATGTTCATTCATGTTTATTTGATCCTATAAATGAACTAGTAGGAAGAGATGATCGCTTCACGAGCCACTTGAACTGAGGCGCTACAGCGATCTGTCACAACACATTAAAGAGCCACAATACGTTATTTATTGTTTAAATTTCCTTAAAAATGACAAAATTTGAGACTTTGAGACCTTGTTTCATATCAAAAGTAACCTGTCTGGTCTGTCGACGCGTTGTCAGTGTCCTCTTTGCTCAGCGATGTATTTTTCACTGCGTGAGAGCGGCATGGCTTGTCGGACATAGCAACAGTAACTGAAGGGTGCGGGTCTTTGCGAACGGTCAATTATATATTAGATATCATGAAATATTTTAAACTGTTTTTTATGAAAAAAATATCAAATATAATTTAACAATTACATAATTCTTGGTAAAAGTTGCTCATAGTATAAACATAATATCGAGATAATATAGTGGACAGATGCGAGTCGGCTACACTGGGGAATGTGGTGATGATGCTAACAGAACGTGTGTGTGCGTGTGTATGGACACAACTGCACAAAGTAGCTTCATTACAGAAGCAGCAGGGGGTTCTGTGGGATTAACTGTGCAAATAGTATTCATTTAAGAGAGAATTATGCTCTCATAACCTTATACTCTATCCTCTATGGCCTAATGGCCCAATTCTGCTGGGAAGAGGTCTCCATCATACAGGCTCTAGGGCAGGGTTATTTCTAATTGACCAGCCCTGCACCTCTGTTCAGACAAAATAAACACAATCTTCAGCTGGAGGTTAAGATGTTAGCTTCATCACACTAATACATGCTGGGTGAAAAAAAGCCACTCTTTAAGTGTTGCTGCAAATTGAACCACTATTGATATATTTTAATACTTTTTTCTGGAGCTTAATTTAACCTCTCTTTCATTCTCCTCTGCTCATCTTGTAATCAACTCGCTCAGGGAGAGTTAAGTAAGTTAACACATGCAAAACTCACAGCTCTAAACAAAACACAGTAAAGTGTGTGGGAGGCAGTGCTTTTTAATGACTAATTATACCAATGAGGTTTTGCTAATTAAGTCACGGAGTTCTGTGCTGATGAGTGCGTGTAAAGAGCGCTACCGCACTGTAATCTCGCATATATTCATAGCTACAGATGAAAATCACTATAATCTTAAAATGTGCATTTTTTTCCATTTAAGTCATTTCTTAAATGAAGACTGTCGTTAAGAAATTTAGTGATTATAGCATCAGCAGTTAAATTTACCTCATTAATTCATTCTAATATTTGTTATATTGTGTTTTTAGTGTCTGTCATTTTCTGTCATGTCTGCATTAGTTTTCATTAGTTGCCTTCATCTGTGTTTTATGGATTATCTAGTAAAGACTTGATTTGTGATTCATGTGAGTTACACAACCCGTTACTTCATGAAAAAATATAAATATACAATGTGTATTTATAAAAGTAAATGTTGTAATCACTTATCAACGTGCTTCAAATTAATCATGAAATCTTGAGAGTAATTAAGTTTTTTGTTGTTGTTGTTAAAACTAAAGCATCTATTCTCTTATATGATTAATAGAAAAACTAAAATCCTCCCACAAGTTTCCTTAAAAAAATCTAACCGTTAAAAAATTAAATGGCTGTTCGGTTTGAACTGTCCTGCGGTTTGACATAGGATACCAAAACATCATCTAAAACTACTTTAAAAGTCATACAAATTGTACTATAATTATTATTTTTATAAAAAAAATTTTTTGTCAGTCTGTAAAATAAGCTAGTGAAATCAAACAGTTGATTAATAGTGGTGATAAACTGCTTTTAAAAATGGTTACCAGTTCTGTAACATCTGTTCTAGGTTTTGGTTAATGTTCATGTTTTGTCATTCCCTGTACTCCTCATGTGATCTTGTCACGTGCTTCCTTTGGTTCATTAGGCTTGTTCGATTTCATGCAGCGCTGCGCAGACCGATCGGCGGCTGACTTGCAGTTCATGCCGGTTAGAAATTTGGTCCAACTTGAGCCTGCACCGACGCCACGTGACTGTGACGTATGGAGGTATGGTGAACTGCTGTATAAAATAAATATCACATTTGCACTCCTGCTGTTCGGAACAAAAACCGCACTTGTGCTGTTCGATGTGCTCGTTAAAAATATTGAACAAAGAGTTAATATACATGTCCATTTGTCACCACTCCAGCAGACAAAATCTGATCATTTCATTTAAGTTAAGTTAAGTTCATTTAAGTTAAGTTAAGTTAATTTAAAGTCTCTTTTCTTTTTATCTGTTTCTTGATAGAGTACAATTCAAACATGAGAGAAAAAGAAGTAAATAATCTCCTATAATATCCAGAGCAGATATTCATTCTCTCTCACCCTGCCCATTTATCAGTGCGGCCTCATCTGGGATGAGCATCTACTCTGTGTTCACTCCAGAATGAGAGTTCAGTGACTGCTGACAGAGGACTGACCTCATTCAAAGCCAGGTTATATTGGCCTGTCACTCCAGTGCTGTTTGAGCTGGAATAGTGTGAGTAAGGGAAGAGATGGGGAGGGGGAGCTGCAGGGCTTCAGGTGTAACAACAGATCTACCGCTCCCTGGAGCCCCATTCTGCCTAACAACAGCCCTCCTTTAGCATCTCCTGCTGTTACTGCATTTAGACACACTAACACAACCTGATTGTTTATGACACAAAATCCCAGGCAGTGAGATTATTCCGTCTCTCACTCTGAACATAATGCTGCCGAATCGCAAGATATTTGGCCAAAAGCTGACTAGTTTTTGATGATCTTGAAGTTCGAAGCTTATAACACAAAAAAATAAGAAGCGTCTGTGGTTGTAATCTCACTGAATCTGGAGTCATAATGGCTGTTGCAGTGGTCTTTATGTTATGCAGTAACATAAAGATCCAAATTCAGTCTCATATTAGCAGGAACATGAGGGGAATGGTGAAATACAGGCAAAAACTCACATGATAGTGCTTCTACATCACTGTGATTGGCAGATCAGTGTGCCCAAGCTATAATACCTGCCTTTCGTGTTTACAGCTACTCTCTTTAAATCAAACTTGTGCAAATGCACAGACTAATTACAAATGAAACAACTCACCCACTTATAGACATCACCAATTTAATCACATCCAATGTTTATTAAATAATATTTGAGGTTAAAGGGTTAGTTCACCCAAAAATGAAAATTCTGTCATTAGTTTGATAGACGCTCCGAACCACTGATTCGAAACAAAAGATTTGTGAAGCTTCGAAGCTTCATGAAGCAGTGTTTTGAAATCGCCCATCACTAGATATTGTTGAATAAAGTCATTGTTTTTAGTTTTTTTGGTGCACAAAAAGTATTCTCATTGCTTCATAACATTAAGGATGAACCACTGTAGTCACATGAACTGTCTTTAGTAGCTTTCTGGCAACACGATCACATGAGAATGCGTATCAATAGTACGAGTTTGTAATCTCGTAGAATACATACGGCAAAATGAGTTTTGGCGTGCTTATGGTACGCGGATTTTTCGCGTGCACATGATACGCACTTTATGGCGTGTATATGATATGCTCTTGGGTAGGATGGGGGTGGGGGGTTCGTACGTATAATAAGCCATAAAGTGCGTACCATAAACACGCCAAAACTCATTTTGGCGTATATATTCTACGAGATTACAAACTCGTACTATTGATACGCATTTTCGTGTGATCGGGCTCCTTTCTGGGCATCTGAAAGTGTTAATTATCTTGCTGGCAGTGCAGGCCTCACTGAGCCATCGGATTTCATCAAAAATATCTTAATTTGCGTTCTGAAGATGAATGAAGAAGGTCTTACGGATGTGGAACGACATGAGGGTGAGTAATTGATGACAGAATTTTCATTTTTGGGTGAACTAACCCTTTAAGTAAGCAGTCAGTTTGGTTAAATTAAATTTTTACCTCTGTAAAGAAGGTGACATATATGCAAATTGGTTTTAATAATAACGGACAGACATCAAGGAAAAGATTAAAAAGGAAGTTTTACCCCAAATGTGGCCTAAAAATTTATTAACATTTTATTTTGTTCATTGGTTAAAAAAAAAACAAACAAAAAAAAACAGACAATATTTCAAAGGAATTCAAAAGTGCTGATGAAAATATTAATTATGAAAGAGTCAGTGGCAGCTTTCTGATCTCGATTAAAGCCTACAATGCTTTCTGCCTCTGATGCCCTTATGCAGTGAATATATATTCACCCATACTGTCTGAGGATGCTCTTGGATTCCCCCTCCACACCAGAGAGACTCGTGGCCTGGCTCTGCATTCACCAGAATTAAATCAGGCACTTTTACAGATGGCCCAAGTGAATTATTTATGGCCGCAATAAAGTTATGGCTGCCGCTAATTTGGAATTTGATGAGGTTATCCTTTAACTGAGGATCCTGGGCAAACATGAAGTATTTATTGTTTTCACAGATTTGATTAGTCTTTCATGGACTCATCTCAGACGCAGCCTGGTGACGTGTATCTCTGACGCACAGCACTCAGGCTGCGAGATGAAAGAAACTGCACAGTCTGAACAAAAATTTGTTTAA
>RJVU01026577.1:607489-620727 GCA_003731715.1 Anabarilius grahami
AGCAGCACTAATGGCTTTCACCACATAAAAGCAGCATGTATTTATTTCTGTGTTCATATAAGCAACAAGTGATAAATATACAGCAACATAAATTGGATTCCCCCTACAACACTAATTTTGACAAGGAGAGCATGCATTTAGACGCATTTGAGGAAAAAAAAATATTCTCTGTTGCCATCTTTCTTCAGGTTGCCTAAATTAATAAATGCGAAATATTTAGCTGAGAGTTATGAGAGCATGTGAAAACTTCTGTTCCTCTAAGGCCGTCATTGCTTGCCCCCCTGCCCTGAATCCACAATGAACATTCAACATGCAGAATTTTGATTAGCATTAGCGGGGTACATATTTCCTGTCTTGTCAACAATCCCGCTTGGCCCGAACAAACACATGGACCATTTGTGAGTAAACTGGGTGTTAGGGAAGCATTAATATTCATCCTTTTCCATCCAGCTTGCTATGTCTGAACTCCCTGAGGTATTCAAGTCTGATCAGGACAAGCAGTCACCCGTGTGAGGAGTCTGATGAGTGTAGGAGACTTAATTAATCAAAGCCGTCTCTCTTGCTCTCTGTTATTCACCTCTTTTCCTTCACTTTCTCTTTCCTCTCCATGTTCAACTCCCTCCTCCCATCATCAAAGTGCTGGTGTTGAGGGGAAATGGAGGACGATCTCCCATATCTTTCCTGAGATTAGCATCCTGTTGTTTCTCTGTGAACTCAAGCCGTTTAATGAAACACACAACAGGCCTGGGCTATAATGACCCCCAAGCATAACCAGCGAATCTGCTCTTAAAGAACACTTTGGGCTCCATTATACAAAGTGGAAAAAGAAGCATCTGTCTGGCTACTTACAGTCCTTTAATCATTTATGCATTTAGCAGTCAAAAAAATGGCGATAACATTCAGTATGGTGTGATCTGATTTTACTGATATTGCTATTATTTCTGAATTATTAATTTTAAAAAAAGTAGGAATGGTGTATTAAATATTTTGTTAAATTATTTAATGGTGATATTAATATTAATGGTCTATTTCTTATGTACATTAACTTTCAAAGATTTATTTAAAAGAAATTAATTTTTTTATTCAGCAAGGACACATTCAACTGATCAAAAGAGAAAGTAAACATTCAAAATGTTACAAAAGATGTCTGTTATAGCTAAATGCTGTTCTTTTGAACTTACGTCAAAGAATCCTGAAAGAAAAACGTATCATGGTTTCCATAAAAATATTAAGCAGCACAATTATTGATAAGAAGAAATGTTTCTTGAGCATCAAATCATTATATTAGACTGATTTCTGAAGGATCATGTGACACTGAAGACTGAAGAGTAATGATGCTGAAAATTGGAATGATGCTGAAAAAAAAGGAATACATTTTAAAATATATTCAAAACAGGCATTTTTAAATTGTATTTCACAGTATTACTGTGCAGCCCTGATGAACATAAGACTACTTTCAAAAATACATTAAAAAAAATCTTACCCACCCAAACCTTTTAAATGTAGTGCATATACTGTAGTTCTGTATTACTTGATCTTTTTATCTTGAAGTAAATGTAAACTTCTAATATGTTCTCCATTAGTTGCTCCCGCCAGTGTTAACAAACCAGTATATTCAGGTCTAGACAGGTATATGATATGAATTTTGAAATTACAAAGGTAAGAGCCACTACCAACATCAGTAATGCACATAAACATGCAAATAACAGAGTATTTCCTTCCTCTGCTGTAGTACACAAGTATAGCTGTGGACTGTGCTGAAAATCCTATTACACAGAGAGAAAAATGTCATTACAGTAAGAGAGCCGTTTCTGATTCTATTTTCTGTTGCGATGAGGGAAACCCTTGTCAGGGCCGAGTGAAGGGTGTCATCCATCAGATGCTATTGCCTGTCTGGATGATAACTCTTAATCCACTTGTTTCAGCAGTAGATAGATTAGCGGCAGACTAATGCACCGTGAATGAAGCGCTGCCACTTGTAGTCAAACACACAGGTGTCAGGAACCATCTCATAAAACAGGCGAGGAAGCGGTCACTCTCTGAGCCCAGAGCCAAAGTTAATAACACATAAGGCCATAAAAGCTGATACAGCATTGGAAAAATAATGTTCTAAGCAAAACATAGGGAGAGAGAGAAGGGAAAAAAAGATTTACCAAAGAATTTGTGATGGAAGTTAAGTGCAAATATATAGTAACTGCAAAAAAGTATCTGAATATCAAAGTGGCATTTACAGTAAGAAATAATAAAAAAAAATTCCTGTAGTTCAAACAGTAGAGCATGGGAATAACACAATGAAATGTATATAGCTATATAGCACTAAAAGTGGTTCTTGACTCGTAATCATAGGGGAACCACTTTTGGTGCTATGTAGAACCCATAAGAGGCGCCATGTCGCATTTTATTTCTTCAACAAAAATGGTGCTAAACAGCACCAACAGTGGTTCTTTGGCTCGTAAACAACCTTTAAAGGGGCTTAACAGGTTCTTTGTATGGCAGTGGTGCTATATAGCACCTTAACCACCCCAAAGAACCACTGAAGAACCGCTGAAGAACCATACAGGGGCTTAACCGGTTCTGTATAAAGTAGCGGTGCTATATAGCACTTCAGTCATCCCAGAGAACCAGTGAAGAACTGGTGAAGAACCACTGAAGCACCAAGATATGGTGTTATACAGCACTTAAAGTGGTTCCCCTATGATTACGAGCCAAAGAACCACTGAAGAACCGCTGAAGAACCATACAGGGGCTTAACCGGTTCTGTATAAAGTAGCGGTGCTATATAGCATGTCAGTCATCCCAAATAACCAGTAAAGAACCGCTGAAGAACCACTGAAGCACCAAGATTTGGTGCTATGCAGCACTTAAAGTGGTTCCCCTATGATTACGAGCCAAAGAACCACTTTTAGTACTATATAGAACCATTTTTTTTAGAGTGTATACCTTGAATGATAAAACAATAATATAAATGGTAAATGATAAAACAATAGATGTATTGTCGAAAATTAAGACAAAAATATATCATACAACATATCTGGACACCTTTGAATGTAAGTGAAACATGTTCATAGTTAATTTGTGGTTACTTTGCTAAAGATCTGTGTAAATTTGAGGAGAACTGACTTATATCCAGTTAAGTATCAAGGTTGGCTCAGAAGAGTGAAGTTAGTTTCAGATGCGATATTGCTTGATATTTTGCATCTAATGCAATCTAATTTGCACATTTTAAGTGTTTTTTTTTTTTTCTGCAAGTATCCAAAAGAATCCAGACACGTTTTGGAACACTGTATGTAAAATAGAAAATATCAGAAAATGCTTCATTTTTATTATAGTTTTCAAGCTGTAAAAATGTTTGGTTATAGCACAGGATAAAGGTATACTATTTTATAGAATTATCCCATGGTTGATCTATTCAGCTATTGTTATAGCATCTTTTACAATACCACTCGTATATGGAGGGGAAAAAAACTTGAAATATCCAAGAGGGCATTATTAAAAGGTACAATGGGGGTTGGGCTGAGTGCTGGGCTGCCACGCTTCTTAAATGAAAAATGGCTTTCTGTGTCCCAGGAGCCTGTGAGCGCTGATGCCTTTAGATGCCCAAGCAGGCGAGCATATAAAACCTGGGACATGCAAAACAAGGAGGGAAAAATTAATATGCGAACAAAGGCGGAGTTCCTATCCCCTGGGGTGTGAGGGCGAGGACGGGTGCGGGGAGAACTGAAATCACCTCATCCAGAGAGCTACATCATTTGCATGGTGCATAATCTCCAAGGCTCTGCCATGCAAATGCCTCATAATGTTGATACGGGAGACTTTCGAGTGGCTGTCAGGGGTGAATTTATATATGCACTGCCAGCCAATGCGGGGCCCTAAATCACTTTCAATTAGGTGACACTTTCAATATACAGACTCTGATTTAAAGATATGGATAGTTCTTCCTGCTTTGAGGCCTGAATCGAGCCAGCACATTGCCTAATATCAGATTTAATTCAAAATTTTTGGTCTCACCCTCCTCTGCCAAGTCTCATTTACATTTTCTCTGAAGTATAATATACTCTTTCTGGTTTAGTTAAGGAATAGTATGTTACTAACACCCCATGATTAAATAAAAATAGAAAAGGTACAATCACTTTTATACCATTTCTCTGCTGCTTTACCATTTGTGACCATTTGATAAGCACCAACACAACATTTATTGTTTGAATTTCGTTATAAAATTTTTTAGATTTTATTAAAAATAACATACAAAAACCACAGAATTCAAGTTTTTGCTTAATCACGTTTCTCTACAAACAGCTTATCTGACTAGAGCTCGTGACAAGAATAGATAGATAGATAGATAGATGGATAGATGGATAGCGTGTATTTGCGGCAGAGAAAGCACTCTCTATAGCACACGCACACACAACGGGAGCTTATTAATAGCTCTAATTTGATAATCAGGCATAGGGATCTGGGGCGATTTGTAGAGGAAGTAATTGTGCCTGTAATTGTGGCTCAGTCCAGCTAAGGGCTTTCATTTCCTCTAATGGAGTGGCTGTGGCACAGGACAGAGGAACACTGGCTGTCAGAGCAGTCAAAGGACAGAGCGAAGATTTTATACTCATCCATTCATCATCCCTCCTTCATTTACATTTCCTCTCCTGACACTGATGAGGCCTATCAGATAAAGACAGAGATCATATCATACCTCAAGATAATAATCTTATCTGACATTATGATTCACGGTGTGTACCAGTCTCAGTATAGCCAAGTCAAAATCTGATTAAAATGTCTGACTCTATCTGCTGAGTCCACTTCACAGCTCATTTAGGGCAAACAGTGGCTTAAATAATGGAGTAAAAGTTTTGATTTTAAGGAGAATATGATTATTTCATATCCTGAATGATTTTCCCTTTGCTTTTGAGGTGCTTTTAGAGATTCTTTTACAGATATTACTAATGGGCACATGAAGTTTGCACTGAGCTTAACAGAGACATCAACTGCAGTTAAAGGGTTAGTTCACCCAAAAATGTAAATTATGTCATTAATTACTCACCCTCATGTCGTTCCACACCCGTAAGACCTTTGTTGATCTTTGGAAAACACAAATTAAGATATTTTTGATGAAATCCGAGGTGTGACTCGTCCATAGACAGCAATATAATCACCACTTTCAAGGTCCAGAAAGGTACTAAAGACATTGTTAAAACAGTCGACGTGACTGCGACTTTATTCAACAATATCTTCCCCTCCGTGTCATTCTCGTACACTGTTTACATTCAGCGCTTACAGGTTCTACGTCAGAATGCCGACTCAGTTCTGACGTAAACACGGAAGCCTTCACTGTGCTTATTGCGTCACCTGCGTAAGGATAATGACAAGGAAGAGAAGAGATTGTTGAATAAAGTCGGTAACACTTTATTTTAGGGTCTTTTAACTAGTTGCTTATTAGCATGCATATTACTAGAATATTGGCTATTTATTTGGACTTATTAAGCACATATTAATTTCTTATTCTACATGACCTTATTCTACATTCTTAATCCTACCCAATATCTAAACTTAACAACTACCTTACTAACTATTAATAAGCAGTAAATTAGGAGTTTATTGAGGGAAAAGTCATAGTTAATAGTTTATGTGTTCCCTATACTAAAGTGTTACCATAAAGTCATTACTTTTGTTTTGTTTTTGTGCACAAAAAGTATTCTCGTAGCTTCATAAAATTAAGGAACCACTGCAGTCATGTTGACTGTTTTAACAATGTCTTTAGTACCTTTCTGGACCTTGAAAGTGTTAATGATATTGCTCTCTATGGACGAGTCACCTCTCGGATTTCATCAAAAATATTTTAATTTGTGTTCTGAAGATCGACATGAGGGTGAGTAATTAATTCAATTCACATTTATTTGTATAGCGCTTTTCATGATACATATTTCAAAGCAGCTTTACAGAGAATGCATGTCAACATTACAATTTAAAGAATGCAGTTAGCAAATAATGTAATAATTTAGGAAATTAATTTACAATCACTGTTAGCAGTTTAACTGAAGGTAGAAGCAATGAGCTCCTGGAAAAATGAATTACATTAACAATAATTAGGATATAGAAATTGGGCAATGTGCATGTTGATCCAAATGATTGCGTCTTCTGAAGTCCTCGCAGGAGTTGGCGCCGTCTCTTCATAGGTGTTGGTCATCTGAGGTCTTCTTAAGAGGCTGGATCCAAACTGAAGATGATGTCCTCTCTAGTCACCTCGGGACGGGTGTCTTAATTAATGACAGAATTTTCATTTTGGGCGAACTAACCCTTTAAAAGATCCATATCCTGATTTAAAGGTGCACCTCAATTAAACATTTTACATATAACGAATAGTTCTCTTTATAACTATGTTTAAAAATAACACTCACATGAAGACTCCAATCTTTTCAGTAGCCTAACAAAAGCTATTTTATTTAATATGGAGAGGGTCGCCTCACGCCAACATGTTAAAATTACAAAAATCACAGAATAAATTAACAGCCTGACTGGAGCATTTCTACAAAGGAATAAGAAAATTTGAACTGAACATTTTAATTTTGAGTGCAACAGTGTGCCAAAAAACCTTACCCACAATATTACTGTTTTAATGTGTTTTTGATCAAATAAATGAAATGCAGCCTTGATGAGCATAATAGACCCCTTTCAAAATAGCTGCGTCTCATTTCAGAGGCTGCGTCCTCTGGAGGTCGCATTTGAAGGCTGCATTCGTCATCAAGGATGTCTTATTAAGAAAAGTAACAGTAATAAAATTCCTCGTGAGGTGCAAAATACTGTAATTTCTTTCTTACTTAGCAATATAACGGTTGCTTTTCTCAAATAAGACCGCCTGACGTATGCAGCCTTCAAATGCGACCTCCGGAGGACGCAGCCTTCGAAATGAGACACAGCTAATGAAGACCCAAACTTTTGATTATAGCGGGATCAAATCATAATAAACATTTACATAAGCATGAGCTAACAGCTTATGAACAGCCCTAAATACACGTCAGAATGGAAAGATTAGGCTACTTAAGGAAAATAAACAATTACAGCCCTGTGTCTGATTGATGTGCTTGGTCAAGCATCATCACTGCTATCATCACAATAAAGTCATCATGAGACAAACAGGAAAGAGACTGACGAAAGGGAACAACAAGAGGACAATGAAGATAAAGGAGAGTGAATGGTTAGAGAATTAGAAATTCTCTTTGTATCTTCCAATATGCGACAATTCAAATTTATTTAGTACATTGTTAACATAGTACTGTGGAAAAAACAACAGCAGCACAGGAATACGAAATACAATAGAGAGTAGAATAGAGAGTCCTCTCCCCTCACAGTTGCTATGACTTTTCTGTATTATTCATTGTTTGCAATGTCTCCCAGCCTGTTTCATTCCTGTGGTCAACAGAGATATTAATATGCAACTAACGAATAGATTTCAGTCGGCATACATCAGTCGCTAATTAAACATGACTGCGTCTCCATGTCGTTTCATCTAGAGAAAATGTCTGCTGCTTTAAAAGAAACCCAACATAAAAACAGTACACTATAATCATGATGACAAAACCGAGTAAGGAGAGAAATAAAGCAATGGTATTTGCGGTTCAGAGGTCTATAAGCCCTCATTCACCTTTAATAAACACTGCACTTCTCAGGCAATGGTGTTTCCCTTTATTGTTTAATATCAAGAGGCAAGCAGATTGAAGCTAGCAGTTCAGCAATTTTCCCTTTCCCGCAGGAAAACTCCAACTGAGAAAAAGAGCTGCGCTGCTCAGAGCCAATCAGAAATTTTATTTAAGGATTCGATTAAACTGTTAAAAAAAGCAAGTCAAATATTGGGAGTTAATAATAATAATAAAGAGAAGATATTGACTTTAATGCCACAAGAGAATAATAATATGGACAATGAATATGTAGGAAATTAAATATAACCATATATGAAGTAATGAAAGTTAAAGGCTCATACATTAAAAGACACAGTAAAAAAAATTATTGTTTGAAAAATGATAAATGAAAACTCTTTGCCATTGAGGAGAAAAATAATTGTAAATATAATTTCCTTTCACTACAGGTGTTTGAACTGCTTTGGAGCGGTTGTCTTCGGTGTAATTGCTCAGCATAGGCGCAACTAATAAGATTTAGATATTTTTTACACTAGACCTGACATTTAATAGCTCAAGGTTATAGTATTTATTTTCTATTACAGGATTTTTATATTTTAAGTCATTACGCTTGTTCAGTGTGAACCTCTCTGGAGTTGTGCCAGGAAAATATCGTTTTCAGATCTGACGTTGCTAAAAATACACATGAATTTCAAGAATATCTGGAGGCAAAGTCCTTCTCTTAATGTTGAAGAAATTAACATGACATTTCTCATTTTAATTGATCTCTCTTCCTTATTCACTACCTTCCATGATTTTACTCTGACTAGATTTTTCAATGACATCTCGTGGTCCACTGTGTCTCTGCAGATGCCTGATGGCACATTTCATATCCTGCCACTTAACCAAACAAGATTACAAATGGAGACTAGACTGTTTTTTTTTTAAAGCTGAGCAGGTTAAACCCACACATAACTGCAACAAAATTTACCTTATACTGTTAGTATAGCAAAAAATGAATATTAATACTGCAAAATGTAAGTAGCTACATGTAAATATATGCACTTTAGTTAAAATATGCAATATAATACAATGACGTCATGGCTCACAGTGAAGTTGCTGATTTCTTCCAGTATTTCCACACAACATAAAGGATTGAAAGCCAGCAACCAAGGCCGTTGATGACAACTAAACATGGCTTGAAGTCAAACTGGCCCCTGGGACCCTTCCTACTCTCGCTCCTTGCACGTCTCTTTCTTTGTATTCTTCCCTCTCCTATCTAATTTTCGCCAGGATGCGAGAGCTAGGCGCGCTACACTGATTTCCATCAGCGCCCAGGAATATAACCTCCTTGTTGCCTGGGCAACCTGCATTTCCCTTAGCTTTTTTGCATATTGCTGCAAATTTTTTTACATTAGCGAGCCAGTGGTAAACAGGAGAGGAAGATAAGGCTGGAGGGGGAGGGAGAAGGTTGGTGGCAGAGACATGAGTGGCTCGAGGAGGTGGAGGAGCACTGTGATGCAGAACCAGCTAGGATCAGTCTTTCGGGTCGCACCTTGGTACAACACCTAAAACACCCAAAAGCAACACGCCATTCATTAACCAACGAGTAGATCTCAGGAAAGATTTCCAGGGCTGCATTTCTAACCCATTTAGCCTTTTCTTTTGTGCTCCCAACTCTGGAACATGTTGCCAAATTAGTTTAAAACAGTACGTGATTTTAAGTCTTTCACAGTGATGGTAAAATACATTTAAAACAAACCAGAGCTGTACACATATTTAAATGTAATAATTGTTGGTTTTATCTAGTTATTCATGTTACCAGGGTTGGAAGTATTCTCAATATAGATAGAGGTTATTTTGGTGTATGTGTATAAATGATATGCTACATAGCTTTATTTTATTGATTAGCAGTTTTTTTCTTAGAAAAGCCTTTCCATGGACCTGAGATGCAAATTAGCTCATGCTATACTCTTGATGTACAATACATATTTTCCAGCTGTCGCCTGGAATCATGATGTTTTGGACTGTTCCTATTTAAATAAACTTAAAATAAATAAAATAAAAAGCATTGAGCGCCATGTTGATCATAGAGACCATTGGTGGCAATGGTTTTACGATCTACTTAGGCACACTTTTTTTTTTTTTTAATGCAGCCAAACTCATTTTTAAAAAAAAAAAAAAAAAAAAAAAANAAAAAAAACTATAATATACAAATAATATTAACAACTTGTAACAAAAAATAAAGATATGAAGGAAAGAAGAAAGGAAGGAAATGAAGCCTATTTTCGGAACATTTTTTCATTTTGACAGTAAAATCAGAGGGAAATGAAACTGTAAATTTGTCCCTCAAATCTGATTGGTTGATTGGACAAAGATGTTGATCCAGGAACAAGATGTACTTGGTGTAATCATGTTCACCTTAATGGTCATAAAATAATGTAAAAATGCTTGCACTAATGCAAAAATAAGCTTATTTTTCTTTATGATAAATCATTAAAAAATAATTAAATGAAAAAATAAAACAAACATTTATGCATCTGATAATAATAACAATAACAACAACAATTATATATATAAAGAAAAAGAGAAAGTAATTTTTAATTAAAAAAAAATATTTTTTCATTTTGACATTATTTACTATATTTGACATATAGTATATCATATATATTTTTCTATTTATTTATTTATTTTAGGGGGTGAAATGTATGGAGTCCCGCACATGACATCATGGCCATGATTTAACAATTCATTCCCACGACTTACTAATTAGTTCCCTTATTTTAAGTAAATTGTGTGCACAATATAATAATTCTTTCACTCGTTTTACTAAATCGTGCGCATGAGATAATTCCTTCCCTCGATTTAGTAAACATGCTGTACTAGTTCGTTCCCTCATTTTGATTTAACTAAAACAAGGGAACGAATTATTACAACGTGGCCACAATTTAGTAAAAAGAAAGAAACAATTATCATATCGTGCTCACGATTTACTCAAAACAAGGGAACAAATTAGTAAAGCATGCTGGCGTATTAGTAAAGAATTGTTAATTCATGGCCACAATATAGAAATGTGTTTGACAAGTTTTTGTGACACTCACCCAGATACTGCAGAATAAATACCAGATATAAAATATCACATCATGCATGACACTCTCAGCATCTGTGTGCGTCACTCACATAAAGAAGGTGGTGTGAGTGTATGGAACAGGAAAGCACTTTTGTTACATCAAATAATAGACATCTTATGGTGCTATATACAGTAAAGAAAGCTTCATCATCTCTATAAGAGGCATGAACATTAAATAAATGCATCGCTGTTGACCTATGACCTTCCGCTGAGGGCTGTGGGAGTTATAGAGGTTGTAGTTTAATTCTGAGTCGGGAGTTACCGAAGGCTAACGGGACACAGGTTAACCCACAGATCTCTCTCGACTCCCTTTTGCATCCCCACCATACCCAGAGTGCAGCCGAGGAGAAAATGAATTCCTTAGTACCTGATTATACTATTAGCCTTAGCTCCGACTTGTCCATCCAATGTCCCACATCAGCACTTTAATGGCCGCAGACGTGACTCCCCTGCCGCATGAAATAGAGACTGGCTCCTGCAATATGCTAGTAAAGGGCAATTTACCTGATGGAAGTCCCTTCAGCCTCTTCTTTACAACCGTAAGACCACTCATCATCTCCTCAGTCACCCTCTCCTCTTTTTTATTCATCCGAAACTCATTCTCCAGCCATCCTGTGGTCACGCATCATCTGTCCCACATCGAGTGCACCTGATTGAATACATCAAACAATCTCTCCAAACCTTCCATATTTTACATGGACAGAGCAAAATGAAGAAAAGTAGGAGGGATAGAAAGAGACACAGAGAAGGTGTGGAGGTTAAAGAGGTGCTCTGATTGTGTTATAACAATCCAAACGTCCACTTGCCCTCCAGATGGAATATACGCTAGTTCTCCAGCGAGAAAACGAATCACTGGTTTTATGGATCCTGATGTTGAGTAGCTCTTGTGAGGCAGGGATTGGCCAGTTGCTTCTTAGAGGTAAAGTTATAAAGCCACCAACAGGCCAGACAGCAGATGATATATGAGAAAAGGGATTCAACGAAGAGTCAAAGAGGCTTTCATCTCGCCCTGGATGAGGTGAAAATCACACTCTCAAAATAAATAAAACCTGTGGTGCATGGAGATTGAATGCATAAAAGGGTATATGAACAAATGTATATTTTACATTTAAATTGATTCCGAATACGAATGCTGAATGTAGAATCATATGGAAATCAAAATGGCATGAGAGCAATGCACAACAAAATAGTTCAGGGGACCGCAAATGGCATGGTTTCACACATACACACAAATCTCAGGCTACTGATAGGGGGCAGTGCAGCTCTAGTCAGAGTGAATGAGATGATGATAAATGAGTGAGCGGCTCTCATTAATGCAGATAATTAACTCCAGTGGAGCAACAGCAGGCACGCGCACAGCACAGCACAACAACATCCTGCCCGAGAAGGAAACAGGCCACTGACTCTACTGATGCAAGATGGAAATATTTTCCCGTGATACCTAATTGATTTTCAGACAAAACACTGACAAAATTGAATTGCATCATCTTGAAGTTTGTTTGGGGTTTGAGAGAGCCCTGGTAATAGCTCATAAAATATACTTCCCATTGAGTATTTGAATGACTATGTACACACAGTAAAAGTCAAAAGTTTGGAAACATTAAGTTTTTTTTTATGTTTTTGAAAATAGTCTCTTAATCTCACCATGGCTGCATTTGTTTCATAAAAAATACAGTAATACTGTGAAATATTATTACAACTGAAATTAACTGGTTTCTGTTGTAATATATGTTAACATATCATTTATACCTGTGATGCAAAGCTGGATTTTCACCATAATTTTTTTAAAATAATTTCTTCAGACTGCAGTCTTCAAGTGTCACATGATCCTTCAGAAATCATTCTCATATGCTGATTTGGTGCTAAAGAAACATATCTTATTATTATGAAGTGAAGTGAAGTGACATGTGACATGTGGCCAAGTATGGTGACCCATACTCGGAATTTGTGCTCTGCATTTAACCCATCCAAGTGCACACATACAGCAGTGAACACACACACACCGTGAACACACACCCGGAGCAGTGGGCAGCCATTGCTGCGGCGCCCGGGGAGCAGTTGGGGGTACGGTGCCTTGCTTAAGGGTCTCACCTCAGTCGTGGTATTGAGGGTGGGGAGAGCGCTGGACATTCACTCCCCTCACCGACAATCCCTGCCGGACCTGAGACTCGAACCCATGACCTTTGGGTTACAAGTCCGACTCTCTATCCATTAGGCCACGACTGCCCCTCTGCCCACGACTGCCCCTCACGACATTATGAATGTTTAAAACAGTTGTGGGACTTAATATTTTTGTGGAAACTGATTTTTTTTCCCAGGATTCTTTAATGTGCAGAAAGAAAAAAATCAGCATCTATTTTAAATATAACTTTTTTGTAATATTATTAATTTTATAAATGTCTTTACTGTCATTTTTTGGGGGGGGATTAATTTAATGTGTCTTTGATAAATAAAAGTATTAATTATTTTTTATTTTTAATCTTTCCCCAAACTTTTGAATG
>RJVU01026577.1:620761-635359 GCA_003731715.1 Anabarilius grahami
CTAAAACCATTTTCAACATTGATAATAATAAGAAATGATCTTAGAATGATTTCTGAAAGATCATGTGATACTGAAGACTGTAGTTATGGCTCCTGAAAATTCAGCTTTGCCACCTAAGGAATAAATTACATTTTAAAATATATTAAAACAGAAACCAGTTAATTTAAATTGTAATACAATTCTTTACAGTTTTTACTTTAATTTTGGTCACATAAATGAAGCCTTGGTGAGATTAAGAGAAAAAAACCTTAATGTTTCCAAACTTTTGACCACATACACACACACATTTTATTTATATTATATTATATTATATATATATATATATATATACACGTATATATATACACACACACCAACATTTATATTTGATTATTTTTATACTTTTTCCTACAATAAATACTCGTATATACACTAATACGTATGCAGACATACAGATGGAAAATCAAGCCAACTCCCACACATACACAACACTGCACAGAATATCAAAGCACATGCACTGTACTATCTGACATCAAACATGCATTATGTTGTAGTTTTTTCTGAATCCACCAGACTACTTGAGTGGAAATAGATCTGCTGTATGGCCAGTGCTATTTACACCAGGGTGCAAAAAAGATCACTCTGATTACAAAAGGAACTGCTCAGTACTCACACTACATCAAGCAGAGCAACAGATATTGCCCATAGACGAAGATTAGAGAGCCATCTAGAGGACAAAGCTGAAAATGAAATTGTGGAATGCAGTCAGTTGAAAAAAAGCAACACAATAACTTATAAGACAGGCATGTCCAAACTACTTATACATTTGCGGACTATCGCCTATTCTGATGTGGCCGGTGATTGTGACAATTTAGAACTTCAGCTTTTGCTCTTGAGAAATTATATGAAATTCATAGTCTGAGCACTGGGTGTCACTATAACCTACAAACAAATTTCATAATGCAACATCAATTTTAAGGCCAAGGCAAAAGGTTCATTAGAAGATCCCTTGTTAATTTCCTAAGGGTTTTTAGAATGCAGCTTTTCAAATAAGAACATTTAAGTGTGTGGTTAACTTTACTTCAAAAGACTTTCATGCTTTGTTGAACAACAAATAACACACTTCAAACTTGTTTTTGCTGCTACTGTAAAATATCAAGTATTTTGATTAAATTGTGAATACATAGATTAGGAAACTTAAATTTGAACACTCATAGGCAGAACTCAAAGTGCTAAGCTAACACACATAATTCATAGGCATAGAAATACACAAATGTGGGTAAATTATTATTATTATTATTTTTTTAAATCAATAAATTTTTAGTTTACTTTAAATCAATAAATTTAAGTAAATTTATTTACAGGCCATCTTAGGCTTTTTATTGAGCTCAACGCAGTTCATTCTGGATTTGTCTTTGTAAAGAACAGACAATGCCTTAATTGTGTAAAAATAATATGTTAAGGCAGCATAACTTTGACATTTATTCATTTAGTAGATGGTTTTAGCTAAAGCGACTTAATGAGGAATACAAGCGATTCATCTTTAAGATGCATTAAAACAAGAAGCTCTAGCAATAAGTTTCAAACATCATCCAGAATAGTACAACATAGAACAGGGAGGGATATAAGAAATGGAGAAAGCATAGAATTGCATGATTTTTCTTTTTTTTTTAGTAGTAGTCTACCTTTTTGATCAGCCTTCACATTGAGAGCAATACTGTATGTTGCTTCCTTAGGCAGCTCGTTTTGGAACAGAGCCCATGTGTTCTTTACTAAAGAGCAACAACCATCACCCACACCAACACAAATCATTATCAGACAGCTTGAGACTGAGACTCTTAATTTGGCCACGGGTGTAAAAAGAGATGTGTATAACCCCAGAGACCCTGCCATAAAGAGAGTGAATCAGACACCATTAGCCTAACAAAACCTTCAATGTGTCACATGCACTCAGCCACCTATGTTGTCTCTTTTTCTTTCTGGTGACTTTTCAATCTTTATCAAAGAGCCAGACCCCCGAGCAGTACTAAAAGAATGAAATGTCAAAGTTGAAACAACAGCTAAGGAGGACGAAGAAAGAGGCTGTCACTCGCCACTCCTTTGTGCCCACTTTTCCAACAACACATACACACCAATGAACGTGCACAAACTCAAGCGCACAATTAGTATACATGCACAACACAACACATCACCATTGTCTCACTCAATGCTATGGCAGCAAGAACACTGGAAACTGATTGGCGTAATTATTCACAGCCATTAGCTTCATGAAAAACCATCACATCAAAAGGAAACGAGGGAGGATCCTCTCTTGCTCTCCCTTCATCGCTCTCTCAGTTTGTGCGTTTCTCATCTCGTGATCTGCTGTTTTATGTCTATAATAAACCGTTGTGCATGCAAATGGAATGCACCACTGATTTCAAATCCTGACACCTGATGTAACAAAATTTTGCTTATTTAAAATAATTTAATAAATAATACATAGTAAAAAATCAAATAAAAAATAACAGTTTTAAGCAATAATTAATACTACATTTATAATGTAAAATAATATAAATAACATGCATTAATGGAAATACACAACACTTAACTGATTTCAAATCCTCACACCTGATATCACAAAGTTTAGCTTATTTTCATAAAAAAAAAAAATGAAATGGAAACAAATCAAATATAAAATGAAAAAAAAAAGTTAAAATAAATTGTTAAAGTTGTAAAACAGTAATAATAAATAATAAAATAAAAGTAAATAAATAAAAACCAACAGCATTACTGGAAAAACAACAAAAACTCTAATGTTTTGCTAAAATTATAAGTGAGGAAAAAAAAGATTGCACTTGACTTGACAGACCCCCCCCCCCACACACACAAAGTTTAATTGAATTTGCTACTGCCTCCTAATGAAGACCAGTATGATTTGCATATGGCTGCATCCACCCCTCTCTTGCATGTCTGAGAGCCTGGCATTGAGCCAGCAGACAGAAAGAAACAGACATGAAGCACAGGGAGAGGGTTACGAAGAGAGGAGGCAAGGTATAGCCGAAACAAAAACAGGAAAATGAAGCGATGCAGAAGAGATGAGAAAAACAAATTCGAAACAAATCGCACAGATGCCTGCAGAGACAATCAAGGGGCAAGGTGGAGCATGACGGCAGGTGGCCACGACCACGCCAGCTCTGAGCAGTGATAAAGAACAAAATGGCAGGTAATGTTTCTAATTAAAGTGCGGTCCTACAAAAAGGAAATAAGCGCTTTTAATTAACAGTCTTATAGCAGCTAACATATGCAAATTAGAGAGGTGGAGTCAGAACTGGAGCTGTCGACTTTCTGCTAATTACTTCAAAGGAGACCTCAAGGACGGCTTGAGCAAATGCTGATTATTGTGGGGAAAAATGCAGAAGTTGAACAAAGGTTTATGCATATGAGTATAGCTACTCTAGATAATGACAACATTACCCACTACTCTTCTATATGTTTTATACATTTGGTATTTACATAAATACTCACAAAATGCAAACATATCAAAGCATTTTTTACAACGCAGTTTGAGCGTTGATGTTCAATAATGTGGTCCAAACAAATGTTGCCTCCATGAATTGCCCTCCTCAATGTGTGGAAAAGCTACGCACTGATGCTCTTTCCCACAGTAGCCATGATTAATTAAACAAACACACACAGAAATGGAGAAAAATTTTAGACCAATGGTTCTCAACTGGTTTTGCTTTACAATCTATAGTAACACTTCAGTATGGGGAACACATATTCACTATTAACTTCGACTTTTGCCTCAATGAACTCCTAATTTACTGCTTATTAATAGTTAGTAAGGTAGTTGTTGTAGCATTTAAGTTTAGGTATGGGGTTGGATTTAGGGATGTAGAATATGGTCAAACAGAATAAGGCATTAATATGTGCTTTATAAGTACTAATAAACAGCCAATATGCAAGATAATAAGAAACTAGTTAAAAGTGGGGATTGATCCCCATAAGTGTTACCAAAATACAGTGGCAATCCTATATTTAAAATGATTTTAGATTAATCAGACAAATTAGTATAGCATTTTATCAGTTGTCGGCCATAACATAAAAATATATCAACTTATTGGTATTGTACAGAATTTTAAAGGTGCCGTAGAATGTGTTTTCAAAAGATGTAATATAAGTCTAAGGTGTCCCCTGAATGTGTCTGTGAAGTTTCAGCTCAAAATACCCCATAGATTTTTTTTAATTCATTTTTTTAACTGCCTATTTTGGGGCATCATTAAATATGAGCCGATTCAGGCTGCGGCCCCTTTAATTCTTGTGCTCCCCACCCACGGAGCTCGCGCTTGCCTTAAACAGCATAAACAAAGTTCACTCAGCTAATATAACCCTCAAAATGGATCTTTACAAAGTGTTCGTCATGCAACATGTCTAATCGCGTAAGTATGGTATTTATTTGGATGTTTACATTTGATTCTGAATGAGTTTGATGGTGCTCCGTGGCTAAAGCTAACATTACACACTGTTGGAGAGATTTATAAAGAATGAAGTTGTGTTTATGCATTATACAGACTGCAAGTGTTTAAAAATGAAAATAGCGACGGCTCTTGTCTCCGTGAATACAGTAAGAAACGATGGTAACTTTAACCACATTTAACAGTACATTAGCAACATGCTAACGAAACATTTAGAAAGACAATTTACAAATATCACTAAAAATATCATGTTATCATGGATCATGTCAGTTATTATTGCTCCATCTGCCATTTTTCGCTATTGTCTTTGCTTGCTTACCTAGTCTGATGATTCAGCTGTGTGTGCACAGATCCAGACGTTAATACTGCCTGCCCATGTCTAATGCCTTGAACATGGGCTGGTATATGCAAATATTGGGGGCGTACATATTAATGATCCCGACTGTTACGTAACAGTTGGTGTTATGTTGAGATTCGCCTGTTCTTCGGAGGTCTTTTAAACAAATGAGATTTACATAAGAAGGAAGAAACAATGGTGTTTGAGACTCACTGTATGTCATTTCCATGTACTGAACTCTTGTTATTCAACTATGCCAATGTAAATTCAATTTTTGATTCTAGGGCACCTTTAATAACTATACATCCCTAAGTAATATTGCTGTGCCCTGAATAGGCCCAACAATATTCTGAACTATTACCATTTTATTATTATTATCATGAGTTACATAACAAACATAAGGTAACACTTTATTTTAGTGTCTTTTAACTAGTTGCTTATTAGCATGCATATTACTAGAATTTTGGCTGTTTATTAGTACTTATTAAGCACATATTAATGCCTTATTCCTTACTCTACATTCTTAATCCTACCCAATACCTAAACTTAACAACTACCTTACTAATTATTAATAAGCAGTAAATTAGGAGTTTATTGAGGGAAAAGTCGTAGTTAATTAGTTTTTATGTGTTCCCTATACTAAAGTGTTACCAAACATAAATATTGTGTTATTTTGCGGCATGGTAAGTGTTTCATTAGATGTAAAGCATTTGAAATCAACAAAAGATATGGGCAGTGTTATTTTAGTATTATTTATATAGCGTACTATTACAGTATTTATCAATATTTTAAATGAGGTTTTTCTAAGTCTTTCATCTAATATTTATATTTTACAGCTTGAAATGAAAACAATTTTTAATAGCTTTAGTTAAGAATAAAAATGTATATGGGCTGCATCGACATCTTCCTAATACTACCAACCAACATCAAGTGACATGAAGTTCTTCCATAATCCTGCAGTGATTGACATCAACATTAAAAAGGAAGCGTCTTCGACTGCTAGAGCTGGTCAGATGACAACCGGTAGTTGCTAAGAAGATTTATTTTTCCCAAAGCATAGATGAGACAGGGCAGCATATAATTAGAGTGACAGCAAATACAAACACACACACACATCATGCAGAGAGAAACATGAATTAGTCTTCAGGGGCAAAATAAATGTACCACCTTTAGAGTTTAGTGCACTGTAAACAGTGGGGGCTTTGCCCACTAATAAGTGCACTCCAAGGGCTCTCTCATTTTCATGAAGAGGGCATCCACAGACAAACTATGCTCATTCAAATGGCAAATTAATTTAATTACAGCAACATGCAAAAGCGCAAATAAAGGGAGGAGCAGGAGGGAGGAAGAGCAAACAGACCGTAGTGGTAACAGATGCCCCGCTGTCTCATTACGTGGGATACGGGAGAGAAGGAATCTGGGATACAGAGTTCTGTGAGCTGCGAGGCAGAGGACATAAGGTGCAAGCAAAGCAGGGCAACATCTGTTTCTGTAAAGGTGAGAAAAACAGGGTGCCATTTTAAGAGGGATAAGAAAGGATCTCCATTTTGAGATGGATGAGGAAGGACAGAAATACAGACATGCAACACATTAAAATGATAACGATGATGTAAGAGAAGACATGCTTTAAAAAGCATTTGTGGTAGTTACAAGTGTATAAGTAATTTGCTAGAAACTTCTGGGTGCTTGTTTAAGATCAACTCCATGACCTAAATGACCCATGAATGAACAAAAAGGATTCAAGTCCATCTTGTCAAGTCCGAGTTCTTAACTAATTGAGTTTGAGTGGGAGACATTTATTAATGCCTTATCTTAATTTTGTCCAAAATGAGTCTGTGTCAATTGCAGTTCACATCCAAGTACCGAACTCTAGTTTTAATAATTACATTTCAAGAAAATAAAAAAACTTCATAAGTGTGAAACTAACAGGTGCTTCAGGTGGGATTATTCTCTACTGTAGTTTAAGTCTAAGCATCTGGTAAATCCATTTTGTAAAAGCCTTCAATTCATGTGAAGTTAAAAAAGCATCAGATTTAAAGGGTTAGTTCACCCAAAATTGAAAATTCTATAATTAATTACTCACCCTTATGTCGTTCTACACCCAGTAAGATCTTTGTTCATCTTCAGAACACAAATTAATATATTTTTGATGAAAATCTTCCATCTTAATGTTATGAAGTGACGAGAATACTTCTTGTGTGCCAAAAAAACCAAAATAACGACTTTTCAACAATATCTTGTGAAGGGCGATTTCAAAACACTGCTGCATGAAGCTTTACGAATCATTTGATTCGAATCAGTTGTTCGGAGCGCCAAAGTCATGTGATTTTAGCAGTTTGATACGTGATCCGAATCTCTGATTCGAAACAAAAGATTCATAAAGATTCAAAGCAGTGTTTTGAAATTGGCTATCACTAAATATTGTTGAAAAGTCGTTATTTTGTTTTTTTGGTGCACAAAAAGCTTTATAATATTAAGGTAGAACCACTGTACTCACATGAACTCTTTTAAATATGTTCTGAGTACCTTTCTGGATCATGCGAAGTTCGGTGGCATTGCTGGCAAAAGAGGCTTCACTGAGCCATCGGATTTCATCAAAAATATCTTAATTTGTGTTCTAAAGATGAACGAAGGTCTTACAGGTGTGGAATGACATGAAGGTGAGTAATTAATGACATTATTTTCATTTTTGGGTGAACTAACCCTTTAAGTTCATCTCTATGCTGAAGAGTAGAATGGATCGAGAGGAAATGTTACACCAAATTAGAAATAAAAAATTCAAGAGATTTTTTTTTAAATTGTGAAAAATGTGATCTGTTAGAGAGCCATATTATCAGTGATCCAGAATAAAATTTTCTAAAAGCCAAATGAATGTCTCTAGCAAATGTCAAATGAATGACAAAATTATACGGCTTTAATAAAAGCAGTTAATTTAATCTGACTGACAACTTAATTTAGCACCTAGATTCAAAATAGAATCATGGAGTGGAGTGGAAAACAGGACTCATTATTGATCAACAAATCTGTCCCAGGACCACATAATTTGAGCAATTACAAAGTCTAGACACATTTACGAGTCAATTAATCATTAATTAAAAGAGTCAAAATTATTTACCATTTAAATCTTTATTTCTTTAAAATAACAGGATATCAAAGTTATTTGTGTTACTCTGAATACCAATACAAAAATTTAATCACTATGAATATACAGCACAGTACAAAACAAAGATATTTTCCCAATGATGAGCATTAATAAAGGGGTTTAAAGACAAGAACGCTGCAGGCAGCTTTAAGGCACACGGACATCTTGACACTTAAAGTTTCCTCTCCTGTAGGCCCTTACCTCTAGACTGAGACAAAACAAGACACCTAAACTGACAAAAGATTTCCACATATTCAGCATGACTGGAAGAGAACGAGACGTTCTGGAAGGTTTAAGATAAACGACACTGAATACTGCCTGATAAAAACAGTGTACCAGGTGTACAGTATACAGAATTAAACGATTCATTAAAATTAATTAAAACGCACTGCTATTCTCTGTCCAGCTCGGGTCACATTCTGCAATAAATAAGATCGTCTGTATAAAGTATGTAACGATCTCATTTAATCCACATAAATACTATTCAGTTTGGATAATCTTTCCAACACAAATCCCAAACCTGTAACTCATCGCTGTTTTATATGGTGCTAGGGGTCCATTGAGTCAGATTTCCTGTAATTATTTGCACAGATGTGATGAAACCAATAGCAGAACCAGTGGCACACCAGGTTCTCCACAATGCTGTAGGCAACTAGTATTTGTTTAGTATGTATAGACATCAGATATCCTGTAGTGTTATAATGTGAAATGGAAAATTTTAAGGTGCTGCCACATCAGCTCTGGGTTCAAAAGATGACTTAGCCTCGTCTCGTATCTGTCTCGCTCAAAATTAAGCATAAATATTAAGAGAGCATTTGACGAATCACATAAAAAGGAGCGTTCTGAGCATTCTGTAAAATAACCATGGCGATTGAAGGAAGAGTGATGCTGCATGTGAAGAGCTTTTTGCACAGCTTGACCAATCAGAAACTGCCTCGTAATCAACCTCTGCACGCACAGACACAGACCTGAAGCATTAACAGAGTGAGTCAAACGCATGCAGTATATAGAGAAGCTCATTAACAGCTGTATTTTTGCCTTCTTCGGCCCTCCAGTGCCCGTGCAGATGGCTTGAGGGATTAAGAGCACTGTGGAGTTTCTCTGTAAAGTCATTATGTGCTTCTCTTGATGGACCTCTTCACCTCAGTCCACGGCTGATTGAAGGGGGCGGAAAGGAGTGTAAGGTAAATGGAGGGTTGGGGATTGGAGAGGAGTGAGGAACAGAGGCAGAGGGGTTGTTCATTTGAGGGTGCTAGATTTCATGGGAGGCTGGATGGTGCACGCCGTTGGCCTGAGTGTTATTCTCGTTGAGCCGACGGACACGGTACATCTCGTAGTGGATGCTGCTGGTGATGTCTTTAATGTTCTGCATGTGGCTTCTGCAGGACATGAGCCAATCACAGAGTTAGGATGATGAAACAAGCCCAACATAATGGGTAATATACAATGGGCATGCAGATATCAGTCACGTAAACCCTTTCACTCATTTTCACTCAAATTGACAATTCTGCCATTATTTAATGACCCTCCAAAAGGTCCAAACCCATATGACCTATTTCCATTTGTTGAACACAAAAGAAGATATTCTGAAAAATGTCCCTAAAACAAAAGCCAATAGGGTTCAAAACAAAATTAGGACTCTGTTGACTTTCATTGTATGGATATTACAAAATACCAGATTGGGACGACATGAGGGTGTGTACTTAATGACATAAATTTCATTTTTGGGTGAACTAACCCTTTAATATCTTCTAACACTTTATTTTGATGCTCTCCACACTGGAAAAAAATGCTTTTCTTACTTAGATTTTTTTGTCTTGTTTCCAGTCCAAATATGTAAAAATTCTTAAATCAAGAAGGATTTTCTAGACAAGTAAAAAATATTGTCTTGTTTTCAGAAAAAAATAAGTCAAAATTAAGTGCCCCCCTCCCCCCTCCCCCTTAAAACAAGCAAAAGAATCTGCCAAATAAGATTATTTTGCTTACCCCATTGGCAGATTATTTTGCTTGTTTTAAGGAAAATTTTAAGGACAATTTTTTACTTGTCTAGAAAATGCTTCTTGATTTAATTTTAAGATATTTGGACTAGAAGCAAGACAAAAACTCTAAGTAAGAAAAGCATTTTTTTTGCAGTGCAACAGACATTCTACAGACTATAAGTAACTTTGCAAGTAGATGTTGACTTATTCTACTAACCCCAATCCTAACATCTAAACCTAACAGTTTACTAATACTCTAATGACTGGTAGTTTACATGTAGTTGCAAAGTTACTTATAGTTAGTACAAAGTCTAAAATAACCATCACTTTTTTTTATTGTACTTAAGTGTGTAAGAAACAGTCATGAATGTGTAGTCTTTTTAATTATGCTTAAATGGCCTTTTATTTAATTCATATTTTATTATCTGCAAGTACAGTTTTTAAAAACATACTTTTAAGATTTGAAGTACACTACAAGGGCACATTCAACACAATTAAGCACACGTCTACAAAGGTATACTGTAATGGTGTTTGTTAAACCACAGGCATAGACTTAATAAACTGACCTTATGAGGAGGTCCCGCAGGTAGGCAAACTCACAGTGGGCAATATTCTCAACTACAGACACCAAAAGGCAACAGGACACAGAGTTAGAAACAGAAGGTAAAGATCACTGATTACATCTAGGGATGCACCGATACCATTTTTTAAGGACCGAGTACGAGTACCGATACTTTTTTTCTAGTTCTCGCCGATACCGATACCTATACATTTATTAATTTCTCTCTATTTTTTTTTTTTGGTGATGTTGCAGTTTTCCAAGCACAACACAGTGAGTAAACTAATGCATGTAGGACAGCTTCTTTATTATTACTCTAATGAAAAAAGTAATAATTTTTATGTGCTTGTCACAAACTTAAAGAACAAAAATTTTACAGTGTTCAAAAACCTTCAAAGGGCATAATTACCAATATATATAATTGTTGTCATATGAAAATTCATTTACAAACAAATTACAACAAATACTATAGAGATACAAATTAAATAAACTTTATTTCAGATACAGTAGGTTTATTTACCATCTATACATTTATTTAACATATTTTGTTTTACTAACATTAATGACAAATATAGGCTACGGTCCCTTTAAGACCGAATCCATGGATAGGCCTACTGACACATATCCTGTTTTCACCCAAATGTTTACGCCCACTTAAGCCATAACCGACTGTACTTACGTGAGATAATCCACACGAGAGACATTTTGAAAACTATGTGTGCATTTGACCATTCAGGCGCGAGAAGAATTGATCGCGCGCTGTCTGAGAGAACTGGGATCGCACACAAGAAAGAGAGAGAGCGCTTCTGGTCTGTCTCATTCAGCGCGATTCCCCCTATCCCGCCTTCACTAATCGATAACGAATTGTGATTGAAAGCATGCAGTTTGCAATGTGTGTGTTGTCATCATTAATTTTTAAGTATTTCCACACCTCTGAGGCTGACATTGTTTCTGCTGCTGCCGCCGGTGTCTCTGTGCATGGAAATATCTGTCAGTTACGTCACGTGAAGTATCGGTCTTTGATATCGGGGGTATTTTTACAAGTACGAGTACAAGTACATGAGCTTGGTAGCGGGCCTGATACCGATACTAGTATCGGTGCATCCCTAATTACATCAATTGGAAATTTCTTCCTCTCTAGCCATTTGGAGCAACATATAAAGCAAAGACCACTTGTTCACTAGGTAAAGCTGCTGCAGGTGTACTCAGGGGGAGGTGCACAGAGATAAGAAAACCACCCCAGTCTTTAGTAATTCCATTTAAACCGAAGAGTTCCTGAAAGATTACCATGAGAGCTTTACAAATGCCTGGATGTGAAAAATGTTTATGAATTATAGATTATGTCAAACTCCATGAATGAGACAGAGAATACCACCATGGAGCAGACATCCAGTGTAGGAAATGAAAGGTTTTCAAAGAGACTTTAATAAGAGGAGTCAAGCTCTTCAAAAAGATTAAGCATAATTACAGAGTCATTTGACTCTCAAAACAGCTCACCAAAAATGAAAAAGTTTTACTGTGTGAGCAGCTAAGCACATCAACCGCCCAGATACATGTAGTTACTATTGAAACAAGGTTTTATATTGCTCTACAATGAACCCTTTTCACATTTCAGGGGTTCTCAGATGCGGAATTCATCAAACATCTATAGTAGTGAATGGGAGACGACAGCAAATATAGTTTTTATATTTGCATTTGCTCTAAATGCAAAAGAGAAAATCAAAAACAATAGCGTTTCCACAAGCTTCCAAAAGAGGGGAAAAATATCGAGAGATTGATTAGAGCAGTCAGAAGAGAGAAAGGTGTCAAATTTGCCATCACTCCCTCAAGCCATTAGTATTAGAACCTCTCAAAGTTGGTTTTTTTTGTCATATAAAGTAATATAACACTAAGTATAGTGTTATAAATATGTATTATTATTATTATTTTTTTTAAATGAAAATATAAAAAAAATACTAAATTTGTGATAAAACAAGCTTGTGACAGCTTCTGTGGTGTAATGTTTATTATCATAGACAATAATTAAAGGTGCAGTAGGTGATCTGGGAAATGCTAACTTTAGCCTGCTAGCATTGAAAATATACGATCCCACCCTCCCTGCAAATCGCCGTCCAAAGCCACGCCTCCTCCAAAATACATGAACGCTCACACACAGCTGCTCTCGGCAAAGTGTCATAAGAGACGGCGTTAAACTACCTCATGTCTCAAAGCACATAACATTACAACAATAATGAACGTAAACAAGATGCAGATTCATTTTCGTGTTGATACTGTTGACATGGAAATGCATAAATCCAAGTCTGACTGAGCAGCTCCGGCTAGAAAATCACATGTTGCCATCTCTTTATTACGGTAATTATGGCGTGAACTCAACATAAGATCATCGTTTTGATTCGGTAGGAACTGCTGTTTGTTTGTGGTGCTCCATGACTGACGTCTGTCTCTATAAACTCTGCATAGCATGAAACACGCTGATGACATAAGATGTCTGTGCGAACAGGGTGCGTGATGGTATGTAAAACAAATGCTGACAGGCGGGAAGGACATTGTATTGTTTCATTCGGACCGAATATAATGATTGGATTTATATTTTATGGTCCTACGCCTTCCACGGATGATATATATTTATAAAAATATATTTATACTGTTTAACATAGTGATTGCTATCAGGATATGAGGAGACTTTCGACCGGTATAACAAAAATTTTTTCTGTAGAAAATCACCTGTTGCACCTTTAAGACTTTAGTCCGTTTAATATGTAATGTAATACAATATAATATAACATTATATTTATAATGTTACAATAGATTTATATTCTACATAAAAGCTATTCTTTTGATCTTTCCATTCATCAAAGAATACTGAAGTAATATTGAATAAATATTAGCTGCAGGCACTGGAGATAAAGGCATTTTTTAACCGTCCAGCAGCTTGCTGACTCACAGTCAAAATGACGCACTGGTGTTCTGAGAGGGTCCTCATTTACAGAGGATAAGGCTTTCTGATGTTTGACTCATAGCCGTGTGTCTGTGGTTAATGAGCTCCCTTGATGTGCTTTTGGAACATTGCTGTCTGCATAGACATCCGCTAATCACTTTTTCTTTCTATCTCTTCTCTAAAGAGGTTTAGAGACCAAAGAGTTACAATACCTTCAATAGTTCCCCATTTTGTTTTCCTTCCCAAGAGTCTTCTCCCATTGACCTGGTACTCCTGGTCACTTCCTACTACTGCAAAAGGAATCATCTCCTAATGGTAAAAGGAAGGAAACAGATAATATCACCATGTTTTTAATGAACTATAGATGTTTTTCTAAGTATAGTGCAAACTCACTCTTATTTTCTCATTGATTGTTCGGTCCTCCGCATCCTCGTCGAACTCTTTCTGTGGATATACGTCAATCCCATTGGCTCGAAGCTCTTCCCTGATCTACACAAAATTAAAAAGTTAAGTCCTTCAGGAGATAAGTATTTACAAAATGGATAAAGAAAAACCATGTAGTCTTTAGAAACATTGCTAATATCCAAAAATCTTTTTAATACGGCAATACTCTGCAAGACAGGAAGTGACACAAATTTTTTTTGAAAGAAACGGTTTTGGAATCTGTCAGGAGATTTTTCCAAAACAGAGAAAGATCTATGTCTGTGCTCCAAACAGCATGTGTTCTTCCTGTAAGAGGCACGCCAGCACAAGAGCCGTTGAGGTTGGCGAGCGCGCTTCCTTACTGCTATGTGAAACGCCACTAACAACCCCAGAACAGATGTTGCTTACCTACACTTCATCATACTATGTGTCATCTCAGCTTCATACCGCAGCTCTAAAAATGCATAAACTAGTCCACTGTGGCTTTGTTTTTTTTAGAATAATCAAAATTTTGAGACAGTCCTTGTTTTTTTTGCCATTCATATTAAGTAAGCCACCATCACGTCATAAATAAAACTGCATTAGTGCTTTCACAGGGAAGCAGTGTTTCTGTAGAAGCTTTAGAGACACCATCTGTGATTTTGGAAATCTCTTAGGGAAGAAAAAGATTCAGTTTGCCAACTACAGCTAGAATAACAACATGACAGCCTGTACCAGACATCAATGCATCGGTTTGTGGCATTCACATTATTCTACATTGTATTTTGTCTGTTATATAAAAATC
>RJVU01026577.1:645245-660829 GCA_003731715.1 Anabarilius grahami
TCATCTCAAAGTAAAAAATATTTCAGTCTCCTAAAGTATGTGGCCTGTCATGTATGGTTGACTATTACCATTTCTCTGAACATAAGCTAGCAACAAATTACACATTAACCCCCAGTTACACAGACAAGGCTTAAGCCTAGTCCCATAGTATGTTTGAGCTGTTTTTAAGGGGTCCTATTATGCCCTTTTACAAAGTCTTAATTTTGTTTTTGGGGTGTACTAGAATATGCTTTCTTGATTCCTCAAAAAACATTATTTTTCACTTATTTTACATTATTACAGCACCTCTCTCCCCAGCCTGGCTCGAACGCGCCATTTAGAGCCTGTTTCGATGAAGCCTGTCCTTCCGAAATACGAAATGTGCTGTGATTGGTTAGCTGGCCCAGAGTGTTGTGATTGGCACTGCTTAGCTCGCGTTCAGGAAATGTCACACTCCTTACCATAACAGTGAGCTATACTCAGATGTAAATATTAGGGATGGCATCAATTTCAAACCAATTCAAGCCTGATTCAGACTTAAGAATGTTAACAAACAAGAGGATTGTGCGGAACAGATTTCATTCACGGACTTTGCAAGCATGGATTTCACAGCACGTTTCAGAGTAGTATTTTTCTTTTGCAATTTTCTTATACATTTAAGATACGTTGTTGTACACCATTTAATCATGATATTTTTTGGGAAACTATGGTAATACAAACAGTAATCGATCACAAAACCATAGTTAATTTTCCTAAGGGGCGGTGAACAGCCATTTAAAAGCGAGAGCTTACAAAAGCTACAGCAAACTGAATATCAGTATATCAACACTCATCTAGGCTAGCAGGCGAGCGGAGGCAAAGCTTTACCCTTTGTTTACATCGTAGCAACAACATACAACTTATAATTGGAACTATTAATAGAAAACACAACTACAAAATAATAAGACATACTTACAAGTTGTGATCCACAAACTACATATTGTTCCGACAAAGAGAGAACTGCTCCATTTCAGGAGAAGCTTTTGTGCGTAGTCTGCATTGTACTCTCTTAGGTTTAGGAAGCTTTTTGCATATTCCATGGGAGGGATTATTTAAATGAGCAACATTGTAACTTCACAAAACCTGGGGAAAACGTGTTGTAGTCCAAACGTGCCGTTCGTTGTAGTTCTTGGAAAGTGGATTCTGTTAAATAAAATTTCTCCCTTTGGAGTGGACTTTGAGCTTTGTAACCTTGCAGATCTTTTTATGCTCAAACAGCAACATTACACATTAACTAAAGTTGAAAAAGTGAAAAAGCATAATAGGACCCCTTTAATTGAAAGCAACTTGCACTGACATATCTTAGCATTGTTTTGTCTCAAGATGCACACCAGTAATGTTTTTTCTAGGGCGCGTTTATAAAAGCTACTTGAATGTCCTAATTGATGTAAGACCTAATCCTGGATTATTCTAAACATCTGTGAAACCAGGCCTACATGCACTAGAAGAACGATCATGTGATCAGTGAATGTCAGTTCATGAGTGTCAGTTTAATTACAGTAGGTGTAGGTGTTCTTTCACTTCAGCAGATGTGAATCTAATTAAGCTCATTAACATTAACACTGCATCTAACGGACTAAAATACAAACCTTGATACCCTGCAATAGCACAGGCCTCATGATCCATGAGGGAAAAAAAAAACATGAACAAGCGCACACAGGCAAATAACACACTAACATGTAAGAACGAACATAAATGCACATGGAATAACACACAGTCTGTCTTGTGGCATTTAACTGAGCATTGCTTATGAAAGCCTGCAAGTATTTGCTTTGTGTAGGTGTGTGGTTGGAAGTGTTATGGAAAATTGAAGCGTTGATTACCAGAGGCTTGTTTTATTAAAGGTTGAAGTAATTAAATGCTTATCCCTACAATTAGAATTTATGGCACTTTCACTTATTTATTTTTAAAAACAGTTTAACCAAATGCCTAAATTACAGAGCTCTTTTAATAGCAAAGCTATTACTAAAATTACCAATGTTGAGGGGAAAAAAAAAAAAACACAAAATGTGAGACTTTAAAATGTCTGAAATAAAGCTTTTGAGACGAGTAATGAGGAAAAATTAAATGCCTACTGCTCCAGTATCACATAACAGTCCAACTATTTAACTTAAATGACTAATATCTTCTAGATCAACACTTGAAATGTTGACTCACCCACTACCATGATGTTGAGCTCAAAGCCCTGTTTCATGGCCTTCCTCCTCATCTGCTCCAGGATGGCATCGATGCCCACGTAGCTGAAGTCCACGCTGGGTTTCTCCAAGCACATGGCTGGGGGCATCTCTGATATAACAGACTCTGCCATGATGCTACTGCTGCTGCTGCTACTGCTGCTGTAGCTGGAAATGACCTCTGACCCTGAGGACATGAAGAGGAGATACAATGAGGAGCCGTATATCATGAGGTCTGCAGCAGTCAACAGCATTCATACTACAAGGTATTTGATAAGCTGAATCAGATACAGATACTCTTAGAGAGAATGTGCTTCTAACACAGCTGGACTATAGACATAATAAACAGGGAACTCATCTCCAGCCTGCAGCCAGCGAGCACATTTTTACTTCTCGATTTATTTAAATATCCATTTATTTGAGGCTTGTTATTGGGCCAAAAATGTTCTCATCTCTCTTCCAATACATCCATCATGTGAAATAGCCTCTCTCCACATATCTACTGACATTATTTAGAGTACAACAATCGTATGACCCCTCAGTGATCGGAAAGAAAAAATTTTGAATGCATTCTTTCTATGTTTTTAAAGTTCGGTAAATGACAGACATGTTTCAGTTAACACAACCTATGACAAGAATGATCAGATATCCATCCAATCATGCTGCAGACACATGAAGTTAAAAACAAAAATATCTAGATACTATCTGGATAAGAAATGCATGTCAATTCCAGGTCAAAGGGCACCACAATGACAGTTACTAATCTAGGTAATGTTTCAATACATACAATTTAAAACAAAATCATTTCAATTTACCAATTTAAATGTTGATTTCTCCCCATACACCAAAATTATGTTACATGGGACATCCCAAGAGAATTCACAAGAATTAGATAAGAAATACCTGTTGTCTAAAACAAAACTCCCACCAGACTCTTTCATGATAAAAAGACACAAACCACTTCCTTTGTGTGAGAAACTCCCATATTCGGTGATCAGATACTCATGTAGTGATCAAAACACAATGCTAGCAGTGAAAGACAACAACACAAGACATTTGTATAACTTTTCTTTTAAGCAGAATGTGCAACAAAACTTCAACAAATGTCAATGGAGTCCCAGAGTGCACCTCTTCAGCGGGCCCCATCACAAAGCCTACGGCCCCATAGCGAGCCCCATGGATCAGCGAGTCCTTCCAGAAGACAAAGCAGTTAAAAATTCTTCAAGTCGGTAACCTGATCTACTGGCAGCTTCTCAGGGCTCAGTACAGTTATTCAGAAAGCCTGTCGGCTCCTCTCCACCCTGTCAGGGCGTTGAGCCAACAAACCCACAGCCACCGGATTCCTCGCTTCACAAAAGACCCGCTCTTCCCCAGAGACTCTCCAATGTTACATTACATTACAGGTACACTAGGGCAACAGGCAGCACAGAAACTTGTTTTGAAAAGTAACTGATGCGTTTAGAATGTGTTCACAGTTCAGAGGATGACAAACATCTCTTACTACTCACTGGTTCAGTCTTACGTCTCTTCTTGACTGTGATGAGGTGATGAAAGAAAAGAGCATCCATCTCTTACAACACAGAGAATAGACAACCAACTACTCAAGTTACATATTACATAAAGTATGTGTATTAATACGATTCAATGATATTGATGGACCGATTATGAAATTCNGCATATATATATTACGATTCTGCCCAATAAGATTTTAAAATTCTAGGCTTTTTTTTCTTTAACAATAAATGTATAAATAAATAATACCTAAAGAAATGTGTGAATGAATATAAATAATTATAAAATAAAACAATTACATTATAAATGTACAGTACGGAAAATAAAAGTTCACTTTCAGATTTGCCAAAATTTATATTTAACAGCGTTGTTAAGTTATTAGTGTTTTTAAAGAATAAATTTGAGTGTTACATGATGGCAAAGGTAATCTCTACATGTAAATATGTAAATACAAATAAATATCCAATATTAACAGACACTGATAAATAAAAATCTCTAATACCAGGTAATAACTGATATGAGACCAATAAATAGTCCTATCCAGTATCTTTAATCAAATATATCAATGTACAAATATGCTAACAGGATTGTACTCTTGAGCTTCCTTTGTCAGTGTAGCCTGGAAACACAAACCCATAAAGCCAGGAGGAACAACTAAAACACCCTTTGTGCATGGAGAGAGGTGAAAAGGGAGCTCCATGCACCTCTTAACAACACTCTCACTCTTACCTGTGTTCAAACAGCTGAGTTAGCTCTCTCTGCACTGATTAAGTATTCTGAGAACAGATGGCAGGCATGCGGCAACAACACTTTTCCTATGAAGAAGGCTGTCTGAATAGAGTGTCATATTTCCATACCACACTGTTTATACTGCAGTTACACTGCAGCCGGTGAGGAGACGCACAAAGCTTCCACCTCTGATGGCCAACAGACCACTTCCTCAATTCATTTAAAACCATTTGCGTCCCCCTTCTTCTTTCTATTTAGCCAGGTCAAGGTATCCGCCCCAACATCCCCCTCCTGGTGTAGAGTGCGTAGCCTACGGCGCAGCCTGACGTGCACCTCTCCAAAAATGTAATCACGCATCAATTCTACATGGACCACAAGCGCTGTGATTGGTCTGCTAGAACCTCTCCCTGGATTTGTAATTGCACATTGGATACAGAAGTATAAATGAAAATCGATGCATAGCCTACGGCGTAGACCCAAAAAAGAACTATAAATTAGCCTTTAGCCTCAAATGTCACACCCATGAATCATTGGCTGAACATCTGATGTCTAAGTCACACAAAACGGGAAACACTTTGGGAGTTTTGAAGTTGTCATCTGATTGGTTGAATTCTACAGGATTTTCGGAAGACGTGTGTGTCGCGTTCTTTAACAGTCCACATGAAAACTAAACGCTGAATTTTCAAAAGTATTCTTTTGTATTCTAATTTTTTAAAGTTTGTGGAGCCATTGTTGCAGTAAACTTACACAACATTCTTATATTAATAATTTATTAGCTGCATGCCGGTCTGTTATCATAGGGACATTGCCTTACATTTTTACGCTCCTGAACATAACGCGGAACAAAACAAACTCTGACTGGCTGCTTTACACATCAGCCAGACATCCTCTTGGGCAGTCCTTGACCAATGAAAGCTGTGATAGAGTCCAGACCTTCTGCTGTCAGTCTGAAGTTCTGGCTACACAAGACTAGTCCATGTGAAACTTCTGAGGGCCCTTTTCCACTGACAGGGTGCCGTCCGTTGAAAAAGGCAGTTCTGGGTCAGAGAAATTGGCACCACATTGGCTCATAAAACCTCAAACCAGAAAGCATGATCTTAGATTTTGTATTGCTTATATGGAATTTAAAATTATTGCTTTTACAAAAAAAATATATAAATAAATAAATAAATCACATAACGACTGCTAAGAATTTGTTTTACTCTACCATTCCAGTTTGGTGTCAGTATGGGAAGTCCCCCCATGTGGTTCTACAAAAAGAGTATTGACTTGCTGCCTTTATGGGGATTTGGAGGAGATCCTCTTTGGCTCAAAGTAATGTCCGGCATCTTAATACCCTCAATCAAGGAGAGCGCTTTACAATAGCTAGAGGTCACTAAAAAGCCCACCTGTGTTGACAAAAGAAACTGGCCAAAGGCTGATCAAACACAAACATTGGATTTTACTTCACTAAACACACACAAGTCAAGCAATTTAAAATCTTTCCCCCTTGAGGAATTGGGTTTCCGAGAAGAACTCGTCATGCCAGTTTGATGAGTTTATTAAGAGCGGATTTCTTGGCAATACACTATATGCATACAACTTCTTCAGAACTGTGTTTAGAAATGTTTGCCTATGACACATTTTTGTACCCATCGGTTATTGGATCAGCTTCAGAGTATAATGGAATAAATCCATTAGCCATCACTGTGAAACATATTTAAAGCATCTAAACTCCCTGACAACAGGCAGAGTCACAACAGAAGAAACAAGCTGACCTACGAATCTATGTTTTTCCTTTCATATAAGACCACGTGTGACGTCTTTCCTGAGTGATATTGTGCAACTCAAAAAAAGTAAACTGACCCCACAGCCTGTCATACAGAATGGAAATCTATGCCAGTAAAAGGAGCTGTGAACACAGGTGCCTGCACACAATCAGAGTGACCCCATAAATCTCCAGTACCATTAGCCCGAGCATTACAACCTTGCCAAATTAGCAAAACAGCTGGAAGACATTAAAATCCCATTATAAGAGAGTAGAAAAAAAAAAACTTAAATTAAAGGCTAATATGTAATATTACAGCCTGCTTGTGTAGATTATGTCCAGACAGAAATTTATTAGACAAATTGACCTTCAGTACTTGGTTGCAAAATAACCCTAAATTAAAAAAAATACTCAATTATAGTATTAAGGGTATTATCATTAAGGGTTTTCTTAAATGAAAGGTTCTGCAATAAATTAAAGAAACACTTTCCTCAAAAATCTTGTCATTCACTCACCTTCATGTCAAATCCAAACTCAAATGACTTTCAATGCATATGACAGACAATTCAACTGAAAAAATTGGAGCTGTAACTTTTAAGCATCATAAAATATTAAAAAACAAACAAACAAACAAACATGTTTAAAGTCTTTAAGACTTGTGCATAACAATTTACACATAAGTTAACTGAAGCCATATAAAATAAAAAAATTAAAAAACAAACGATTTCTTTCAGGTTTTACAGCAGAAAACAAGTCATGGGGTAGGAAAAACGACAGCAAGATGAAGACATTAAAAAAGGCATCTTAATAAAGCAAGATCAAAGGCTGTAGTGAAAATGAATGCAATTCTTTCTCATTCCTGTGAGTCATCACTAAGTGAACCACTGTGACAGACAGTGTGTCGACTGACAGGTTTGGGGGGCCTCCACCGCTAACAGACTCCGTGCCTGAGGAGATAACAGTTAAACAGGCCAACTGAACACTGAAACACCCGCAGAGAAAAACAACATAAGGGTGAGAGGAGAGGTGAACACACAGTCCTGCGGCTGATGATTAGCTGTTTCCTGGATCGGGGAATGTTGGAACCCCGAGACTTGTTTTTAACCAACATGGGATCTATACCAATAGCCAATCTGTTTCCAAGCCATCATAAGAAAAACATTTTACATTTTTGACGTAATGAGAACCAAATCACAGTTCCTGCCTTTACAAACAACACAAGCAGCTATTATCATCATCAGTGAGAATTCTACTACATTTTACATGCACAGTGGTTAGTTAAAAACTATCCAACAAGACCCCAAGACACAGTCTCAGTGGACAAAAACAAAAAACTTTCCATCCGAAACTAAAGAGTTGGACGGTATTAGTCCACACTCTGTTTTCAATTACAGGCAAAAAACATATTTCATCTAACGCTGTCTCCAAGTCTCCAAGCATTCAATAGCTTTGTAAATAGATGCCAGCAACTCTGCAGTAAAAAGAGTAAGAAGAGAGGAAGTCCGGTTGAACGACAGATTTATTCCTCTCAGCCTGAGGTAAAGGTTGCAAATCACAGAATATGTCCGAGGTGGGACACTTGTAAAGTAGACCCAGAGGACTTTCAAGAGTGTAAGGAGGAAGAAACAGTCTCATCCCAGTCTAAGGGGAATCCAAGGTGCTCAGGTCAGACCCCACTTCAAAATGTAGCAACTTCCTGTTTGGGGCCATCGCAAATGAATGAGCTGGCTTCTAACTATCGAGACAAACAGATTATATTTTGTCAAAATAGACGTCCCACAGTCTCTTTAGTAGGGACACACCGATATTAAATAAATGTTACACTATTTATACTTCTTGTCAAAATAAATTAAAAATAAATTAAATATTTCATACATCATCTGTGAATGCACACATTGCATTATAAATTTATATTATGAAAAATTTATATTTAGAAAAAGACGTTACAAAATTATTTTATTCCAAATAAATAAAGTAAGAAATGTGTCTTAAGCAACTGATATATGGTGCATCTCTAGCCTTTATAGTCTCAACTGCACCTGTATCTTTTGTCAGAATCAAGCAGCTAACTTGAACATTATCTTTCAATTCCTGGAAAAGATCCCCAGATGACCAGACAGACATGAGCTGTATAACAAACACACAACATGTAAGAGATCATTTAACTTCAACTGATAGGACATTTCCTGTGAGCTCTGGAAAAATGGTCAAAAAAACCTTTTAATATGTCTGTTCTTCTCTTTACCCATTCCCCAACATATGATTCAAAGAAAAAAAATGGAATATGACTAATTTATCTTGTCTTCTAGACAAGATAAATCCACTCAAAAGGTATCATTACTATTTCAAAGATTGGGAAAATATAGGCATTACTCGGGGGAGCCATCACTTTGCTACAACCTTTCTTTCTCAGAAATAAATCACTCCAGAAAAAAAGATAATAAGTATGGCATAGAATAAGCCTGAGGACATGCATTATGCGAGAACATGCATACAATTATATAAGATTATGATTAAGCTCCGGCAAACTACAAAAGACACCCAGAGGCAAGATCCAGCCACTTAGAAAGTTACGGAACAACCCTAGCAAGGTCAGACCAGGAAGATCAACAACTCGACACACGAGAGAGAGGGAGAAAGACAAAGGGAGAGAGGGAATAAGCAAACTTCTGGCCTCCCGCAGAGCGTGGTCCAATGCAAAAGGGAAATTGATGTTAACTCTACACAAACACAGAGTGTCAGACTCATAGTAGGTGTGAAGACCGCTCGTTCAGCGCTGGGCCGGAGAGGGTGACCTCCGATGCTTGGGGTTGTAAAAGCAGATGGTGTCATGCACACAATGGAAAAATGTCTGGAAGTGAGGGATATCATACTCCCAAACTGGCAAAGGACAGCAGAAGTGTAAGTGAGCGATAAGGATGGTGTGAAAAACAATATGGAAGAGGAAACATTCCAAAACGTTCTGCTCATCGAGTTTTACATTTGAGAAAACTGAAATGAAAATAAATGTGAGACTTGGCTGACAAGCTCACCAACTCCTAATGTTGTTATAGTATGTACTGCAAATGTTCCTGACTGCCAAAACATTAAATACGCAAAGAGGAAATGTTCTGCCAGCAAGCATTTAGTTGAAATGAAGTCATTGGCAATCCATTCCTCTAGCTAACTAGATATGAGCCACCTGTACAGCATAGCTGGAGTGATAGGGCCTTTGGAAATATGGCCATGGCATTCTTAACAAATGATCCAACAGTAGTCCCAAGAGGTTAAAGTGTATCTTTGGAATGACCGGAATGACATTTGGAAGATTCATGGATCTGACCTCAAGGTGACGACAACCAGAAGAGAAACAACATCTGAGAATCAAGGCACTGCACGGTGACATCACTTCTACAATGCGGAAAATCAATGAAAATCACATGAGAGATCAGATGAGAGATAGAAAGCAAGTGATTGTGGGTGCTTTTCATCATCATGCTTCAGCTCTCAGGCAAACGTAAATTCTAGCAGCAAAGAGGCCTTTTACATTCAGTATCAGTTCTTCAAATCAGGCTCAATGGAGATTCCTGTACACTATCTGTATTGAGATAAATGAACGCTCTTCACATAGTTGAGCGCTTTAATGAGTCATATTTTTGTCCAAATATGCTCAGAAACCATCTTGATTTGAGTTGTTGATCCTTGAAATGGATCTCATGACCAATGTGATCATGAACAGACTGAACGTGAACATGAACAGACTGGAAAGGCAAGCTACTCTTTATGAAAAATTAATGTTTACTTATGTCTAAATAGCCTAAGGTGACATTTAAAAGTTGTCCTGAAAGCTATTTGAATAATTCATACTCATAATGATGGTAAACAGTTTTCATTTGTTCACAGGAACAAGAATGACCACTCAAAGAGTTTTAAAAAATAATTAATTAGAGTTTATGGAGGCATGAATTCCATTCCTTGCCATCCATTAAACCTAGATGCCCTGCATTACTTTGCATTGCAAATCAATACCGGTTATACATGTGTGATGACAGACACTAGCAGTGCCTCAAATATGAAAGCATAAGTGTTAACCTCATGTGCCCGGCAGGTGTTTATGACACTATAAAGCCGCCGCTCACTCTCACCACAGAAAGGACGAATCAGAGGTCTAGGGCAGCCATTACTGCCAAAGACCAAAGAGTTCAGTGCTAGTAGACATATACAAGAAAGTAGAAGCATACACAACATGAATAATCCCAACAAACTCAATTATGGAAAACATTTCCATCCCACAAGAATCTTTCTAAAAAGTCTTGTGGAGTTTTCAGTGGAAGTGGGCTGAAACCCTCAGAGGTCTGCTGCCCTGGGTTTGGGAGAGTATGTTGACTGTATAAATAGAGAAAGGCCAGCAAGGAGTTTTAAATGACTCATCAAAATGAGGAGATTCTCCCAACTTAGGAACAAAACGTGCTGTAGGAAAGACAGAAGAAGTGATTTTACTTTGTAAGCAGTGAACATCTCTGGCTTTCAACAGATCTAATAGTCTTTGACATGCTGTAAAAGACCACCTACAATGAGACATACAGACTGTGCTAATGATAATGATACCTAAACTATTTATTTTTTAGTTTTGGTGACTTCATTTCTAAGCTGAATGGCTGGATGTCAAACCTGTTGACAACAGGATCAGACGCTGGCATTGCTGTTACCACAGACAGCTCTTCTCGTGTTTTTAACACCTCAAAGAACGGTGACAAGTCTGTGAAAGTGTCATGGGTAGCAACTGAAATGGGCTGAAGGAAATGGATGAGAAACATCCGTATATGAACAAACGGATAATGACATGGACATGACCAGGATAGAGAGGAAGAGAGTTATGTGGCTTTCTTCCTGGTCCCCTGCAGGATGTGGGCAGACACCAAAATGACACGTTGAGAAAGTCATTGTTGTCAATTCAATATTATATTTCAAAATATAATCAATGAAGGCCAAATAAGAGCTAAAGGGTGAATCTCATGAAAATGTAATTTCACTGTAAAATAAAAAATACATAAAAAAAAAAAATAAATAAAGTATGTTTGTATGATACTTTGTTGTTTGTTTTTTTGTAATGTTTTTTTTCTTTTGTATGTTTAAAAGTATTTTTAAAAAAAACTTATATAAAAAGAGAATATATATACAATATGCTTTTAATATACATGTTTTTAAAAATTTTAAATCATAAAATAATGACTAATGTGATACCCAATCATAAACATAATGCAAAAAAATTAGGTTAAAATAGGTTTCATTTTCTTTAAGCAAAATTTATTTTTTATTCAGGCTGAAATAAAAATTCCCTCAAAAATTTCTAAAAACAGAAAAACTATAGGAAAAGTTTGAAAAGGAGGTGTTGAGGAGGTGAAATTACACAGGACTAGAGTGTCTGGGTCTCATGCAACCCTGTAACCTGCACACTTTTAATTACAAGGCTAAGAGAGAAGGTGCAGACAGGGAGTAAAGGATGAAAAAGGAGAGCGGAACAGGCAAACACGCCCCCTCTGCAAACTCACAGATGCTTTAAGAGACCTAATAAATCCTCCCTGCTCACAACTTTCCAGTTTAAACATCCGTGAAGCTCTAACATGGAAAACATACCGAGTCTCTGCTGTGAACATGGAAAAATCATACTTATACAGACATGTATTTACAGATACATCGACATACACAAAAGTCCAACTTGCTCTGAACTAAGCTTTTCTACATTGTTAGTTAACGCTTGTAAAGAAGCAAAGTGCAAGCAGGCAACAACAGACAACCAGAACGGGAGAGATTGAGTGAAGGAAAAGGAAAATGAGAGGAAGAAAGAGTGAAAGTGTGTTGACCTACCCTCCTGCTCGTCCCTGCTCAGGCTCAAACCTCCAGTGTGAGCCTCAGCTGGAGTCTCTGGGCTTCTCTCTGACTCCACCCATATAGTGTCATGTGACACAAACTCACCACACCCCTCTCCAACACCAGAGAACTCAGTGAAAAGAGATGGCCAGAGGAAAAAAGAGAGAGAGAGAAAGAAAGCAGGAGGCCTATCTGCCTGACAAAGCACACACGCACAAAGCTTAGAGGCTGGCTGGCTGTCTATACCTCCCCAGTCCTAAATTGAGAGAAAACAGTTTGGACTGTCCTGCACCAATGATTTATGAGCTCTGAATTACCTTTTACCTTTTGTTCTTCCAACTGGAAGAATTTGCGAGATCTCTATTTAGGGAGAAATTGAAGCAGACTAGTGGTTGAACAGAAAAATTGATGTTATGTTGCATTATAAATGACTACAAGTTTTGACTTTTGAGACACCCTGATTTACAGATGTACAGTACAGTACTCAGATCCTGAAAAAAAAAAAAAAAACATTACATAAAGAGAGACCAAATACAATTCTATTTTGTATTTTTTGCAATAACTGTGTAATGTTCTATTTATAAAACCAAGTATAAATTATATTATAAGTTAGTGTTTTTAAGCATTTCCACATTTACTCCAAAATAATAACTAAAGGCAGTAACAATTTAAACAATATATAATATTTGTGAACTGATGTTCAGCTTTTCTTTTTAATAGACAACTTATTTTCAGAAGTCATTAAACTTGTACACACTGGTCACAGATGTAGGCTACCTTTAATTTCCCTAAGCTGGTTAAAAATATCGATTTCTGGATTTTAATAAATTTTCATTTTTATGAACCGATATCGATTCTTAAATCTCAAGAATCGATTAGTTTAGACTGTTTTCAGTTGATGAATGAACCATAGGAATGAACAGAACATGTAGCGTGCCTCCCATCCAATAAATCGCAATAATCTTTATGCTTTGTTACTTTTGATATGAAGCAAAGTCTCAGATTTCAAATGACGTCCATCTTATTGTGAGATTAAAAACATAAATACTGTTTTGGCGCTGTTTAATGTGGCATGACAGATTGCTTTAGCGCCTCAGTTAAAGAGAAGCGGCAGCACGGAGCGCATGTGAACATCCTCTCCTCTGCTTTAATACCAGTTACAGTATGAAATAAACATCTGAAGGTATGTTAAAAGATACAGTACAACTTACCGAAATCTGTATCATGTCTCGTGTAATAGCTTAATCAGTGTTTCAACCTCGGAAAGACGTCAATAAAACAGCTTGTAAACAATGTCACGTAACATCACATTTTCAAACATATTCAGTGACCATAAACTCATTAGTCAGCTAGAAATATGAACTCTAGAAAGCAGCATTCTGATAAATATAGCTATGCACTGTTACATATTCATTATAATGTTCTTCAATATTTAATGCATGTTTGAATAAATCAGTTATGACAGCCAGGATTTNTTTATTGTTTCCATGGCAACGCGTCAGGCTTGTCACGTCACACACTGCAGCCACAATAAACACTGTATGACAGATGTAACGCTTTTATTTCGTTTCCCCTTTTTTTTCAAAATATTCACAAACTTGCTTACCATGTCATCAACTATCTGATATTCCGATTCTCAAATATGTATAAGTGAGTGTGTTTTGTCGTTTAAAAACGTTAATAAATGATCTTGATCTATAACGCGAAATGGGCGCCGCCATTGTTTGCGCAACTGTACATCGAGCCCTGGCAGTCGGATTTATTGCACGTGAATTCATAAGTTTCTCCCGAAATCCATGTAAGTGTCCGGTGATCTGGGAGAAAAATAGAGTAAACTTTATAGTTACTTATACTATGTGTGTCTGATATGAATAAAACACGTCGGCAAATTATATTTGAATTGATTGTTACTGCTGCTTCCATAGACATCAGTATGTACTTTACAAACTCTAAATGTATGGTTTTACTAGTACTTATGTATAATTAAATATCTGACACCTAAAATAAACATTATGTTACTAAAAACACTGCATAATTGTAACAAATGACAAGCGCTGCTGAACGCGTCCGTCTCTGGCTCAGCGTCAGCCAAAGCGCGCGAAAGCACAGTTTGAATCTGGCAGATAAGTGACGTTACTGAATGTTATAAATCCCATATGTGGGACCGTACTCTCAGGGGCACAGAAATAAAAATCCAATATGTGGGACAGGACTCAAAAGGTTAAAAGAGATAGAAAACGTCCAAATTTCCTCTCGTTTGTCGCGCCCCACCTGTCATGTCTCTATTCCCCACCAGTGGGGCGCGCCCCACACTTTGAGAAACGCTGGCTTAATCAGTGTTTCAACCTCGGAAAGACGTCAATAAAACAGCTTGTAAACAATGTCACGTAACATCACATTTTCAAACATATTCAGTGACCATAAACTCATTAGTCAGCTAGAAATATGAACTCTAGAAAGCAGCATTCTGATAAATATAGCTATACATATTCATTATAATGTTCTTCAATATTTAATGCATGTTTGAATAAATCAGTTATGACAGCCAGGATTTAAATGTTTATATTTCAAAAAAACGAACTGGAGTAGAAATATGATTATGTAATTCTAAACTTTATTTATTATATAAAAAAAAACATAATTGTGTAATTTAAGTGTTTGTATATAATAAGTTCATTTTAACCTTCAATATTATTATAGTAGTACCAACTGACTCCCATGTGGNATATATATACATATATACACATACACACATACACACACACACACACTACTAATAATACACTGCGTTCCAAATTATTATGCAAGAGACAAATCAGTAAGATTTCAGTACAATAAACATTTAGATTTTAGTTTTTCTAAGAAAATGTTTGTTCGTTTATTTATCCATGTCTTTTTAGATAACTGGTATCAATCTCAGGAAAAATAATTTGCCAGGTCTATGGAAACCCTACTTAAGAGGTTGTTCCACATTATTAAGCAAGTCACAGTTCTTATGCAATATGGGGAAAAGCATGAAATGATGCAATGTTGTGCAAAAGGCATGAAAACAACTAATATTGTGTGAAACTGAATGGAGATTATCGAATTATCATAAGATTTGTGAGTGATTTAGAGCACAGCAGAACTCGGTCAGATAAAGGCTTATTGAGGAAAGTTCCTGTCAAAAAAATTAATTGTATTAAAAGGGCAGCTATAAAAAAAGCCAGTGTTGAGCAGCAAACAGGTATTTGAAGCTGCTGGTGCCTCTGGAGTCTCAAGATGCTCTCCATGCAGGCTGGCAGTTGTGCGTAAAGATGCGTTTCAGCCACTCCAAACCAAACCTTTTACAAACATTTACAGTGGGTTTAGAAATACATGAAGACTCATTTTTAGATAGTTTTATTCACTGACTAATGGCGTACTACAATGGATGGTCTAAATGGATGGATTTCTGGATGGTTGGTGAATGGCCACCACGTTCCAACAAGACTGTGACGTCAGCAAGGAGCAGGTGGGTGATGATTTGGGCTGGAATACTGGGAAGTGAGATGGAGGGTATTAAAATGACTTTT
>RJVU01026577.1:663231-713668 GCA_003731715.1 Anabarilius grahami
AATAAATCCAACAATTTTTCCAACAATTTGTAATTATTAATTCAAATTTCTTGCTTCCAATGAAGCACAAAATCTTAATACCGATAATATAATTTGTAATAAATAAATAGCAAAACGCAAAATAAAAGCATTTTCACTAGTGATCTCAGACTTGTGGCCCCCACTTAATCTTTTTCAGTTTAGACTCAATCCAAACCAAAAAGAAAAAAACTAAGAAAAAAAAAAAAAACACATGCTTTCAATTGCGAAGAACGATCAGTGTCCCTAAATCAAAAACAGATCTCATATCATTCTTCACAGAGAGTTTAGAGAAACTGCACCTTAACTTTTACAGAAAACATAATCAGTACAGAAAGGATTACATTACAACTCCTAATCAATAAGCCCATCTGTCCGCTTTTAATTCACCCATGTCTGAAATATTGCTGTGCATGTGTTTCATGCCTAGTCTCTGTTGCAAATAAGAGTTGTATTTCCGAGGGAAAATGAGTAAGACTAATAATATTGTTTACATTATTGAATTAGACGTGCCAGATAATTGCGGTCACTCCAAACATGTACCATGAAACTGAACAGGCAGCACTCATGGCAACCCCTGATGTAGGGCATCATAAATTGCAGGCCATGGCTCTTGACAATAAGCCACTTTCCTTCTTTCACGCACCAGAGGGGGGGCTCGAGTTTCAACATCAGTTTTTATTAACACAGAGCAAAAATAAACCCTTCCGATGTTTGGCTGGGTTTACAACAATTCCAAGAGCCAGCGTTCCTGTTCTCTGAGGGCAAATCCTTTACTCTTTGCATCTCTGCACTTTTCCAAGAGGCCTGCTTTCTGCTTTTCTTCTGAAGTGCTTGTGAAGTCTGTGTTTAAAAGGAGACCGCATACTAGATAATGAGCTCAATGTGGTTAAGACAGCAGACATTTGCTTAATTGGTTGAGCATTTTCCCCAAAATTAAAAAATAAACCTACTCCATTTTTGAGTAAAAAGATGCCAAAGTTTTACTGACACCCTTTTCTTAGGAACCCTGCGAGATCTGTTCCTCTCCTCCAACATAGGCCAGCAAGAGATCTTGCTGACATGCACCCACCATACGATGATAACAGTTCAAGCTCAACATGCACTCATCTCCAATGTTTCTGTCAGATGAACAGCATCTACTGACTTTCTCTGGCTGCGTTCCATATTCAGTTTCTGGAAAGCCCTGCATGCAGATGTTCGAAGGAGAGTAAGAAGCTGGAAGGGAGAGCAAGAGACATTAGTTCCCGTGCTAGGAGGTCTTACAGCAGATAAACAATGGAGCTAAGCCATCTTTGTTCCCCAGTGCTGAGAAAGAAGAGATGATTTATTCCTCTGTAAGACTAATGCAAACCATTTGTCTCAAGGCTTCACTTTTACAGTGGTCACAAGTGCACAGAGTTTATGTGGTTGTGAAAGTGTGTAATACAAAAGAGCATCAGATATTATTTTATGAGCAAAACACCTCACACAGCACATAGAGGAGCAACTTTCAATATAAAGTTAGCTGAATTCTAGCAAGTGACAAAAATGTCAATCTGGAAAGTTCAGTCTCACTATCGGAGTTAATCTCATGCTTTTTGGGTTTTAATTTGTAGTTTAAAAACATGATCACGGTCAGAACTGCTAGTTTGCCTCATTGGAACATTATTAACCAGCTTTATTTATATCCATCTGCTCAAATAATTGTCATTCATTTGCATCTTTGTTGCAACTAAAACTAAAGCCACAGTCAATATGAAAAAAACTAAAAACTGGAATCAGATTATTAGATCGTGATTTGGCACCAATTACTCACTAACATCAGGGTCCCAGTGGTTAATTTAGATTTCTTCCTACTTAAATCACAAGAGTAAACAGAGAGAGCTATTACTAAAGTCAAACAGTCTTAGATAACCATAAGCCACTCTGCATTAAATAACTGAGTCTGCTGGGAGCAGCTGTGCAGAGAAAGGAGTTCATATGCATTACAGTATGGGCTGCTACAGTGAACGTGTTAATAACATCTGGATTTTTACCACAAGGTTTGCAAGGTGACTGAAATCTTAGATTTTTTTTTTTAATGTTTTGTCTCCCAGTAGCATGTAAACTAGATGTCAAAAGAACAGAACTGTGTTTTCTGCTTACATTTTGCTTCCATGATTTGTCTGTGAAACAATGAACTTTTTTTTTTAAAAAATTTTTGAAAGAGAGCCTCTGCTTACATACATTTCTGCCAATTTCTTCTGTTTTCTGTATAGTGTTTGCACAGTAACACTTTTTTCCCATGACAGTTTATTGTGGAGTTTCAGATTTTATATTCATCTGCAGCTAAACGGCGCATAAAAACAAAAACTGTGGTTTAGTCAGATGGCTATTGTGGTATAAATAGGCAGTTTTAAGAATAAGCTGCAAACTGAACCAAACCAAAGTTTTTCATAATATTTATTTATTTTTTATTTTTTTCAGCTTTATTTCAATTAATTAAAATGATTTTTAATAGTTTTAGTTAACAATAACACCGGTTTTGATGCCTAAATTTAAGAATTTTAATATCAGAGATTCATCAGTTACCATCTATAAAATTAAAATAAATCAACCCTTTTCACATTTCCGGGTTTCTCAGAAGCGGAAGTCACCATAGTTGGGTAAAATTCTATAGCGGTGAATGAGAGAATACATTAAATATATTTTTTGTGTTTCCATTTGCTCAAATAGCAAAAGAAAAACTCCACAATAGTGTTTTCACAATTTTAAAAAAGAGGAAAAAACAGAGAGCGATTGATAACGGCAGTCAGAAGAGAGAAAGATGTCATTTTTACCGTCACTCCCATAGCCGCTGTATTAAGGCCTGTACACACCGGGACGAATATTGCACGCGCTTATCGGCAGCATTTTTCAAGATGTTTTTTGTGTTAATACCCAAGCGATTTTTACTGCTGATGCGCAGAGTGAACGTGCAAAATCACTCCCTGACAGTATATGGCGCTTGTGCTTAACGGTAGTGCAAATTAACATATTTATGATATTAATAAAGTTTAAGAAGATAAAATGCAGATATAAAATGGCATATATGGCATATATATGACATGAGAGATGGTAGTCAGAAACGGTAGTGCACATAAGTCTCGACAGTAGTGCAAGTGAACGGTAGTGCAAATAAACATTTATGAAATAGACATTCTCAACTATATTTCTTGAATGTAAAGGAAAAAAAGAAAAACAGTAAAAATAGACATCTATCTACACATCTATTGGAGTGGCCAAGAACTGGCAGATCACCCATATAGGGGTCTTCCTCGTCTACTTACTTCCTCTTCGTCATTTTGGTATCAACGTGTGCTAGGCAAGACTGTTTTGTGCTTGAGCGCCACCAAGCCGTGTTTTACTGTAATTTCAGCAGCTCCAGGAACGTGAGCAAAAGCACCAATCTCATTGGTCTGCCAGTTTTTAAAGCGGCGCGTCAAACCAAAAAAACAAACCCGAGGTGTTTTTTAAAAAAATGACGCTTTTACGCCTGCCGTTTTTCGCTTCGGTGTGCACACTCACATTGGCGCCCTTTGTTTAGTCACGAGGCGTTAAACGTCGGCGATAATCGCGTGTGATATTCGTCCCGGTGTGTACAGGCCTTTAGAAAAACCCTCACATCAGCGTTAACTAGATCAAATGTGATATAATACTAAGTATAGTGTTATAAATGTACCTACGTTTAAAAAAAAATGAAAATACAAAAAAAACTTTGCAGGATTTACGATATTGATGACCATTAAAACGCGTCACCACAGTCTGTGAAAAGGGTCCATCATTACCGTACTCACCAGTCTGTCTAATCTGCATTTCTCCAACAGACGAAAAAGACTCCTCTGCAGTCTAGCAGGCCACCAAGAGAATGGCAATTATCATGACGTATGCAGAAACAGCTATATCAGATGACTGAGCACTCAACATGCTTCACAACAAACAACAAGAGTTTCACTTTACAGCCTCTTGTCTCCTCCTCTGACTGCACAATGACCCCCATCCTCAGATCCAGTGCTAATTTGTCTGATCAACAGCTTGGCTCGCACTGCTGGGATTGGGTTTATCCCCTGAACAACATGCAGATAGACAGAGAAGAACAGATATCATTATTCCCGCTGGATGCCAAGAGACATGATATGCTCACAAGCTGTTGTCACAAGCCGTGCCAGCTAATCCATCTGGCCCTGGGTGTGGAGAGGATTGGGTTGAGGGGTACAGCTGGCACAGAGGGTCTCTGACCCTGACACAAGAGCAGGGGTGACAGCTGTACATGCTTATCCCCAGTCAAAACCGCAAGGCCAAGTCGAGAAAGAGGAAGCCTGGGGTTTGTAAAAGGATAAGAGCTGCACAAATCACACACTCACAGTTGTGGCAGGCCCCCTTCACACCACGGCCCCGCAGAGTCAGGGCCAACAGCCAAAGATACTGACAGTGACACGACAGAGACTCTTGTAGACTTCATACTGAGCCTATGCATTTCTTTCATGCCTTTGACTAAAGTTTTTCTTCAAACACTCCTGTTCTGCCACTGGTCATGTCATTGAGGTTGTCAAAATTATAGAATCCATCAGGTAAAATTGGTTTAGGGCTGCAACAACTAATCGATAAAATCAATGATAATCGATAATGAAAATCATCGACAATGAATGTCATTATCGATTAGTCGCATGGAAACCTTCCACCCAAATAACGCATTTCTATGCATAGTTGAAGAAATAGAGTGACTTGCTGCAGGACAGGTGCATGATCCAAGCTGCCCAAAACATGAGAATTCTTTATATTAAAGGGGTGGTATAATGCCACTTTTACAAGATGTAAAATAAGTCTCTGATGTCCCCAGAGTGTGCATTTGAAGTTTCAGCACAAAATACCCTACAGATAATTTTTTATAGCATATTAAACTTGTCACTTTTTGAGGGTGAGCAAAAACGCTCAGTTTTTGTGTGTGTCCCTTTAAATGCAAATGAGCTGCTGCTCTCAAAAGGGGCAGAGTTTTAGGAGCTCATGTGAAGTACTGAGGCTTTCCTCATTGTTTCGGGAAAAGATTCAATGCTTCAAGAGTGTCGAAAACAGCGCCATCTGGTGTTAAGTAAAAAATAAAGCAGCCAAAACCCTGTGAAAGAAGCTTCATTGGACGAAGCAGCCACCACACAGTTTTATGTTCAGTGCTTCCCACACATAGACTTTACTTGGGCGGGCCGCCCAGGTATATTAACTGCCGCCCAAGTATATTTGGAGACACATTTTTGCTTTTATTATTTTTATCCTCTTATACTTTTATATCCGCACAAGATAATGAAACCATCCGTGATTGATTAACTAGTTGTTTCGTACCTGCTCGTTATGTGTGCGTCAGAACAGCAAAGTCACAAGGCGGCGCTGTTGCGCGTTCTACAAGCTCGCGCAACAGCGCTTCAGACTGCTTCAAAGTGATTCTCAATCAATGAAAGGTGCAGATTTATGCCAAGCGATTGCTAATGAACTCAAGTTGATGAATTATTACAATGTCTACTTTATGGCCTTTATATAAAATGTTTTATACGGTTGTAAGAATCTGAAGGATCAGCATGCAATAGTACAGACATTTCCAAATAAGAGTCCCGGTGTATTTTGGGCTTTTTTATAATTATAAGTTTTTTCTTTTTCTTCTGGGCATTATTGGTATTTTGGTTACACAATAGATTGTATTTATTTTGATTTCCATTTAATTCATAGTAAATTATTGTAGTCTCCCCCACAGGAACAAAAAGACTAAGAACATTATTTGACGCATATATTATTCATTTTATAAATTTTACTAGTAAAATCTGTGTCCCATTGACTGAGAGACACACTATATGACATAGCAAGGAGAACATAGGAAAAGGAGAACCATTTAAATGCTGTAATTTTGCATAATTTACAATGCATAATAATGCATAATATTAGTATGTAATTAAATGTAATAGTATGCTATGTAATTAAAATTAATTTCAATAAATAAAAATACTGTTATGTAAAAAATTGTGCCATGGGTAATAGGAGGATTTTTCACCCGGCTACCACCGCAAGTATATTTCAAACCTGTGGGAAGCACTGATGTTACATGCTCAAATAAAAGCCTAATAGTGCGCGCGTGTGTGTATTGAATTTATCTCCATGATAAATTAATTTCCCCATTAAACTGTGGCATTTAATGACAGTATGAATATCAATATGATGTTACAGAAGAGTAAATGTACACATATATGAATTGCATATGGCAAATATTTTATTTTCCTGAAATAATTTGTATTCTTCATATTACCTGTATGACTGGGTATTTAAAAATGTAATTGAATAAGTCTAAATGAAAGTAAGATCTGGGGGTTCGAACATTCCGATACTCAAAGTGAATCGCGCACGTGATTGGACAGAAAGTGAGGCTTCATTTGTCATTGGTCATGTGATTTCTACGTTACCAACACATGCCTAGAATCGAGGGTTCAGCTGGCATGCCCATTTATGCTCGGCACAAGCTCCGAAGCCTCGGTTCAAATTCACCAGTGGCGGAGGCAGAAATTGGATGGTGGGTGGGCCTCTAAAAGTGTGGGTGGGCCTGAATAATTTGCATCATCCCATGTTTTTCAACTGGCTTAATTTGGGAGGGGAAAAAATGATGGACCGTCCCTCAATTCTCAAAAAGTCAAGGTTGGCAAGTTCAAATTACGTTATTTAATATAATATTACGTGACAATATCAATTCAAGTAAATCTACAGGATAAGAACAAGACAAAACTGCAGTTACAACATGAACCGCAACAGCACCAACCGATTAAAAAAATAACCTAATAATAATAGGCCTAATAATAATAATCACATATTTGGAAATAACCTGGCATGGTAACCGGCAACTATATGGCTAAATAAAAATAACAGGCTCAGGCCCACCCGTAGCTCCGCCCCTGCATATCACTACATGTTAGCACTTAGCAGCGCCTCACATTACCTCACGCAGACTCACTGAAAATGTCAGAAACTGTTCAGCCTTTTATGTTCAAAACAGAGTCGGACACTGATGGAGAGACTCAAGAAGAAGTGACAACATGTAGAATGCAACAGGATGTTTCTGAATGGTTAGTTGATGAATTTATGTAGTTGTTGTGGAGTTAACTATCTTAAAGTCATTGATTAACATTCTGTCATTATAATCTATAAATCGCTCCAGTGGGAACAATTGTAAGATCATACAGAGCCAGAGAATACATGCTGCATGATGATAGTATAGTTTAGTTTAATTACGAGAAACTTATTTTGTCATCTTGCTTTTATGACATGCTATTGCATTTGTGTTATGTACTGCAGTAACATGGCCTCACCCCTTTATTGCGTGTTCTCGGGGCAGGGTTTATGTAAATTTTAGGGTTAGTGATGTCACCAACCCGAGAAGAAGCTCATTGTAGTCCCTACCAGCTGTTTGTTGTAGTCCTTAAACAGAAATTTCTTTAAAAGACATTTATCCTCCTTTGCTTTGAACTTTCAGCACTCTAACTCTCCAGATACTGTTTATGCTCAAGCAGCAACATTACACACTAACTCAAGTTAAAAAAGTGAAATCGCAATGAACCACCCCTTTAAGCTTCAAGCAAATGCTTTAGCATAATGTTTAACATGGCTTGCCCTGTCAGGTGCTTTGACAGATGTGTGTGCTTTTTAATGATTGATATGTTTCCTCAGCGCAAAACATTCATTTTCACTTTCAAACAGACGGGACACAATAGAGAGGGAGACAATTAATAATCAGTGCAAAAATACTCATTTTGCTGAAGCATCAACCATCTGTTGTTGATTGTTAAATTTAGGTTTAAAAGTCAACATGTAATTCAAGTATTTTATGATAGTGGTAACTTTAAAGGAATAACAGCATGTATTTGAATATAAATGTAAGATGTGTCTTACATTTAGCTACAGGATAAAGAAATGACAGTGACAAGTTACTGAGTCCTGAGTGAATGTTCGTGCAGAACATTCCTGCATTTATGTTTTTGTTTTTCTCTATTATCTTTATTATAATCTTAATTTTTAATGTAGGGATTTAAACTGTCATTTTACTTTATATAGCTCTTTTGCATATAGCATAGATACAGATATATTCACTATATATGTTTTCATAACATTCAGCTATTCGTTTGAAGGACAGCACTGGTAAGGATGTGGAATAGTGTGTTGTCGATAAAATAAAATAAAAAATAAAATTGGGCTTTTTATCCGATTAATTGATTAATCAAAAGAAAATCTGCCAACTAATTGATTATCAAAACAATCGTTAGTTGCAGCTCTAAATTGGTTAAATGGTTGCATTTAAAGTGGTCACAGAGTTACAAAATATTTGTCAAATTTGGTTTTATTGCAAATTACAAATATATAAAAATGATTTGTTGTAAACTGTTTTTAAAGAAATTGTGTAGTGAAAAATATTAATATATTTTTTCCTCTATTAAATATGTTTCTTAAAAAAAGACTGCTTCATGACAGTCTGCCAAACAACCTCAAACCAACACGCTAAACTGCAATAACAGAGCAAAACTCCAAATTCATATTCTAATTTTTTTAACCTTTTACATGGGAAACATTGACTGAGCAGCAAACCTCAGTGGGCGGCTGCCGCCCTGTTTTCCAGAGCAGTTGGGAATGTAGAGTCATGGTGAGGAGGCTGTTAGAGAAAACAGAGTCAGATGCAGTCAAAGGCCTGTTTGTCACCATGTGTCCAGAATTGCAGCATGCTTCATGCAGACGAGAAACCACCACTCGCTTCCGCACCACACAGCAGCTCTTTTGTTCTCTCCAGCACAGAGAGCCTGAGGAGGAGACATGTGAACCCTTGTTGGAAGATGACTTAGGAAAACTGCTGCATCTAGACCGCTTTCCATTTCTGAACGTCTCCCTCGGATCAGAGATCTATTCTAGGCCAGCGGTTCTCAACTGCTAGGCTGCGATCCGAAATGGTTGTCAGGTTTGTTCTGTTAGCTTTATGGAAAAAATAAAAATAAATTTTCAATATTTGGTTTTAAAAACATTCGCTCACTTCATGATTAGTAAGCGTGTTGGGTCATTTCTTAAGCAAATCCAGTTGAAAACCACTGATCGGCCAAGCCAAAAACTACTGACTGACTGACCTCAGGATCAACTCTTTCTGTGGGAGAAGAGAAAGAAAGTGAAGCTTCAAATCAGAATAAATCAAGAGTTAATATAGAACGGATGACCGAAGAGAAAACATCCACACAAGCTGAGATTCAGCACATATCAAAACTATGTAAACTCCTACTGTTTGTGTGAATCGAGGGGGAGGCGACCAAAGAGAAATAAACTCTTGCTATTAGCATTTCAAAGACGCCACAGTAAAGTCCATTTCAAATGAAGCACGCAGGCGTCTCACGGGGCGGTGTGTGTGACGTGGTCCTGAGGGAAGCACATGTTGGTGGAGTTAAAGGGATATTTCAAAATTAAAATTTCTACCACAGTGGTTTCTCTATGATTTTTGTGATTTAAAAGACCACAGACCTCACAGATCACAGGCTACTCCCTCTGCACTGAAACGCACCTATTCTTTTCCTTAAACCAACATGAAACAAAGCCCTGCAAACATTTTCAGTCTCCCATCAGTATCCATAACAGTTTCAGTATCAATAAGTAGTATTAAAGTATAATCAAATTAAGATGATTATTCAATAAATTAACACTAAATGAGAAGAGGATTTATAATCAAGCGTGAGCGAACTGCACCGTTTTCATCTTGATCTTACATATAACCCATCAACAAGAACTATCTACAAGTTGCTCATCTACCCTTTAAACGCATATGTATCTCTATACCAGTGGTTCTAATCCAGGGGGGCAAAAGGCCCACTAGGGGCCTCAGAAAACTTACAAGTGGACTCAAATGACTAAGACAAAACAAGCATTCAAATTGATTTTTCTTATTTGAATTCATCCCCTCAACTATTTTTTTCTTTGCAGAACCAGAGCTCCAACAGTCTTGAAAAAACTGAGGTGGCCTCATTTTTAAAAGTGTGATTTCTAGATCTGGAAATTCATGTTAATTAATAAAATGGGCATGGGCATTTTATAATGAATATATATTTTCTTATTATTTTAAAAAATAATTTATAAAGTAGAAATTGGGAAAATTGTGTGAAATTTTAAAATCCTCATTCTTTGTTGATGGGGGCACAACCACTGCTCTAGAGACACCAGACCTGAACCTATTTGTGAGTACAGTGTGAGTGAAGAATCACACTGAACAAGACATCTGCTCACTATCTCACCAAAAGAGCTCCTGAAACCACATTTGGCCAAATGTTGCTTTATTGGCTGTGTTGACAGTAAGATTCCAGTCAGTGTCAACATCCAACGCCGCAACACCCGCAGATGTGTTCGAATGGAGAAAAATGAGGCCACACGATGGCACAACATCACATTATACAGTGATATAGTTATGGATGTCTACAAATGAAAAAGCTACTGTATTTAAGTAGTTCAGTGTTCTGATCTCAAAAACAGGTTTGTTGAACTGCCATGACTGAAATCTGGCCTAATATCTTCACCTGATGGAAAAAGGTAAGACTTGTGTTGAACAGTGACTCCTACTGGCACTTAAAGCAGCTGCAGAGAGCGAGAGTGCAAGTGAGAGGTCCTTTGATGACGTAGCTCACAGTCACAACCCTAATAGGAATTCAACCTGAAATTACTTATGAGCGGAAATGTAACCATGCAGAATAGCCATCAAAACCACATCCTGTCATAAATAAACTTATTCTTTATATTGTGAATACAGTCTGAACCTAAAGTTGATATCGATGTAGCTGTAAAATATTGCCAGCACCTTTTCAGAGACACACAAAATGTTACTGAGGGAGGGGACTATTCACAGGAATAGTTCTGGACTGAGTAATAACTACCAACCAAAGCCAACTCAGCCATCCAACACCGTGCGTGTGTGTGTGTGTCTGTGTCTAAAGGAAAAGTTTGCTGATGTGGTGAAGCCTCAAATGAGATCAATACGAATGTTATGAATCTGAACATATACTTTCATTTTCAATCTGCTTGAGTCTGACCAGACAGCTGAAGGGAAGAAGCTGAAAATGTGACACACAGAGGCCTGAAAGCACAGATTTTTGATCGCTTGGCAAACTGTGACATTAACCTCAATGAGTAGCACTAACCTCCAGATCACCCTCTCTCACTCTCTTTTGTTTCATAGTCTCCTCGGTAACTTCTCACACAAGAAAAGAAAGCAAAAAAAAGGCTGGAAACTTCTAGATCATCCCATCGCTGACATTCGCAGGGCTCTCTGAGGAGAAAGTGTGTGCCAAACACAGTAAAATTAAGAGCGCTCCAAGCATTCCACTCCTCTCAGGAACTCACTCCTTTAAGCCCTCTAGAAAAGATGCATGATCATCTAGTGCACTTATAGATGAAGTAGCGGACGATGGTCTGCAATAAACAATTTTTCCGACAATAAAAGGTGATTCATGTAATTTTTAGAAGTTCAAATACTTGCTATCAAAGTTTAATTTGCAAAGACAGCTAAAAGTAAAACATTCAAAGGTTGACTTTCTACACTGTGATGCTGTCAAAACATTGCTCTGAGAATCCAGACCTTCATGGTGTTTGAGAGTTTGGCAAGGGACAATCTGTTTAGATGTTTTGATATTGCATTGCTTCTTGTGTATTTTGCAATACTCTCAAAGATAACAGACTGTTCAGTTTTATCAGAAACATTAATCTGGCAATGTTTTATTTCATTGGTTGTTGTACTTATCGAAGCAGCTTGAAAATGTAATGTTCGCTGAGTGGCGGTAAAAGACTAAAACCGTTGACGTGACTACAGTGGTTTAAACTAGTGATCGACCGATATTGATTTTTTATAACCGATACCGATACCGATTATTTGCATGTTTATGTACCTGATAACCGATATGCAGAACCGATATTTATTTACTGTTATACTTCTGTTTTTGACAATTATTACAACACAAATGAGCTGAACAAACCATTTTATTTATAACAATCACTCCCTCCTTGCATACAAAAAAAAACTTTATATTTATACACAAATAAATAGAGGGGTCTGAGTCCAAAAAATTAAAGTGCACTGTTACTAAGTGTCTTTGTTTTAAAATAAAAGCTTTGAGGTAAAAAAATAAAACTATATAAAGTTAAACAGCACTTGTCAGTTGGCATTTTATGATCTAAATTTAATCTAACGTTAAATCATGAAATGCCAACTGACAAAGTGCAGTTTGACTATAACTTAATCAACCGCGATCGCGCATGGAGATAATAAATAATTAATTTCCACAAAGCGATAGGCTATATTTATATGTGTATTAGCGAAATAATTGTTATGTAGTAAATGATAATATAATCTAGGGTGTTTAAACAAGATAATCTTGTCAAAAGTTTCATTCAGTGGCCGTGCTTAAGCCTCATCATCCGTCAGTTGCTAAGCAATATGAACAAACTTTTTCTTCTAGACTAATGGTGAGCAAATACAACAGATAGAGAATTAAATTCAGCGCTTTTATTTTCAACATGCACTCATTCATGTCTGTTTTATTTAATTCATGTAAAGTTACGTCTTTATTGGGGCAGGACATGACGAATTACACCACGTGACTCAATGAGTTCGTCTCAATTGTTTAGAAACAAGCTGCATAAATTAACTATATCAGGAATTTATGTCTCAGATCTCATTTGTGCATGTCTGTTATGTTAAATAAAGTTGATTAATTAAAGCGAACCAAGTAGAACATATACTTTACCTGTGCACTGAGTTGTTGACTGATCTCCTCAGACGCCCGGGCTGCAATGGCGGAAATCTCAAAACGGCCACAAGATGGCGCCGTAAATCGGCGAATCCGATATTACAAAACCGATACCCGATTATGGAAAAATGCTTAAATATCGGGAAAAATATCGGTAAACCGATACATCGGTCGATCACTAGTTTAAACTTAATATTATAAAGTGACGAGAATACTTTTTGTGCGCAAAAACAAAACAAAAATAATGACTTTATTCAACAAATTCGGATGTTCCCTGTCATACTGCTACGCTATTTTAAAATACGTCCGAACGACGGCTCAGTATTTGCCGGTCACTCTAGTAGTAATAGTAACTCTTCCTCTTCTCTAAAGCAGCCCAACATGGCCTCACCCCTTTGTTGAGTGTTCCCAGGGGCAGAGTTTATGTAAATTTGGGGGTTTGTGATGTTACCACCCTGGGAAGAAGCTCGTTGTAGTCCCTACCAGCTGTTTGTTGTAGTCCTTAAAAAGCGATTTCCGTAAAAGAAAATATTTCCCATTGGACTGAACTTTGAGCATCGTAACTTTGCAGACATTGTTTGTGCTCAAACAGCAACATTACACACTAACTAAAGTTAAACTGAAATCATAATCAACCAGCCTGTCAAATCAACATAGCACCACCCTCGAGCTGAATAACGCAAGCACACACTAGATTTTTGTCAAAAGTGTGTCTACGTGTGTTCAGCAATTAGAATAGGCTATCAAGCTTAAAGGTGATAGAGAGGATTTTTTCGTCAACTGAGAATCCAAAGACTGTTACTGAGTTTTTGAAATGAGCGCATGCGTAAGAACAGCCCCCCTCCTTCACAGATCATTTCTAGGGAACGCCTCCCAAAACTCGTGCACGAGTATTGGAACACGAGTGTTTACCACCGGCATTCGCTGTGTTATTAAGCCGGGCACACATTTAACGACTAGCTAAAACATTCTAAGACTATGCTCAACATACAGCGATTGTTTCCTGCTCCTGAAGCAGATTTATATACTTTCACATGGAATTTGAACACCGACTGTAATCGCAGACTGAACGCAACTGGCTCTGACTGGACGCGTTTGAGCGCGATCAGTCATAAGTATCAATTTACATTCATAATCGGCCTTACAATCGTTAAGTGTGTGCGCGACTTAAAGCCGCGCACACACTTAGTGGATACATTATGTCGGACTCACCGCAAGTAACTCATAATCTGCAGTTGTTACTCCTGTCTCCTGGCAAAAACATTGCATGCGGCACCTGTGGAGTGTGGAAAGTTACTGGAGCGAGCAGCCACGCGTCTCTCACAAGGAACGTCATGGCAGTGATTGACAAGCCAGAGGGCCAATCGTTTACACGATGATCGCATAAACGATTAGCTGATGTTTTTAAGGCCCTACCTCGTGCACAGATGATGCATATTAATATTCCTTTCAGTGCACCTAATAAATAGTCTTTTATCAGTTAGTAAAGACAGTTTCAAGTAATATTGCAAAAATGTATAAAACAAAACATCCTATTTAGCACCTTTAAACTAGCACCCTGAATCTACCTTACTTAAATTTACGGTCAGGAGCCGCTGCTGATTTGCTATTCTGTCAGAAAACAGGCATGAGTCAATTATGAATCTCAATTGTATACTATCTTAAACCATAGCACATTGGAAACAGTATGTCAAAGTCTTCTGGGTTAATACTGCCCACAACACTTTCTATTGGCTTTTGACAGTTCTTTGATGCAGCATCAAGACAATTTTATAGTACTGTATTTCCTTACAGACGTGTAGTGGCTTAGAAGTACGTATTTCATTACTGTGAAATAAGTAAACAATTTTCTGTCCAAAACCCCAAAAAAACAAAAAACAATTTAACCTACATTTTAAGTCAAGTGCCAAGGACAATTACCACAAAACTCAATAAGGATCTTAGTAACCTTCAAATTATGGTCTTGTCTTTGGAATCAAAACCCACTTAAAAGACCTTAAAGGTTCAGAGTCAATGATTTTAACCATAGTAAGCAGGTCTCCAATTCTTAGTTTTCTGGATACAGATCAGTTCCACAGAAGAAAATCATACAGGTTTGGAACAACATGAGGGTGAGTAAATCATGAAGAACTCTCATTGTTGGGTGAACTATCCCTTTAAGCGCATATCTTTAAAACACTTCAGACTATTAGCAAGCCATTTAAAGGGCTTTGGCCTTATAAAACACATGGATATGGGCAGACTACTTCCTGAAGTCAGGGTGGAGGTCACTTAAGTAAAAGAGGAGGTAAACGTGTCTGAACAATGTCTGAATCACTAAAGTAACTCTTTCCCCATTCATCTTAGCCTTGGGCAAAGAGCAGCATGACAGTGATGACCTAAATGTGACACCTTCTCTCTTTCCGTCCCCAGTTCCTTGGAAACGATTGTCATAGTTTCAACACACCCATGAGTAAACTTAAAAGGGTCCTGCAAATGCTGGGAGCAGTTCTGTACCGTTTACCATGTTGAGTCCAAAGGAAACAGAGCAAGGTCAGCCTGTCACAGCTGATGGCTCAAGGAAGGAAGCTTGTGTGAATGTGCGCATGAGTTTGTGTTTTTGTAAGAATATGAACTCCACTTTAGATCACTTCCTGATAAAGCCAACAAAGCAAGAGCTTTTCTGTGTGATGTTCGTTCAACTACACACAATTTTTGAGATGAAAACACATTTAAATCTAAAACATACATACGAGAATAAAAAATAAAAAAAAGTATCACTTCCAATCCAGCTGTAATAGTCAAGTTACGCAAAGTCATGAAAAGTTAAAAAAATTTTTAATTTAATTTACACCACATGCACAATATGTAAGCTGGAAATGTTTCAGAAAAATTACAAAAATTACAGTTGGACTTTTTAGGGGCCAAGTGAGATAACCTACTCAGACTGTGAAAAGTGTGTTTTAAGAGAGTTTAAGTTCACAGGGTCAAAGATGCATTGCAGATATTTAAAGAAACATCCACATATGAAAGGAATAGACATTAAAATGCTCAGTTATCCCCCGGTAATAAATGTGCAGGTTGCAGACAGCCTAAATCTACACCATAACAATATTTCTTAATGCCACAATATCCCTTGCAATATGCAAATCCAATTTCCAAATGCTTGCTGATGGTCCTGTATCAGCAGAACAAATTCAAGAGGTCTGTTCGGCTGGCTGGGGTCTAAACAGAGGTCACACCTCATTTAAGAGAAAATTGGCATGACAAGAGTCAGTCCCTGCAGGGATATAACTTTCCATTAGCCTTAGGGTTGAGGGAGAAGGGAATACACACTCAACGACTGCAGGTCACTGAAGGTCTTCCCACAAATTTCTCTGTGACTAGTCAAAAAGGCATGCTATCTCTGACTTATATGTAATATATATTAAAAAACCTATAAAACTAAACTAAAAAAAAAAGATGTACAGAAAGATAAAAATAGAGAAAAAGATACTTGCAATAAGTTAGAGAATAAACTGACCTCACAGTGCACTATTCCCATGGCAGAATATTCACTAATCAAATCAAATTGTTCCTTTTAGACATATTTTTAAGTAAATATGATCATCATTAAGATGGGAAAATATTTTTTGGAAAGTTAATCTATGTACATATTACAATCAAAATAGATAATGAAGAAACTTTCAATGACAATAGTTTTTCTGATAGAACTTTACTCAACTTCTTTTTGGTTGATTTCTGAATCAGAAGGAATTTTCCCACTAACATTCACAGGCAGGATGGCAGAAACAGACGAACAGTCACCTGGTAAATGTGTCATTCTGTTCAGCTCATTGTGAAAGCTCATCTCCCTCTCATCCCTACGGGTCACAATCAAGTCATCCAGCAGTCACTGTTCATGCAATGAATGCTCAAACTGTTCGTGAGTAACACAGATTTACACCAGAAACTAGTGAGTAAGCCCTCTTCATCATCTGTTAAAGGTCATGTATCAGAAGCAAAAGCAAAGCTTTCTTTCCCAAACTCACGAAGAGTGTGACCTGGACTAACTTTTGCAATATAGGAGGTATGACACCAGCTTCTGGTATTAATACATAAATCGAGGCAACACACAGCCAATTGATCCAATAGTGTCAGAACAAACAATAGATTCAATGTATAGTTATTGTTGATTAATTGTTTATAATTAAAGCATTCCGTTACTTTTAAAGAAATTAAAACAAAATAACGTGTAATTTAATAGATTAATAACATGACACAACATACTATATATTAAATAATATAACAAACACTATTGTTCAAAAGTTAGGGGTCTGTATGATTATTAGTCTCTTATGTTCACTGAGGCTGCATGATCAATACAGTAAAAACTAATTAATCCCCAAAAATATATATATTTTTTAAAAGTCCATTAAAAAAACAATTTTCTATTTTAATATATTTTATATTATTCCAGTGATGCAAAGCTGAATTTTCAGCATCATTACTCCAGTCTTCAGTGATCCTTCAGAAATAATTCATTATCATTTTAATATGATGATATGCTGATCAAGAAACATTTTATTATTATTATCAATGTTGAAAACAGATGTGCTGCTTAATATTTTTGTGGAAACATTTTCATTTTTTAGGATTCGTTGATGAATGGAAAGTTCAAAACAGCAGCAACTATTTGAAACAGAAATCTTTTGTAACATTATAAACGTCTTGACTGACACTTTTGATCAATTTATTGCTTCCTTGTTGAATAAAAGTATTAATAAAAGTATGAATTTAAAAAAACAAAAAAACTTTTGAACAATACATTTTCCCATATAAAATTTTACAAATATAAAAATATGTTCTACTGCAGTCTTTTTGATGGTCTTCTCAATGTTTGCACACAAGTGTGATGTGATATATTACACTGGAGCTAAGTTAATTAAACACAAAAAAAGAGCAAATGCTAAACTTAGCTTTCGCTAAACATCCCCCACCTTGTAAATTACAAAATTAAAGTTATAATGGTCAAATTCTGTAAAAGAAAGTGTTTTTTTTTTAACTGCATCGCATCAATGAACTGCATCATCATATTTTCACTTTAAAAAAAAATAAAACTAGGAATTTTTTTTGGTTTTTTTTGGTAAAAAAATAAAAATAAAATAAAATAAAATAAACCTCATCTAGACACTTAACAGAGACTCATTTGGCCTGCCTGGCACTTGGTGCTTTATCTCTCTCTGCCTCTCCTTATCTGGGCTGTGTTAGCAGGGCTCTGCTCACTACATCCACATTGAGGCTGTGCAGGAACACTAATTAAACCCAAATGTGCCGCATGCTTCCTGGATCACATCCTGAAAAGCTTTTCCATCTCTTTCAGTGTTTCTGTCCTATTTTACACTCAAAAACTCAAAGAGAAGTACAATTGGGCTGGGGGAAAAGACACTAACACCCATAAAAACAGCAAAAGAGAGAAAAACATTGTGTCTAAAGCATACACTTTTTGATGCAGTCAATGGAGCATTTCTAAGTAAACATCAGATGAAACAAACCAGTCATGTTGTCTACAATGTTTACGACACAGTCTTCAGTGTAAAAGTTGAAATTTGGAGTCTATTTTTATGTAGCACATTCTATGAACTCCAGATCTGGAAAGACACACCCACCAGCTGCATGCATGCGTCTCAAACCAACAAGCCCCTTAGCTAGAGTGCGAGGCCGTGTTCTCACAATCTGACCCACAACAATTGTGCCAGAGGGGGGAGGAAAGTCATCAGAAACTTATTTATCTTTCATATGCAAATATGGAATCTGATGAGGGTACATCTTGGACCAATAACACCAATAAGGAACAGATCTTTCGCAAGGGAAGCACTTGGTAACAGATAGAAAAACAAGGTACAGTTCACCCAAAAATAAAAATTCTGATGTACTCATCCTAATGTCGTTCCAAACGTCTTTCCAAACCCAGAAGACTTTCAGACTTTGTCTTCAAAAAACAAATGAAGAAATGTTTAGTGAAACCTGAGAAATTTCTGTCCCTCCATTCCACTAAAACTAAAACGCTTCAAAAATGGAAAGTCAATCTTGCTTGCTTGATGTGCGAGAACGAGCAAGCTTTGTTCTTCCACGTCAACCATGTACGGTTGAGTTTCTATTCCATTGATCGTATTTGATGTGCTTGATGCATTTATACGAGTAAAAGCCTAAATTAAATCTGTCCATCATATAAAGTCATCGGGTCTCTTGGATTAAGCTGCGTCTTATTGGTTTGGAACAACATTAGAGGATGAGTAACTGATGACAGAATTTTCATTATCATCTCTTTAACCTTGAGAACAATATAGAAAGTTAATGACAAGTCCAAGAGAGCAGAAGGCTGAGAAAAACTATTGTTTCTGTGTCCAAGATTTACATAAATGCTTCTTTATTTGGTGCTTTACAGCTTCACTAACCTTCTCCTAGATTGGCTCAATGCACAGTTTTTAGTCATGACTATGGAATATGGTTTCTAAGCCAGTGTTACACTCAGAATAACTAATACTGACCCCAGAAAAAAAGGCCTTTCCAGTACAAAGAGTGCAAAAATAGCCATTGCTAGGGTTACGTTCGACTTTAAAACAGCAACACCAAATTTTGATCACATTAACAGCCATCCTGTCTATGTGAGTGTAGAGAGAGTAGATATGATTATATGGAAAGTTTTCATATTTCTTTTTTACTGCCTAAAAGGAATCTTGATAATCTTAGTGTTGATCCAGTTCTAAAACAATGCATCAGATCAGTTGATCTCACTTTATGATACAGCTCCAACATTCTTTCCTATGAGGAGTTTCTGTTTTTCCCATTAGCATATGCTGGATTCTGTGTGATTTGATCACTACTCAACCTGAAGAGTGCTTAGGAAGAAGACGTTCTCATGGGCCCCTGCTTCTCAAAACAAATCTTTGGCACAGCTCGATTCCAATACAACTAACTGTGGATACAGTGGGGTTCAAAAGTCTGAGTCGACGGAAGGAAATCTGGGATTTTATATCTAATAAAAACATAAAAATAGGGGTGTGGGATATTGTCCACAATGATATCATAATTGTTGTTTTAACAACGTGTGAGATGACATAATCGAGTATGTCACTCACTTTGCAAAAAACCAAACAAAAACTGCATAAAGATGACATAGATTTAATAAGGACAGAAAAAGAGTCACCTTAGGCCTGGGACACACGAGACGATTTTCAAATCTTAAACAATTTTAAAACTGTGGGAGACCACAGACATAATGACAGTTTCAACCGATTTTTTGCATTATAATCCTCTGAAAGCACACACTAGATGATTCGACCGGACTGCGACACACCTATTGATTGCAGGAACGATTTCATAGTGACAAGATCTCACGGAGACTCGCAAGATCAAACGTGACTTGAGAAGAAAAAAAAAGGAGGACAATTGACGTTGTCAGCAGAATCTCCTGCCTCGCGTTCTGCTTTACAATGAAAAACAAAATAGAAAAAAAAAGGGAATATGGATAATCTCTCTTTCTCAACTCTCCACTTTCGTGGCATGTTTGTGGCTGTCAAGTTTCAGCTATAGAATCATTGCAACATCCGGTAGGTGACGCTTGCTCACTCTCATTGGCTATCACGGGTATCGCATCAGAGGCAGCCCGATCAAGAGTCGTAAATATCAAACATGTTTAATATTTACAGTTTGAGAGGGGGAAGCTCCGTCTCGATTGGGAGCAGTTAAATAATCGTAATGACACCACACAACAGAGGATTTTTTGGACAACAAAATCGTTTGCGACTCAAATCGGGCTTAAAGGATTAGTTCACTTTCAACTGAAAATTAGCTTTACTCACCCTCAAGCCATCCTAGGTGTATATGACTTTCTTCTTTCTGATGAACACAATCGGAGAAATATTAATAAATATCTTGATGCATCCAAGCTTTATAATGGCAGTGAACAGGGGTCATGAGTATGAGCTGAAGAATGTGTCTCCATCCACATCCGTCCATCATAAACATACTCCAAACGGCTCTGTAGGGTTAATAAAGGCCTTCTGATGCGAAGCGATGCATTTTTTTGTAAAAAAAATATCCATATTTAATAAGTTATGAAGTAAAATATCTAGCTTCCGCCAGACCACCTTCCCTATTCAACTTACAAAGAAAGTGTAACTGACGCGACGCCAGTTTACACTTTCTTCGTAACTTGAATAGAGGGTATGCATAGATGTCACTTTCCCGCCGGAACGCGCTCCCTCAGCTGGACTGAGTGGCAAAAGAACCTGCTGCATGACTGGATTTAATAGGGGAAACTGCGAAAACGCGAGTAAAACAAACCATTACACTAATGGTTGGGCTCGAAAGTGTTCCTTATTACATGTCAAAGAAACCTCATCCATGGATATTGGCATGCAGCCAGGAATCGTGTTTCCTGACATTTTTATGTGCCTGATTTCGACGCCGGGGAAATACATAAAGCAAATCTGCCTGTGACTGCTTTATATAAATACAATATAGGTAGGTCTAAATCAGAGTGATCACTTATATCAGTTATATATTTCGTCATATTGTCCAGCCCTAAAACTTGTATAGTTTTTGTCAGTGTTTATTTAATAACACCCAATTATGCAGAATATAAGATGGTAAATATTCAATTGATGAGTTGTCAACACAATATATAATACAATACAATATATAGGGTATGATTTTACCCCAAAATCCAACATTTTGACAAAATGATAACGGCAAAACATGTTTCTCTGCCTGGAGTCCAGCTGTTTCTGTAAATTGCAGTGACCGATTTGCTTATTTTTTTCTGTAGCTTTCAGCAGTCTGTAAAAATATACCTCAGATTTTGTGTCAAAGCTGTTTGTACAGTCAGTCGCAAAGATCTTTCCCGTTTTGGATGTGTTTTGTGTGTATTTCGCGGCATTCACGCTTTAAACCAATACTGCCACTCAGTGGGCGTAACCGCAGTCATAACGGTCGACGGTGAAGTCACGTGCATACCCTCTGTACGGAAGGTGGTCTGGTGAGTAAAGCTTGGGGTAATTTTTCATTTTAAAGTGAACTAATCCTTTAAAATCTTCAAGTGTGTGGCCAGCCTTATAAAGGTAAAAATGCCATCCCAAAAAAAAATGTAATGGAAAAGTTACTTTCTGTCTCTGCATTGAACCACCGCATGGAAAATAAAGAATATGAAAAGCAGCCAAGGTACAAACAAAAACACACTCTGTGGTCAAATTATCATTTTTGACAAAATACCCCAAAATATTGCATTTAATTGCACTAATTTAACTGCAAAAATTTAGTGCAGCAAAAGGCGTGGGCTCGAGTTAGGGGTTAGTTGCTGTTGTAGCATTGTGTACCTTTCGGCACATCCATTACAACCTGCAGCTATTCCTGTCTCACGATGTTCTTGCTTAAATTGAAGCACACAGTGAAAAACAGTGCTGAAATTTCACTTTTTGCTCAAATTGCTATGCTGATTACATAATTTGTAATGAAAATTTGTATTTAACTTGAAAAGAACAAACTAGCTTTACTCAGACCTATGAACCCACTCTGTAGAGTATATGAAACAGCCTCAGCAGCAGGCACTCTAAGTGCACTTAACAGTGTAAACATCAGATCCAGATCATGTAGGCATCTAGCCAGACAGCAATTTAGAAATGAAAAACCACATGTGACTTACTCTCTAGAGGCCTTGCGGGGGCTTCATGTACTGATGGAGGGGTTTTGTATTCATTGAAGGTAGGAGTGATGCTGGCTGCTGAGGTGAAGCTGTTCTCCGACTCCCTCGCAGGAGACGGTGTGTCCAGCTGTCTGTTAATGTGCATCTCAGCACGTCTAGATGGAGCTGAGATCTCAAGAGGGCTGGGAGGCTCTGCTCGCTTCTGGGACAGCTCGGGAATCCGGGACGTAGATACTGGCGGGTCGGCTCTCCTAGGAGGTGTTGGAGGTTCTTGGGGTCTGCTGTGGTTACCCTCAGCCCTTCTGTGAACTGGCACATCTGTGGCTTTACTCTGGAGTGAGACCTCAGGTCTCTTTAAGCCGAAGCGGGCGATACCGGGACTGGGTGAGCTGTCCACCTGCTTCGAGGATATGTCGATGGAGATCTCCGTCCTGCGTGACCCAGCATCTTGGATGCGGCCCCCTGATAACTCCATGCGGCGCAGGCTGGACTTTGGAGAGCGCTGGTTGGAGGACGAATCTGAAGCGTGCCTGGAGGTGGATTCGGAGTTGAGGGATCTCGAGTCGTAGAAGCGGCTGCTTGCGGAAGAGGTGGAGGAGCGCAGAGGGTTGGTTGTTCTACGGGAAATAGGGGAAGGGTTTGTGGATGTATCCTCCTCCACTTCAAATGACCTCTTAAGTGCTGTGAACAAATATAAACAAATATGTGCATAAAAACCAGCAACTTTCAAAACTTGAAACAGAAAAACTACTTAAAATAGATAACTAAATACATTTATTTACACTTAAACTAATTATTTTTTAGTATGTTTAGGTAGGATTTATACTAACTAAAACTGAATCATATTTTAAAATTTAAAAAAATATAGCCTATAGGCATAAATAAACAAAAATTAAAAGAAGCCAGACTGATATAATCGTTAAGATTTTAAAACCATTTTTACTGGTTAAAATTGTAAACAAAGTTCGCACGGTAACACTGATCTCCATAACAAATGTAACAAGACGCTGAAACAAAGGTTTCTTTTGCGTTGGAGGGGAAATAAACCTAAAGAGTACTTGTCTGCTTGATATAAGCACAATTTTTGGATTTCTGTATCTTAAAATACCTGATTTCACACGTTTAAAATGTTTCGTAAACATATCTACAGCTTGAGAGCGCTCGCGCCTAAAAGAACACAGCCTTCACCTGACGCAAGCGCAATTATCACCTGACGTAAAGCGCGATATCCGATTCTTGAACGAATCGTGCTTTTGAGTCAATGAATCGGTTGAACTGGCTCACAAACGTTTGTTCATTGAATCGGTCCGAGCGGGAGCCTTTAAACAGAAAAGCCTCTTTCATTATATCTGACTTGTGATGATGAGCGACAAGATTAGGACTGAACCGAGGATTTGACTGAGGTAAGTTAATTTAACAGAAACATTACAGATTTAAGAAATTTAAGAATTATTATTTAAAAACATATATATATTTACGAATTCATTTGATGACAGCGCAATGCATACGAAACAGATTTGTTTTTATTAAATATCATTTAAATGCCAAGAGATGTAACGTTAAAGGAATTGTAATACTGTATGCAAACACTGTCTTTAGATTTATAATGACTCTGATATTTCAAACTGTACTGCGTGTAGGCCTAGGTATTGATAAAACGAAATTGAAGAAAAAAACCGCAATAACAGCAATATATATCCTACCTGCTTGTTTACACGAGCGTTCAGAAACCATGAGGGACGTAAAATAAGCACTGAATCCATTTTTTAACGGCTCTTTAAAATGAACTGTTTGAAAGAATCTACTCGCGAAAACGAGTCATCTGCCGTTTCCTTCATTTATTCGGCGAATCATATTTCAAATTGTATCATTTTAAAGTTAAACGTTGCCTAGATTAGTATTTATCTGATCTCTGGTCTATATTTTTGGGCTATTAACATAATTTATTTGGCCCACTGTTTCAACATCATGATATTCTAAACAAAAAAAGAGTATATATGTACATCAATGGGATTCTTAAACTATGATATATTTTCGAGGCCAGACATCTTGTCTTTAATATTTATAAACAGTGGACTTTCTTTACTTGTCTTCTTGAATTCCTTTGTGCACTTAGAAAGCAGTAGGAGTGTTTTTTTTTGTTGTTTTTTTTAACAATTATGAGGTCATTTTAGGTCACTATGGTGTCTGCAGAGGAGCAAAACCTATAAAAACTCAAATAAGAATACAATATAATGAAAGAAATGTCACATTAATGGAAAGCTAAATGTATAAATTGTTATATAATTGATAGAAAATAATTCACCATAGTATTTTTTGCCATTACATATGATGTTTTTGTCCTAAGCCCTGGTTAATTTTTGACACTACAGAGAGATTGCTGGCATTGCATCAAGACAAAAACAATTTCCTTCATAGCTAAGAGTGCAAACATTGATGAGTTTCTGAAACTAGAGCTGGAGAGCCTTAAGATTAGATTTTTCAATTATCTGCAATGTGGTGCTTGACAGAAACAGACACACATTGGCATCCTTGGTCGCTCAGGACATTTGTCTGTACTAATCCCCAGGAAATTTCTAGACACTCGAGTCATGCACAGACACAGCAGTCAAAGTAATGGCCAACAGCAGCGCTATGCCTTTAATTTCTGAGCAGGTGGTTGCTATCCCATCCAGTTGGTCTGTACAAACATTAACCCACACATCCCTCTGTGTCTTTTGTAGAATGGCATAGCTGCTTGTCTCTGCTGTTTTGTTAATAAAATCCCTTCATTTTCATGCTGGTTCTGGCAATATACTGGACGTGTGTAACATATTGCCAAGTGCCTCATTTTAGCACATGATTTTGAAGCTCAGCGACTATTTCATGACTGAAACAACTGAAACAGCAGTTTGGCCTAGTAAGATTTGGAACATTAGCCAAAATAAACATTATAATCTACTTACTTTGACCTTTTGTTTCCATCTCTCTGAAGCTACTCTGAAATCAAAGTTTAGCAAGTTTTGTTTTTCTGGAGTCAATGAACGCTGGATAGATGCAAAGGGCCTTTGCAATTCTTGCATTTTTGTCATACAAACTTCAAGGCATCAAATTCAAAGCTGGATCTAAGTTCAGTGTGGGAGAGGATCAGCGTTTGAAGTACTATTGGCAGCCATATTCATGAGAAAAACACGATAGCTGTTTGTGCACAATCAGATATGCAGGCATGGGACAAAATATGAATATCTTAGGCTTATCTTAGGCTAATTAGGCTAAAGATGGCAGATTCTATTCTCAAACCATCTTGAAAACTTAAAGGTAGGGTAGGCGATTTTTTTATAAACACTTTTTGTCATACTGGTTTGAACTCTCTTCACATCCTGATCGCAATCAATAATAGAAGTGGTCTAAATATTTAAAAATGCACATATGTCTTCTGTGGAAGTCTCAGGACAAACATTTTTCATCCAATCATTGCATTAGGTCCAAATGCAATTATACAATGTCCTGTCAACACATGTATTTCCATACCTCTGTGCACCTGCTCGCACAGACATCACACGTCATCAGCATGTTGTAGACAGATGTAAACCTTTTACAGTTCCTCCTGAACCAAAACAATGAGCTTATGCTGCGTTCACACCATGTCTTAACTGTAATTACGAGATGGCAACCCGTGACGTTCTATCCAGAGCTGTTCACGTCCTCAGACTCTGATTTATGTGTTTTTATGTCAACACTATCAACAGCGAAACGAATCTGCAGCAGTCAGGTGGTACAAGTAAGAGCTCTGCAAATTGTTTATGTTCATTATTATTTTAATGTTATGTGCTTTGAGACAATTTAACATTTTTTTTCTCATCTCGTGATGCTTTACAGACTCTGCTGTGCGTGTTCATGTGTTTTGGAGGAGGCGTGGCTTTGGAGACGCTCTAAAGGGAGGAAGGATCAACGGAAGTGATGTCTCGCACTCATTGAATCAAAGAGCGAGACATCACTTCCGTCATCAGAACACGTTTTCTGACCTCACTAACCGGATGCGCAGGGCAGTTGGGCATAGTGGTGATTTAGAGGTACTGTTCGGTTTCTCGCACAAACCGATCGTTTCATGTCTTAGGACATCAATGTGTCGTCACGAGCCGCAGGGTTTAATTTGGATTTGTCTGTGCATGTTTTTTTTTCCTCTGATAGTCAAAGTTCCCATTGACATGCATTATACGACTGACAGACTGCAACGGTTTGAGTTAAAAATCATCATTTGTGTTCTACTGAAGAAACAAAGTCACCTACATCTTGGATGCCCTGGGGGTAAGCAGATAAACATCAAATTTTCATTTTTGGGTTGAACTATCCCTTTAAAAATGCCTTGTAAAGGTATCATTATGAACCTCAATGTTTTACGTCATGCTTTTCGGTGGCACGCTTATCATAACACAGCAGGACTTGTCGACCCCAAAGCACATGGATCTAGTTTCTTCCAACACACAGGAAAAATGACCTCCGGTCAGCAGGACAGGATGAAAGCTGATGGTCCTGTTTTACAGTACCTCCCTTGCATTTGGATAAGGAAATGAGGCCTGCCAGGCATTTGATTAATTTTTAAGAGAGGTTTTTCCCCTTACACCGCTGGTGTTTTGATTGGATATGTGATACTGTACATTTAGGCTCATAACATACAGTTGTTTTGAACTGGTTTACTTTTTCTCATGAGCCAGAGGACAGAATGACCATTTTTCTCATGTCTCATCTTCAGAGGGGGCTTTTTTTAAAGCTGCGCCCAGATGATGTCATTTCCTGTCATTTCAAAGTGTGGTTGTATTAAAATGGAATTCTACTGTGTGCAGGGCAATGTCTGCAATGTATGTATGGGTCTGATACAAACAACAAAACTTTAGTAGCAGTTCACACACACATAAAGTCCCTGGGGCAGGATTGTGATTGTGTAAAATGATTGCGAATGGGTGTTAAACAGGAAAAGATATTGTCAGTTTTGTTCCTTTTAGTTCAGGCAACAAAATGCTTGGCACAAAAGAGAAGTACACACATATGAATCATAATAGTTTGATATACAACAGGATTAATAGCTCTTAAGTTTTGTCCTCAAACAGCCTTTTCATGCATAGGCAGGAAGTGAATGATTACAGACACATTTTATTGTTTAGTCCATTATCGTCGCTCTGAGCTTTTAGACTGCATAAAGTACAATATAAAAACCATACAGTCCACTACAGCCAAACCAAGCACATGATCTCTTACATAAGAATCTTCTGCTCAATGTGGTGCATGTGTATTTTTGACAGGGTAAGCTGGCTAGACATATTTGATGAGAGCTCCAATGGTGTCGGACTTTGAAAAACAAACCTCAGTCTATCTGTGGTTTCAGAAACTATTTAGAGCATCCAAAAGATCCAGATCACAAAACGCACTGAAATGCCTGCATCAAATACATTCCTGTAAAGATTTTCAAATACACTTTCTGTCCTTGTCTGTGCAATACTCATTCCCATGTATAATGGGGTGGTTGCTATGCAGTTGCTAAGGTGTTCTAAATCTTAATTAGCACATTTCTATACAATTGCTAAGATAAAAGTAGCATTTAGCCCATGGTTATGCAGCTTTGCAGTTTTTATGTTATGTAGGCTTTGGGTTAATGGCTTGTTCACACCAAGAGCAATAACTATAATGATAAGACAGCACAGAGGAACAATATCATTACATTTTTTTTTCAGCTGATGAACAATAAAAACACTGGAAGCCCATCAGAATCCATGCTGCTTTAAAAAGCTTGAGCATTCTCTGATATATTTTTATCCATTTTAATATTTAGCAGACAAAATCATAAGTCTGTTCAAAAAGCAAGAGCCTGTCTCCTCGAGTTGCGCTCCAAAGTATGTGCAATAGCAAGCAGCACTAACTAAAATTAAAGTGGGTGATTTGATAGCTGTTTGGTCCAGAAATGATCTTAAAGGCACAATATGTAAGATTTTTGGATTAAAATATCCAAAATCTTACCACTTGCATTACCTCAAATGTTTCTAGCTTACTGCAGTGTGGAGCAGTGTCTCATAGTAGCCGCCGATTGAACGCACAGAGTAGCATTATTGTTTAATATTATTATTAACAAATTTCAACACACAAATGTATCTAATATGATAAAACAGCACTGTGTTACCCCACATACGCTTAACCGGCGTAGCAGCTCAACACCATAATGCCAGAGAATCAGAGGTTTTTGAGGTATGTGTCGACAAAAACAACAGGATACAAACAGATAGTGTAATTCTGCTGTAATGATATGTTTGGCCTTGCTGATCTGCGAGAGTTGGAAGCTGTGTGACGCAGCCCCGGGCTGTGGTGGGAAATGGGCTGCACAAAAACACATAAGAGTCTTCTCTCTCTCCCACAGTACACACAGCTGCAGCTTTGAGTAAACACGTACATACAAACTCACACAGATGCGTTTGCTCTCACACAACCCTATGCTCAAACACATGCACATCTATGGAAGCAAGAGTTTGTGTTTGGTTGTACGTATGCATAACTGCTCATCAATTAGTTGTCCAGAAAGTAGCCAACTAATCTACAGGTTGAGGTTTGGCTCAATACACAGTGGAGGTTTGGCGGTCTTTTTTGTTTCTGCCAAGTCCAATGCTGTTTTGACAGAGACGATACAGGTGAGAAACAAACATCTGCGTATCTTCACTGCCAGATTCAACATGGTGCAAAAGACAGTCATGTCCCACTCGCTTACAGTTTCTGTTAGCCTCAGGGTAACAGTTGATTAGTTTCAGGGCGGTTTGCAAGAATTTTGGCTTGTATGTTAACAGTCAAAATGAACTTCATCTCAAATGTCAGCTGCACCAGCGTAGTTTACTGGATTCACTTAATTACAGGTAACTGTGCAAAACTTTAGACATGCAAATGCAGCTACAGTTCCATGTACAATAGTCAATGGAAATAGAACAAGTGCAACTGAAGTCATGTGATTCACGAATAGTTGATAACCCAATTGGAAAATCCTTTTTAGGCTTGTTATTGGAAAATGGTAGATGGTCTAAGGTGGTCATTAGCTGGTCAGTTGCAGCAACAAACCAACTACCAGCCGGTTCACCCAATATGAAAATGACATAATTTACTCACATTCATGTTGTTATGTTCTTCTGCGGAACATATTAGAAGGTATTTTGATAAATGTCCATACAATATGGGCACCAAAACTGCTTAGCTATTGTGGTAGAATTTATCGTCTACTGACGACAACTTGCTTCGAGTCGGACAACGTCTTGTCCCCTATGAACACTAACACTTGGGAATAAGATCTTCAGTGTTCCACTAACCTGCTGCACAGCAGTAATCAGACAAGACTCCAGACAATGCCTTCAATATGCTTTAATCACAGCCGGGAGGATCTCAGACCAATTTCAGAGAAAATCTCCCGATCAAGAGGGTACAACAGTTTTTATAAAAAAGGAATGTGGTAAAGGTGACACGATTCGTTACATCATTTTCTTCCAACTTGATTGGTTCTACATATGTATAATTCTTTGTTACTAGGTAGGAGCAAATCTCGATCATGAGGTTGGACATAAATAACAAAACTGGACAACCTGTCTAGTTTTATTTCTCCTTTTGTTATTTTTAGACACACAGTAGCCTAATTCTGGCCCAAGTGTTAGACATTCAGTACCAAAAACATATATAAATGTTATCCCTGAAAGGAAAGAAATGTTAGTTATGATTAATTCAAATTAAAGTTAAAATTAAAATTTATTTTACACTATCAACATTCTTCAAAATAACTTAAGAAAAGAAAGAAAGTCATACAGATTTGGAACGACATGAGGGTGAGTAATTGATGACAGAATTTTTTATTTTTAAGGTAAACTAACCCTTTACGACAAACAAGCTTTTTTAGAAAATTGTGACGGGTTAACCAGCTATTGACCAGTTTAGACCAGCTAAAACCATCTACCAAATTATTATTTTTTTTTTTTCCAACTGGCTAATCATAGTTGATAAGTTGACTAGTTAATGCAACCCCAAATATAGTAAGTGTTGGTGAGAGTTATTGTGGCAGTTTTTTTTAAAATATAAATGACTAAGTTTAAATGAAAATACAGATCTCTTTTCAATGCCATTTTAAATAAAAAATAATCACAAGACTGAGGGAAACAGCATAAATACAGGCTGATATAACAAAACCATTATCGGTACACGCTCTTTCTCATGCACCTCTCTTTTCTCCCTATATTTTATAAACTTTTCCTGTCTCTATTTTAACTCCCTATTAGACTTTTAATCCCCCACACATCTACTCGAAATGTCTGATCATCAATATTTTTATTGACCAGTATTTTTATTGTCTTAACCAACTTTTGGATTGGTGTTAAACCAAGGTAAACCAATGCTCGTAACAATCATCCATTCAAGTACTGCAGCTTAGTAAGGGTTAACTTCAGGCATATTATAAGGTTTCATAAATGAGAACTTTTAATATCCTCTCAGTTACAGATAGCATAAACTTCAGTCATGTGACTGCTCACCATAACACATGCACATAGCACGTTTCCAGGGAGTACATCAATATGTTTTCACTTCCGAAGTAGAATTTCAGAAGTTATGAGCTTCATTTATTAAGCCCATTTCCTTGTGCGGAGGCCAGCACTGAATAAAGGGAAGTAATTTATTGCTCTGTCCCCAACCTCAAGCCTTCTCTGAAAGAGTGAAAATGGCATTAGGCTGTATGTGATGTGATGTCATTGGCAGGAGGCACTGCTAGCAGATAGCATCTCTTATTTGTTTTGCTCTGGGAGCCGCTAATCTGCTAAGAAGGCTAGCATTGCTAGTGTAGCATATGTTGTTCACTGGTTTCCAAATAGGATTCTTAACTAGCAAGACATTTTTAGTGAGCTAGCTTTAACAAAAGAACATGTTGGTTGACAAGCGTCACCAGCTAAGTTTAAAACTGTGCTAGTTCATCAGGTAGACCAGCCAGGAAATTCATGCTGGTCTAAGCTGTTTTTTTTTTTAGCAGTACTGAAAGGATTTCCCTATCTTCATGTGAAACTACCATAGAATTGATAACCATTTGCTTGTTTATTTACTAGTCGTTAACTGAAGCTAATAGACTTTGTGAATATAGCAGTGAGATGCTTTTCCAACCCTGAGCTAACGTTGCAAAGAACCACACTATAAAGTGCATACTTCTCTTTATAGTGTGGTCAGTCCTGCCTTTACATTCTGCAAATAGCTATGCTTGATGATGAATTTAGAGACAACACTTATAGCTTTACATGCAGCAACATGAAAGTGGTTTGGTCGCAGTATAATGTGAGTGCTTTCCTGTGCTGATGTCTGATTTGTTAGCAATGTAATGAGTCCCATCTGAAATAGTTGTCATGTGTCCGTAAAATGACCAAAAGCTGCCAATTTAAGTCATCCAGAGCACCCTGTTCTCAGACTATGACAATTCTAGACTAGCCAAGTATTTATGTGTCTCTAAACGAGTCCTGCTGGATTGCAAACACATAAACCAATATGTTTCTATCTGTCTCAATCATCCAAGCACTCTCGCTCCAGTGTTTACTTGTGAATGACACTGAATGTGTCTGAATTGGTTTAGTCTCAGCCTGAGACCGCTGACAGTCTGTTGCCTACCACACACAAAACTGGAAAATAAGATTTGCTGGCTTAGTAGCAAAGGGAACTAAATATCCACAAGCAGAACAGGATATTATGCAAACAACTGTTTGTTTGTTTATTTACAGTTGCATTTTTTTTACTAAATTAATCCATTTGCTAAGACTACCAGATAATTTCAGATAACTCTGCCCCTTAACGGCACATAACAAAAATCTGTGGTTTGTCATTTTATAAGTAGAGATTCACAATATTTTAGTACTAATGTTAAATTGTTTTTAAATTGATCACACCATTCTTAATAGTATATTTAATTGTTCATGCTCACTATTTTTACATTTAGATTAGGCTTACCTTTGCCGTCATCTAACACAGGCGGCACCCTGTGGCGTGCAGTTACTTCAGAAAGAACAGAGTGACAATTAAATGAAATTAAATTGTGGAATTATACGGAAACGAGATAAAAGCAAAACAAAATGCCACCGAAAAAAATCACCAGCGCAGTTGAGGAAGAGTTGGAGGAGATTAGGAAATCTCTAAACTTCATGTCGGATGAATTGAGCAAAGTTGCTAAACAACGAGCTATGCTACTTGATCTGATGGATGAAGTTAAACAACTGAAGAACCTTGTGAAAGAGAAGGATAAGAGAATTGAAGGATTGGAGCAAAGGATTGACGATTTGGAACAATATACAAGAATGGAAGACTTAATTATAAGTGGATTGGAAACAACACATCGAACGTATGCCAGTATGGTGGCCAGAGACAAAATCGGTGAAGACGCCCTACCGGAGGAGCTACAAACAAAAAAAGTAATAAAGTTCTTTGAAAGTAAGATTGTGAACATTCAAAGTGATCAGGTTGTGGCCTGTCACACCCTTCCACGAAGAAATAGCGGAGCGAAGCCTGCCATCGTTGTTAGGTTTGTGAATCGGAACCACAAAACCGAGTTACTGAGGCAGGCAAAGAAGTTGAAGGGTATGGGGTGTACTTGAATGAACATCTTACAAAAGAGAACGCCGACATTGCCAGACGGGCAACCTGAACAGGGTACAAGCTACCTGGACAAGAAATTGCAAAGTGATGATACGGCTAAATGGAACTCCTGAAGAAGCCAAAGTACTCATGATAAGAGAACTTAAAGAATTGGACCAATATGGATAAGTGAGGGCTGCGTGGTGGAATATCCATGTTAAATGATAACTGTGAACTAGCAACAAGTGAGGAGTGTGTGGAGGAATATCGTATTCATGTGGACTCATATGCATCACATAAATGATGGATCTTGATAAGGACTTTTTATTCCCATTCAGAGACATTGATGATGAGGAGTTTGTTAATATCAATAAGGACTGTGTGTCTGACCACTTACAAAGTCATTGTAAGTATGACAATTTGAATTTTAAAACTTTCAATCGCACAGACCACAAAATGTATGAGATTGAAAATAATATTGACCCGGAAAACCACTTCTTCAATCATGTAAATAATAACTGTTGTGAGTATTTTACAGAAGATGAATTTAATAGAACTGTGGAAATTGAAGGGGCATTGTCAATAATACATTTTAATAGTAGAAGTCTTTATAAAAACTATGAACAAATTAAGGATTTTTTGTGTCAGGTTAATAAATTTAATGTGATTGCTGTGTCAGAGACTTGGCTTGATGATGAGAAAGTACAAGATGTAGAACTGGAGGGATATAATTTGTTTATGGTTAATAGAGTTAATAAAAAAGGAGGTGGAGTTGCCTTGTATGTTGTTTATAATATTTAGTAATAGACAATGTAATAATAAAGTTAAAATTAGGATTAACAATGAGGAAATTGAAAGAGTATATGAAAATAAATTTTATTTTATTTATTTACAATAGATCATAAATTAGGTTGGAAACCACATATAAATAATGTAAAAAGTAAAATGTCAAAATAGGACATTTGGAATATTAAATAGAACAAAACAAAACATATTTTGAATGAAAACTCAATATATGTTTTGTATTGTTCGCTCATAGTTCCATACATGATTTATTGTGTGGAGGTGTGGGGTCATACATATAAAACTAATATAAATCCATTATATATGTTACAAAAAAGAGCTATAAGAATTATAAAAAATGTTGACTATTATGAACCAACTAATAAATTGTTTACAAATTTGCAGGCTTTAAAATTTGTTGATTTAGTGGATTTTTATAGTGCACAGGTAATGTATAAGGTACTGTATATAATAATTGAATTCCAAATTGTATCCAGAGGCTGTTCACAGTAAGAGAAAGTCAGTATAAATGAAGAGGATTATGTATGTTTAATAAATTAAGGGCAAGAACTAATATAAAAAGTAGAAGTATATCTGTCAAAGGGGTAAACTTATGGAATTGTGACAAGGAATTAAAATTGTGTACATCACTTTGTAAATTCAAGAAAATGTTTAAAAACAAGGTGATAAATAATTATATAAATTAATATGAAATATTTGAGTATGTAATATTTAAACTATTGTATTATTATTTGAAATGTGTATTTTTGAAATGATCAATGTATATTTTTGGAAAATGTCTTGTGTTATCTTGTAGTAATCGAGTCCATGAATAATTAATTGCAAGAACCGAAATACAGTTTTTGTTGTTGTCACCCAACAAGGAAAATTCTATCATTAAATACTCCCCCTCATGTCGTTCTACACCTGTAAGACCTTCATTCATCTTTGGAACACAAATTAATATTATATTAATATTATATTTTTGATCAAATCCGATGGCTCAGTGAGGCCTCTATTGACAGCAAGATAATTAACACATTCAGATGCCCAGAAATGTACTAAAAACATATTTAAAACAGTTCATGTGACTACAGTGGTTCAACCTTAATATTATAAAGCAACGAGAATATTTTTTGTACATCAGATATCTCTTAATTTATCTTAATTTGTGTTCTGAATGAATGAAGGTCTTACAGGTTTGGAACGGCATGAGGGTGAGTAATAAATGACAAAATTTAAATTTTTGGGTGAACTAACCCTTTAATAAAATCGTTAGCAAATCTCAAAATGAATGCCGTTTAGTATAATATTATGTTATGATGCCTAAATTCATTAAACAAACAATTGATTTTAGTTTTTAGTGTTTTATTTTTTTATTTATTTGGACAAAATAGTATAGAATTTTAATATCAGCCAATTTTCAGCCATAATGTGAAAATATTTAATGGCTTATCAGTATCATCCAGAATTTTCCCCATCTTGGATGGTTCTAGGCCACAATAAGCCGCAATGTGGACGTTTAGTCCAATGTCTGGATTCGTCAAAAACACATACACAAAAATAAACTCCATTCAGGTTCGTAAACATGCGTCTTAAATTGAGAGAACTCTACGTCTGGCAAACCCTCCATTTTCGGCACCCACAGAATTCAGTGCTTTCTGTGGAATTTCCTCCTTCGTTTGTCTGTAAGTTTTAGCTCAAAGCCAGAGCACACTGTCTGCCTCTTTTTCTGTCCGTCTGTCTCTCTCTCTCTCATCCATTCACTCCTCTGGACAAAAAGCATCTCTTTCTGTCAAAGTGTATATCCATGAAGAAACCACCAGGTGCACAGCTAAAGCCTCTCATCTGGGTGAGCCAGGTCATCAGCTTACTTATGAAGACCACCCTGACCTGAACTGCATGTCATTCCTCGTCCTCTGACCTCCCGATATTTGACTTAAAACTATTTCTGTGACTCAATAAGTGATGACATTGAAAAAGCCAGACAAGTGGGAATGCGTCTTGTCTATGAGAGGCGTGTGCGTTTGTCAGGGTCTCTCGCAGCTGGATGAGAGGTGTTGAGAGAGGAAAAGAGAGAGGAAAGGGGGAAGGGGGGGATGACAGAGCAAATCAATGCCAGGAGCACGGCGATGAAAAAATGAAAGACAGAAACAAGGACGTGAAGCGTGGGCAGGACGAACGGACAGCAGCCAGGTGTGATCCTCATAGCCACGGTCAGTGTGCTGATGGTTAGTGTTGCTTTCGTGTTAGTGCAGTGAGGACGTTTCCTGTCATGCATGACCGTTTGTGTGTACAGCCCACAGAAAAGAGTGAATAGCACGTACTGTGTATGATAGATACACACACAGAGCTGCAGACGGCCACATGACCTCCGTGACACAACCACAGCACACTCAGATATAGAAACAGAGACTCCAGATTCACATTGACCATTCGCACTTTATAAAACATTTAAAAGTAATAGAACTATTTCAAAAGTATCTGCTCAATGTTTTGTACTTCAAAACAACATTTTCTTTTTAAAATTCAAGAGAATCCTATAAAAAAAATGAACACAAACCTTCAAAGTCTGAGATTATTCCCTCCAAATGTGGATTGACAGTGGAATCAGACATTTTGAAGCTGAATCTGCGGGATCAAAGCAACCTTTCCCAGTAAGGCGAAACTCTCACAGTCTTGGTGCTCTCCAGCTCCCAAACAAATCCCAAATTAGGAGGTAACAGGGGGAGGAAAAAAGAGAAAGCGATCAGAGCGATCCCCAGATCCAAGCCCACGACTTTCTTAAAGGACCAACTAAGTTTTTCCCACTTCCTCCAGCTCTCTGAACGCAGCAGACCTCAGAATGAGAAACTGATGACAACCCCCCACCCCCTCTCGTCTCTCACTCTCTCATTCCTGCCCTCTCTCCTCCCTCTCTCACTCTGACCGAGTTGTTTGCTTCTAACGTGAGTTATTTGAGTGAATGCTCAAATTGTACTTTCCAACACGCCCCCGTACACCCTGAAACGAGGCTCTTTTGCAATCGTAAAAGAGATATTGTGAGTATTTTTAGATGAAACCCATTCAGATTGTGTGACGTGCGTGGAAGAGAAGTGGAGGGCAGCGGCGGTACATATTTCATCAGAATCCCCAAGGAGTGCACGTCTGCGCTTGCGGCTTCCCCAGTAGTTTCCTGAATTTGAGCACACATCTATTGCCTGAGGCCACCAGCGCTCCTCGTATAGTAGAGAGGAGGATGTGTTGAGGCCACAGGGTGTGATAAATCAGTGACCTCATCTTTAGTTCGGACTCCATCAGGGCTGCATTTCTGCCCACACCTTCTGCTGAACCAACAGCACATGTGTTCATTTCATCCAGACATTAACGGCTTTGTGCACTGGATACCAAGTTGAAGAGCAAGTTTTTTTTTACAGATTCGATCTGCTAACTGCAGATCTGGTGTTGCATGACTGGTTTGTTGGGTTTTTTTGCATCTCCCTTTTGTTTGGAACATGACTGATCGGAAACACTATGAAATGGTGGGTTACATGCTGAACTGAGGCCTGAAGTGTCATGGGCCAGAGCCTACAAAAACAGGAAAGTCAAGCTGTATGCGACTAATCATACAGCAGATTTCACAGTTCTTCAGGCATGTCTAATGCAAACACCAGGCCTTCTGTATACAGACTTGTAAACACACATATACACACCACACAAATCCGGTAAGGGAGAAGACAACGGGGTGCTGTTAAATGTATGGAACAATCTGAAAAGTTTCAGGGGGGACATGGTATTAACCTGGTCAGCCTGACTCATGAATATTAATTAGTTGAAGTACAACTATACACCCAGAAGTCCTTGCTCATTTGCTTATTATTTAGAAAGACTATTCAGAAGTGAGCATAATTCAGTTATATTTCAGATTTAACAATATTACTCTACTGTAGTCATTCATTTATGTCCTTTTTCTAGCTGTGTTTAGGTATTTTTAGTATTTCTGATGTCAAAATTGTCATGATTTTTTTTTTTTCATCTAGCGGTGAGGTTGTGAACTGCAACTAACGGCGCACACCCCTCACACCCCTCCCTTTCGGAGAAGCTACGGTGGCCGTCTGGCCGACACAAGATAAAGATGTCATCATCTGAGACAGCAGAGAGTAGCTTGTGTGAAGCAATGAGGTTTCTTCTTAAGGCACCGATATACTTCAAACGAAGTTCTTTTTCGTTCTTCAGTTAGGGGGAAAACGAAGTTCGAAATTTGTGAGCTGCGATATACTGTAATCTAACATCTGACGCCGCCCACACTGCTGAGTGCGACGGTTAGATGAATATGTAAATACGTGCTGTACACTTTCTTCTCGGTAATAAAATAAACACAACAAAAGTGAGAAAACAGCAAGCATTTTTTTTTATAGAAAGCATAAGAAAAGCGTCTGATCACGAGCTCTGCAAATTAGCACTCCAGTCGCGTCACGTTTATTTACATAGCATATATAATAGATGTTTATTCAATAGATTGCTTAAAAGCAAGCAGCTTTACAGTATCAGACACGGAAAACAGTGTCAGTGCCTCATTTCATCAGAAGCACAAGTTCATTTTGTACTATAAAGCAGCTATCCAGTGTGTTCATGTTTTCACCCGTGGAGCTCTAACCTCAACGAACTCTACAGATGAAATGAATCAGAGAAGAGTTCCACGCGAATGAAGGCGGAGCCTCGGCACACACCTATTACATTATTGTCACTGACCAATGGTGGTACGAAGGTGTTTTGCAGCAGGAGCGAACTTTTCCTGACATTTCGCTTTGGCAAGCCGTTTCGAACTTCCAAAAAGAAAACAAAACGAACTTGGTTTTGGCCTGATTTTGTTCGAAATGACGTCACATCAGTTCATTCTTCGATATCGTTTGAAGTATATCGGGGCCTTTACTTCTCACAAAGAACGGTCTCTGCTTCTAATAAACCAGGCGACTACTACTACTACTATTACTACTACTTTGTGCGTATTCAATGTAGTGACGATGCAAGCTGCCTCTAAAAACATGAACGATTTAGAAGAACAACTTGGTGATGAAACGCGCTCTGTAGAGTCTTTGTCCATTTAGGGCTGCTGTAGAAACATGCCAGCGCATAATGGTGACTTGACACGTAGGGGGGACCCGTGGTGTATGTGATAGAAATGGCTCATTCTATGCCTGGTAATAAAAACATATCAGTTCATTATGTAAGGTCTTTATGTACCACTGAAAACATAGTTATGTATATTATATTGCATTTCTGTCAATAGATCCTCACAAATTTTGGCTGTTGGAAATGTAGCTTTTCTAACACAGGAATAACTTACATTTTAGAATATTACAATTAAAAAACTATTTTAAATTGTAGTAATAATTTATAAAATGATTGTTTTTACTGCATTTATAATCAAATAAATGCATCTTTGGTGAGCAATAAAGACTTTCAAAAACATTTTAAAAGTCTTAGGGACCCTAAAGAAAAGCAGTAAAGATTTGCTACTTTTTATTAGCTTGTAATGTAGCAAACCACTTTTTAAAAAATGCTGGCTATGTAATTTAACGCTCACCTGTGACACACGGCTCTAGACAACATTCACCCACCATCATAAGCTCAAAAATTCCCAGAATTGGTCATTCATAAAATTAAAATGAGCAGTATAACCACTAGATGTCGCTAAAACACACAAAATATGCGCAAACGATTGTGGAATTTGACACTCGTCTGAGAATTTCAGATGGAATTCTAGCACCTCCTGCATGCAAAAATTGAAATGAAATAGTTAACACTGGTGAGATCCTTCGTGCTATATTTTGGAGAGCTGTACCAGGCTGAGAGAGGCTTCTGTAAACACAAACTGCCTGAAGCCATAACTCATTTAACACTTCAGTATTAGCCTCCATTTAGGTGGGACCTGTAAGTGGCATGTGATCTACGTTGCATTTGTGTTGCTAATTCTCCTGATGTGTATAAATTGTCTGTTGAACTCTGATTTTAGGAGCAAAGTAGAGCTACGGTGTCCTTTTCCTCCTCCCTGAGCCTCTGCATGTTTACACACTGCCTCAGATCACCAGTCAGGCTATCTGCACTGCTGTTGTCTCCCAGGACCCCATAATACTCTCCAGCAACAGAACATCTGGAGAGGGTCCCTAACACCCAGACTGTAAGGGAGTTCACTCAGATTTACTCTTTCAGTGTGTTTCTTTGTCTGTCTTTGTCAGGTGAGTGTAGAAACGCAGCTTTACGCATAACTGCCAGTCTGCATGGAGAGGTTCTTGAGACTCCAGCAGCTTCAAATACTTATTTGTTAATCAACAGTAACTTTTTTTTTTAAAGCTGCCCTTTTAATACAATTTATCTGTTGACAGAAACTTTCCTTAATAAGCCAGAGCAAGTTCTTCTGTGCTCTAAATCACTCACAAATCTTTTGACAGTTCGACAATCTCTATTCATTTTTCACAAAATATTTGTTGTTTTCATGCCTTTTGCAAGACATTGCACCATGTCATGCTTTTCATCTTCAGAAAGATCTTTTTTCCTCCTCATATTGAACTGTGGCTTGTATATGTGGTTTATGAAGACACAAATGAGTATAATGACATGGGTATTACAACATAAAAATGGTTTATGAAGAAACTTCCTGTGTTCTCGTAAACCAAATGGCTTAAAAAAACATACCAAAAAGGTGTTTTTTTAAAATTATTATTATTCAAAAATGCAGAAAGTTTTCTGTGATGGGCAGGGTTAGTGTAGGGGGATATAATATACAGTTTGTACAGTATAAAAACCATTACACCTATAGAGAGTCCCCCTTATCCGCATATACAAGTATTTGTGTGTGCTACGTGTATAAAAAACATATTTAAATACTATTTTATAAAAATTGAGTTAATAAATCAATAAATAAATAATAATTATTACTATTATAATGGGTTGCAATTTGAACCAGTCATCACAGGTACCCCTTCATAAATAAATAAATAAATAAATAAAAATTAGTTGCATGACAACCCTTAAACTGTCTACTGAATTGTAAGCGGCTCAGTTTAACAGCTCACTTCACACCCAACGCTTTCCATATGCGTGAGGGCTACCTTCACAAAATATTGTTTGCATGTAAACAGGAAGCCCGTTTCCACTTTAAACATGCACACACCAAAGGGGTCCTGCTGAAGGTTATGTTTGCTTTAATTTACAAGCTTCTCTGTCTATCTCCCTTTTTTGGCCTTGTGTGAAGGAGTTTTATAAAGTACATGATGTTTTATACATGTGAGGCCTACTCCTCATCTTTTAGTTGATGTTGACAGAGAAGAGAGGTTGTTAGTCCACAAGGATTTAACAACCCTTGGTATATATACTTTTATCAGAGAATAAATAATAGGATTAAAGGATATTATGTATTGATGTAGTAATGTATCATCTGCTATATTCTATTCAAATGCAGGGTCAGTACCTGACTGTACTAATTGAGAAGTGTTTATCTTATAGGTGTGGTAATGCTACACACTAGTCCAACAAATATGGGCAACAGGATATGATGGATATGAGGGCTTCTGAATTTAATAAATAATAAATCCCAAATATTCAAACTCAAAAATATGGAAGCCCATTTCAGCCACACAATAAAAAAATCATGCCTTGGTAAATCTTAATTATGACATAAAAAGTCAAAGTTATCACACAGAAAGTCCTAATCTCGACTTCTGAATCTCAGTCACAATTACAATTTAGTCCCTCTGTTTCACAGACAAGGCTTAAAGGATTAGTTCACTTTCAAAAAAAAAATTCTGATAAATTACTCACCCCCATGTCATCCAAGATGTCCATGTCCTTCTTGCTTCAGTCGAAAAGAAATTAAGGTTTTTGATGAAAACATTCCAGGATTATTCTCCTTATAGTGGACTTCAGTGGCCTCCAAACGGTTGAAGGTCAAAATTACAGTTTCATTGCAGCTTCAAAGGGCTTTAAACGATACCAGACGAGGAATAAGGGTCTTATCTAGCAAAACAATCGGCCATTTTATAAAAAAAACAAAACAATTATATACGTTTTAACCATAGACGCTCATCTTGAACTACCTCTCTTCCTCTTCTTCTCTATTAGAATTCCGGCAGTGTAGGCGCTGCTAAATGTATTACTGCCCTCCACAGGTCAAAGTTTGAACTAAATTGTCATATACATGCAAGTATATAACAATAATTCTAATAGAGAAGAAGAAGAGAGCTAGTTCAAGACGAGCGTCTGTGGTTAAAATGTATATAATTTTTAATTTATTTTTAGAAAATGACCCTTATTCCTCGTCTGGTATCGTTTAAAGCCCTTTGAAGCTGCACTGAAACTGTTATTTTGACCTTCAAGCGTTTATCCACTATAAGGAGAAAAATCTTGGAATGTTTTCATCAAAACATCTTTTCGACTGAAGAAAGAAAGACATGGACATCTTGGATGACATGGGGGTGAGTAAATTACCAGGAAATTTTTATTTGAAAGTGAACTAATCCTTTAAGCCTAGTCCTAGACTAAAATGTATGTTTGAGCTGTTTTAACTGAAAGCAACTTGCTTTTGTCATTGTTTTGTCACAAGATGCACTCCAGTAAGGTTTTGTTCTAAGGCACATTTATAAAAGCTACTTAAATGTCCTAACTGAACTAAGACCTTAATCCTGTCTAATCTAAACCCTGTCTTTGAAACCAGACCAGTATGTCATAATTTCGACTCTCTTACAATTTTGACTTTTTATGTCATATTATGTCATTTTTTTTGTCATAAAGTAATAATTATGAAAAAATAATTGGAATTTTGACACACAATTATGATTTTAAAAAAAAACATGATTTTATATTAAGTGGTAGAAAGGTTCTTCCATACAAAATAAGTTGTTTTTTGTTTGTTTGTTTTTTTTGCACTCTGACATTAAAATCCTCTAATGGGCAAATGTCTCAATTTGCAGCTCTCGCTCCAGGACATGACAGACGGCTCTGGCTTCTGGGGTAGGAGTCGGTTCTAGTGCATGGTCCGTAGTGGGCTTTTTTACTGGGTTTATGGCAGGTGCGGGGCTGATGTGCTCCTCTTCCGCTGCCTCGCAGATGGTGAGAGGGGAACCACAGTGCAGGAGCAGCCACTCCACATAATCCACAAAAGTCGGGCAGGAGTGCCTTGGACCGCTCGTTGAGGCTCGTCTGGTAGAAGGGAGCGGTCAGGGTAGTGAGTAAGGCATGCCAGGTCGGGAAAATCCTTTGTGTGGTCCTCGAGGGAACGCTCCTCTTGCTCCAGGAGGAGGAGGCGTACTGCTGGTAAGTCTATCACTTGGTCAGTTCTTCTGTCACGTTGTAGTGTGTTAAGCAACATGCACAAAGAAGGAATATTCTTAAAATAGTCTTTACTTATAAACTCAAGAACGCAGGACATCGCTAGGAGAACACTGGAAGATAGGAAACCACACATTAAACCATAAACGAGAACCGACCAGGGACTGAACTGAACGGTGCAAAGGTAACCATAGAAACAAATGAGGGCATAAGTAACCAAAGAAACTAAAACTAAACTGAAGCATTTTAAAACTACATTGAACAGAGTTTTGCTGCTGGTGTTTTGCTGCTGGTGTGTATCTTAATTTCCTATTAGCCACTTAGCAGACACTGTTGGTTGTATGCAAGTACAATCAATGAGCACAGACGTTTTTTGATTTTAAAATATAATTCGTTTGAGTCATCTCTGAAAAGTGTTTATAGTAGTCCTGCAAAAACTTGAAAATTCACAAAAAGAAAAAAGTTGACAAACTTAAGAGTCACTGAACATGTTCAGTGAGTCTAAATACAACAAGAAGTTTCTGGACAAGACTAGACCTGACACCATCCGTCGAAAAGATCAATCACATCGTCATATTTCATTGTCTTTATTGTGTTCAATGCTTTTTGTTTTCCATTCTCGTTCCTATTTCAATCATTTCTTTTAGCTTTCATGTGAAAAATATAAAAGAGAGGAAGCCATAAAGCTCAACTGTATGAGGGTGTTTCTGCAACTAACGGGCACTTTTGACTCTCCCAATTCTAAAAAAAATCAACCTTTATAAATTTCAATTTTAACCATCACAGTCTGTAATACATATAAAAATGTACACAAAATTGAATGTAGACGTTAACATTTTAATCTGGAACGTGTTTATTTTTTTATGGTTTTCAGCTCTTCTTACAAAATGTCCTTACCGCAACATTACAAGAACGGTAATTTTATACACTTTTCTTTTTTAATTTCTATAAAAATATAATACATTTACATTGTTACTTTTAAGATTTGTCCATTTTTGTAAATATAGATATTAAAAAATAATTTAAAATTAGGGGATTTTATGATATTCTTTATGCCATAGAAAATTTTGATGCAAACCTTAGATGTCAATTGTTTTAATAACAATTATTACAAAGATACAATATTTCGCTTTTTATGACAAATATTGTCATTTTAATGTGTAAATCATACCTACTGAAGGGTTAAAATAATTTTTGCAAACAACAGTCTGATTAATAATTAAATTAAGTTTGTGTCGGTAAGGACACAATGTAATAACGTAACCTTAACAATAGGTTACTGTAGAGAAAAACGGTAACAGACAAAAATGGAAGGTATTTTGTCAAAGAGGTATTGCAGGAAAGACTGGGTTAAAAACTAATACTTTTATGAACTTATATTATAACAACAAACTAATTTGAGGCGTTCAGTGTTTAGTTTTGTCCTCTGGTTTCTTTTGTTTATCCTCCACTGTCTTCTGTTTCTGATTTGTCAGTTTATCTGCTCTTTTTTTAACGCTCTTTTTCCATAACAATTCATATCTGTCAGGGTCTTTTCTCATTAAGTCTCTGCATTTTTGTCATCTTTTTAGATGAATTTGGTATCATCTAGGGTTGCAAAAACTGCATGTTTATATTTAGATTACAGTTAAAAAATGTGTCTCTACCGCAACGCAAAGTCTTTACTGCAACACCTAAAAATGCTGCTGTTGCGGAAATGACATTTATGCTAATATTGCTGATAACTGACAGCTAGCAAGGTCTGATAAATCAGTTTTGACTTTTAGCACCACATATTCATGTATTCAACAATAATATAAATTAATTTTTAAAATGCAGTTTAAAATACACAATTACTAAGCTGAATGGTAAGGACACATAATAAATACTTGTGAAGAGAAGATGATCTTTATCTTAGTTTTCTTGTGAGTAGGGTGACCACTCGTCCCGCTTTGAGTTGTACCGCACAGCATTTTCACCCCTTGTCCCGCACGTCGCATATTGAGAAAATGTCCTGCATTTTCATTAGTCTGTTAAGGTTTTTAATGATCATATTAGGAAAACGTGCATGTGCATTTAAATGACATGTAAAATAAAGACATGTTTTGTTACATTGTGATGTAATGGTGTTTTCTGGAAGGGACTAAAGAACAAAGTATTTTTATCAGCTGAAAGGCAGAATACAAATGTTTTATTAAGTTAGATAGACATTATATTAACAGCTTCAGGTTGTGTTTTAGTGTTGGTAGCATGTCCCACATTGTCCCACACAAACTTAGTAATCGTCCCACATTTAGTTTGTTTGATGGTGGTCACCCTATTTGTGAGTTACCTAATGAGGTTGGCCCAATTTGTAAGCTCACACGCATATGCTCACATGCTAATTTCTGTTTCCATAGAAACTAGATTTGTTTGGCGTTGAACAAATGTCATATTAAGAGTCTTTTTCAAATACAAGTATATTTAGATGAAATATAAATCATCATATAAATGATGAGTAAACAAAAATAACTTTAAGATGGTGTAAAGTAACATTTATATGAAACTAATTAATTTGAAATAATGTCATATTGTAAAAGAATTAGCTAATTTTACGCATCTCAGCATTGAAACCACAGGTGTGGGACATTAGCAAAAATGGTGTTTGGACCTATAAATGCTTCATAATTTTTCATTAAACCATATTATACATTCATTATTTTTTTTAAATCAAGGTGTGTAATGACTGTGTTTATATTCATGAAGCTTTAGATGACAAATTTTTACATAAACCTTAAATTTCACTATTGGGACTTAAAAGTGCCCGTTGTTGCAGAACCACCCATGACGCTAGATGAAGTTAAAAGTTTAAAAGAGTGTGTTGAAGACTATACTTTTGTTAAAAAAAGTTTTGAGGAAGTGGTTTGAGTGTAAATGTGTATTTAAGGAATCGTTTACTGTTTAATGTTGTGAAAACACTGCATTACGGTTATTCGGACAGCTGTAAATAGTCCTATTTCTACCATCACACATCGTGGCAGTGTAGACGTTATTTCATTTGACACACACAAAAAAACAAGACTATAGCTTAAAGTAATGGAAGTATAGCCTGGAAAATATGTTGTACTGTGTCAAAAACATTTTGTGAAATTTTGATGTGACCCTAGGACAGTGTGACCTATTACACAAACTGCGCTTTTATCCCTCACAGGTTAATTCTAAGATTTTATCACCACTTCCTGTTTTCCATCTCTCTCTCTCTCTCTCTCTCTCTCTCTCCCCTTCAGTCTGTCCATCCATCTACACAGCCCTGATTCAATGTTCTAAATGAATTTGTTCATTCGGCTCTGCTTAAACCATTTATTAGCTTTCCACTAACAAAAAGTACCATAGTATTACCACAGCTCGACAACATAAAAAATATAATATGCAGATAAATGTATAGTCACTATCATTTTAATCACAATATTATGTAGACTTACTTAAGTATGGTTTCCCTAAACAAAATTTTAAAAATTGCATTAATAATTACATAAATATGGTGTTTTTATCATTCTTTAGCTGTAAATCTCAAAAGACAAAACAAAAGGCAAACCAGCTAAAAATGAATTGATTCAATTATGACAATTTATTTCAATATTTTAAAGTTTAGGCTTGGGTAAAGTGACAGAATCCTTCAAAAAGAGTTTAATCCTTCAAAATTTTTTACAATTTTTGGTTAAACAAAAGTGATGCAGTTGAACATATTTAATGTCATTGGCCAAATACAATATAAATTAACCTATTAAACACATTAATTCAATGTCCTATAAACCTAAAAGATCTGTAAACATTTGCATGTTGCAAGTGCCTTCACAAGTCATTAGGTTTCTCTCCAAAACCTTTACTCTCTTTGCTCCTCTCTGGTGGGATGAGCTGCCAACCTCCATCTGACCTATTGAGATCATCACAACTTTCAAAAAGCAGGTAAGACACACTTCATCCACAAGCACTTACTATTTCACAACCTTAAGGCACTTAAATACAAACACACAAAATTATTTTCTTCATAAAACCTGGCTTTGTACATTTATGAATATCGTTGGTTCTTTGAAGAATTGCTTAGTTCCTCTATTGTAAAATTGCTTTGGATATAAGCATCTATTAATACATTATTTATGTATTAACAGCATCAAATGTGTGCTAGAACCGCATTTCACATACAAATACCCATACAGTATTTACTAATGAGATCATGCCGATTTGTTACTTTTCTCTTCCCTAGTCCCTGCCAAATCCATTATAGACCCACCTGGGCTGATGGCTAACTATCTCAGAAGTGATCAGTGAGATCACTGAGATCATAAGAATCATTCCTCATATATTTATCCTGGCACTGGCTCTCACTCAGGGCACCAGGTGTGTCAACTCAGATAAAACATAAAAGCCGGTATTATATACTGTATTAACTTTTTTGAGTGTTGCACTGCGTTTTTTTTCTGCCCACCAGAACCTCTAAGAGTCCCTGGCACATTTACAAAAAGCCTGTGTGCTGACAGTGCAGAGCACACCACAGCACTGATACAGAGAGTTTCATCCACACACACAGCTCTCTTTATTGGCTGTTGTTACAGCCTGATGAGCGGGTTCCCTCTTCCAGTCAAAGCCTATGGAAAATCTAGCCCTGTCAACGGAAAATCTTACAAACGCACAATGCTCTGCAGCACCAACGCCACCAGGGACAAAAGTAGTATAGCGTAAATGCTTTGTCTGGTAGAAAAGTCAAAAAAGCAACAAGAAGAAGCTAGATGAATCCAATTTTAACTACAAAACATGTGAAGAAGCAAAGTCTTCATTAGTCACAGATCCCAGCTAAAGCAACAAACACAGGACCACTGCCATAAGAATCTTACAGAGCAATGGAAAAGAACGGAAAACAGACTTCAGCATGTGACAATCTCTTTGGGTCGTGTCCCAATGGTGGCGCGCCGGTCTTACCTGCGATTTTGTCTCCCTCCATGGCTAAGCACACACCCTTTTCTGCCACATGTAGCCTGTCTCACCTCCAACCTTTTTTTGTTGGACTTCCTCTTTTACTCCCAGCGCACCAACACTTTCTCCTCCTTGTTTGCTTTCCCTCGCTCTCCTTTGGCTTTTCCCTCCCTCTCTCTCTCTCCTCCTCTCTCTTTAACTCTACCCCAGTCTTCTTGGTTTAATGTCTTCCGTGTGCCGTAATAACGAGCGGACACAGAATTACGGCATGCCCATGTGCGGATCATATGGAGCGTTCTTGCTTTTTTCCTTTTTCTGTCCTCTCTCATGTGTCCGTCTCTCTTGAAGTCTCTCTCTCTCTCTCTCTCTCTCTCTCTCTCTGTGTCCTCTGACACTGAGGCAGCATTGTGTGCAGGATGGAAACCCAAGGCCATGTGATATGAGCTTTTCGTCCCAAAATATCTCCTCTCAGTGGCTTGAGGAATCCTGGACAGCCCTCTGATTTTCTTCAGGGCTCTTGTGAGTCACGAGAGAAAGGTCGAGGAGAAAGACGTGACCAACATCACACCCCTTTGATCGAAAACAAACATCTGAACACTGACTCAGACCATAGACAAACATTTTCATACGCTGCCTGCCGCTCCTAATTTCAAGTACGGCCAAGACACACAACGCAGATTCCTTTGTTTTCCTTTGTGTTGCTCAACAAGAGCAAATGCAGACCTCTATTTGAAAGCATTTGAAGTCAGGATGATGTGTCTTGTTCAGGAAGTGAGAATGACCTTTGGCTTTCCTTTCTGGGGGGTTGCAGGGTCGTCTGGCGAGCAGACAGCTGGGAGACGAGCCTAAATACTTGTGAAGAAATACACCGGCCCAGATCAGTCTCCCCAGAATCATAGCATAAATATATAGATATTGTACTCTAATTAAATTATCTTTTTATCAATAATATAATAATGATGTATATAATACAGAAAAGAAAGCAACAGCAAAATAAAATTGATTAACAAATGCCAATATGTTGAGTTGACCGATATCTTGCGCTTGTAGTAAATTAGTGATTTGTAAAGCATTCCCACAACAGGCCTCTTAACACAGGAACAATACTGCCTCTATGAGAGAATTCATAGATCTACACCCACTGCCAGACTCACAGCCGTAAATTCCCAAACACATGACATTTCATAGACCTCAAAGAGATGTTGTGTCACAGTCTTACTGTAGCAACAGACTCTGCTAGCAACACACTCGAGACCACTCAGAAGAGCTAACAGATCAACAGTGCTGTTAAAAATACTCAAAAATGTGGCCAAAAGTGCTTGATTAGTAAATTTTTGAAAGTAATATTTAGGGAATAATTATATGTATTTGAATAGATTTCCATATTTTCCGACCTGAGAAGTATGACCCATGTGAATCATGCAATGACCTTAAAGGGTTAGTTCACCCAAAAATGAAAATTCTGTCATTTATTACTCACCCTCGTGTCGTGCCTTCATTCATCTTCAGAACACAAATTAATATATTTTTGATGAAATCCGATATTTCATGCATGGATTGCTTCTGACAGCACTTCAAGATCTAGTGATGCTGTGTGCAGGACACCCTTAGCATCTCAACCAGAGTCCAAAATGAATGCTTGTGATGTGGCAAATGCAAGTAAAATTTGGTAATTGTATGGGAATTAAAATAATCTTCAGCTTTACTCTTTTTGTATTTCACAGAAGAAAGAAACTCATACAGGACGCGAGGGTGAATAAATGATGACAATTTAAATTTTTACGTATATGAAACAGCGTTACGTGCCAGTTGGTTTGAAAGGATTGTGATTTAATTGTATAAATATATAGTCACGCCAATCTGGGGAGGAGACTTTTTTTTTAATGGATGCTAATGGAGGAGAGGCTTTTGTACACTTTAGTGGTTTTTGTGTGTTTTTTCCACCAAAATATAAGCTCTATGGCTTAAATAATAATGATAACAATTATTATTATTAAGTACTCAATATGGTCAAAGATGTTTAGCACAGTCTGTGCTTTAAATACAGTTTCAAGGACTTCTGGCATCTTATACAGACACAGTAGCCAAATATCTCTTGTTTTAAGCAGACGTTCAGACTCCGTGACGCCAGGATATACTTTCTAACCAACAACATGTCATGTTTGTTAAGTGCAGCTTGCATAGAACAGAACATGTTGACATTTTCCACAGCAAGTCAGTGACCAAAAGTCAATGCATACAATACATTTTATATATAATATAACTCTACAAATGTTAACTCTATTGTAGATTTTCTCTCTCTCTCTCTCTCTCTCTCTCTCATATATATATATATATATATATATATATATATATATAT
>RJVU01026577.1:713723-755734 GCA_003731715.1 Anabarilius grahami
TCTTGTGTTTTTTAAGAAAAGTGTCAACTTCACACTTACATAATTAACAAGGTTTAAAAGCATGACACTAGATAAATTAAAATAGAACAAAAACTTAGAATTATTAAAGTTGTTTTTATGTTTCTTTAAAAAGTTATTTTTTTATGTCGTCTGATGGCTGACACACATTAGCACACTCACACACACACACACACAAAAAAACACAAGCATAAGCACATGCACATACCTGTAACCACACATACTCACACACATACAGTTGGAGCAAATCTGTTTTGTGTTTTATGTAAGAGTAAAACTGAGGTTTAAAATGTAAGACTGCCTGGACACAAACAAAATTAGCTTTAATTAGCATTCTTTCTCCAGAGTGCGTCATTCATGAGCATGTGTTTATGTGTATGTTTTGTTTGTGAAATCTGTCAGGCAGATCTCTGGATCTTCAAACAGCCCCCATATGCATACGTGCTGACTTTGCAAAAGCAGTCTGAGCTTCCCGCTGCGAGAGGATGCTTCAGTGGTGAGATATCACACACACACACACACAGGCACGCATGCAAGGTGTGAACCCTCACGCAACCACTTATGTGCATGAGTCCACGAATGTAAACATCAAAAATCATTTGCATTGTCCACTTCGAGAGAACGCTTCCTGAAAAACAGCAACAGATGCACAGCAAACTGCTCTTTGTGGTTTCTCTCTCTCCAGATATATATATAACCTTACAGAGAAAACAACCCATATAGTCAACTGCTGTAACCACTGCCCCCCAAACACATGCACACAAACATTTAAAAACTGAATTACGCTTTACAAAAACACATTTAGGTATATTTAACATTAACTTAGATCAGTATGACTCTAACACACTCATTCTCTACTGGTTTTGCTTCAAGATCCATATTACAATGGATATCAAGTGGAAATCCAACATGATACCAAAAAATTGTTTCAATCGTTCAATTGCAAAATAAATAGATAAATAAATAAATAAAAATGCAATTGCACCAGTGATTTTTTTTCAAGAGTCATTGAGACAAAATATCTACCAAGATTAATTAAGATCTATTTTTTTCTGTGTGTGTGTGTGTGTATTGTATATATGGTTTATGAGGACAAAAAAAAAATGTGCATAATGACAATATTAGTAGTGATATTATTTTAAATTAACATAACATGAACAACTTGGCTTTCAAATGTTATTTAAATTTCAATAGTTTTCATCAGCCAATAATTCACCAGACAAAACAAACTGTTCAGCATAAACCATGTTTATCCTTGCTGCAAACCCGTATCAAATGTTGTCTGGATCATATTTTTTCTCTTGGCATCTGCCTAATTTAGCTGCTTCTACCGCAGTACTGTAGAGTGTAATAGGATGCAGAGCATTTGTCATCATGAATGACAACAGAGGTTCCTCCTCCTTTTAAAAGCTAACAAATTTTACTATACTAACTACATAATTATATATGGTTAGTTGCATTTTATTATTTGCATTTAACAGGGTTTTTTTTTCCTCCTGTCCAAGACCCTAGCAGATCAGATCTGTGACCCAATTTTTGGTGAAACCTCTGATCTATAGTGTCTCACAATGATGAACAACAGCAAACCCGTGCATGAATGTGAACACTTACCAGTACCAGTACCAGTAGGACTTGTTGCCTCTCCTCTCTCCGGCCTCCTCAGCCTGCCACCAGTGGACCTCGCAATGCCTGTCAGCACAGAAGACATAATAGAAACACGTATCAGAATGATCTAATTAGAAGGAAGGATATAGAGGAAGATGTAAAGGACACGGTGTCCAGAAGAAATGAAGTAGAGGGAAGCAGATGTGTTGGGAACAGACATCAGAGGAATGAAGCTCTGCCCACTCAATTAAAGGCTGCATGTGTCTGTAAAATCAAGTCAGATGGGTCACAAACACAGAGACAGATCAAAACGCTGCTGTCTTTTGAAATCTGTCTTGAAATCTACAACCCTTCAGATTGGAAGGATTAAAGTCGGCATGAAACGGAAGTTGCGATAGTCTTTTCTTATCTATTATGACTGATATCTGAGTGAGGCCCCGTTCACACTAGTGCGTTTTTGTTTTAAAACGGCCTTTTAAAATGAACACGATCCTCGTCTACACAGGCGCTTCCACAGCGTTTCAGAAATGATCTGTGGAAGCGTTTCAGAAATTATCAAAAAATGCCGGCGTAGTGTAAACAACAGGCGTAACCGTAGCAAAAGTTATGAGTTTTAAAACAAAAACACACAAGTGTAAACGGGGCCTGAAATGGCTTCTCAAACAAGAAAAAAAATGTAGGGTGGGACTTCATTTTGTCCATTGGGAATTGATTGGATCATTGGATGGTTGTGGTTTGCCACTGCTGTGATGTCACGTGAGTGACAGGTTGCCCCGCCCTCATGCCAGTGAGCACATCTTTAGAGAAGAGATGGCGCTGCAAGTCACTTTATGGTGCATCAGACTTCATACAAAAGAAGTGATTCAATTTGGAGTTTTGCAAAGTGACAGTGTTTATAACTCACGACAGTGAGATACAGAGATGACTCTAAAGGTCAAATTGTAAAGGCCAAACTTGTTTGCACAGGTTTGAACTGTAATGTAGGTCATGCTAGATGCTTGGTAGATGTGCAATGATACTGGTAAATGTGATAAATTTAAAAACAAGCTGCATGGGGGAAAAGAGATATACACAAATGCCTTTCCATAAGTGGGCCCATCTTAAGAGCACATCCAAATTATATTTAATCTCAAAATAAAAAATAATTAAATAAAAATGATATTTAGAAACATGAAACTTTTTTTTTTACATTATTTCATTGTACATTTAAACTCCTAATTGTCATAACCGTAATGCTTAAGAGTCTTATTCTCATTACTGTAATTGTGGTTGCAATTTCTTGTAATGCCTTTAATTTATGCTGACTGTAATAAAAACACATTCTATTAGTCATTTTAATGAGAACTATACATCCAAAAAAAAATTGTCTTGGGTTAATTGCCATGAAAATATTATCATGCTGCAAGAACACAGAACATTATAATACAAGTAAAAAAAATCACCAACAGTTTTCGTAAAAAAGGTTTGCCGTTTCCTCCAAATATATCACTGAGAGATACCACAGTCTACCACATGTGTGTATAAATGTAAGTCCTTACAGTTCAGATGATTTACTGATACCGAGAAGTTTGTGACAAAGAAAAAGCTAAGACAAGTTGAATGTGTGAATTTCCTGTGTGCCGCTAACATAGGAAACAATGAAACAACTCTTCGCTACAAGCATAACAATTATTTTTTCACAGGGGACAAGGTATTACATGTTTCCATTCAGATGTGTTGTTTTAGTCATCGTTTCTGGCAAATTCCTGACACTCTTTGGTGAGTTGCTGAGTCAGTTTGCTCTTCCTGCAGAGGAATCTGTGTATTGGCTCTGTGGTCGAATGTTTTGGCACCAGTAAAATGTCAACAGTTTGTTAAAGACTTATCCAAAATCTGTTGACACTTGTTAGTGGCATGCATCACAGATATAAAAAATGCAAACGTACAGATGGGGCTATTAGCTTTAATAACGCATCACTCTTAGTCTAACAGATAAAAATAGGCTACTTCAGAGAAACAGTGCCCTCTTACCACTATGTCGCTGGTTCAGACTTAATCAATCGAGCCCAGAAGCAGTCATTCAGTGCTTTGGTTTACCAACATGCTAGACCACCAAAACTTTTCCAATGTATCACCTGCTCTTTGGGTTAATTTTGCATTATAAACTCAGGCTGTCTCTGCTTTTATGCATTTAGATACTGATTTGGTTAGTAATTAGTTTTCTCACATGAACAAAAACAACCAAAAAACATAACTGTTTTTCCTGTCAAGCCTTCTGAGACCCTATTCAGCAAGTCTAAACATAAAAGCATAATGTGTTGAAACGCAATAAGCCACAAAGTACAGGAAATATTCACACAATGAAGGTAAAAAGGCTGAGTGATAGAAATAATATACCAGGTATACAATGTATATCATGTAACACTGTTTATATTAAATTAAACCTGCCTTCAGGGTGAGTTCATACTCGAAATACTGTGACAAGCTGACAAAATGGATTTTTTATGTCATGAAGTGGCTGAAAATGTCCTCAGTATTATTGACACACTACAGAGATAAGAAAGGGTGAGATCATTTAGGTTGTTTTCTGTGTAAATAAGGGGTCCCTGCACATAACATTGGGACATGACTGAACAGGCCAGCATTGCCAAATACATACGCTCAAATGTAGGTTGCATCACATGCACTATGGCTTATGACTGTAGTTTGTTTAATTTTTTTAATTTTGTAATTTTTTTTTTATGTTGTCAATTTTCATTGTCAGTTTTTTTTTTATCAATTTTCTTCATCAGCCAGTGGAAATAAAGATGCAACACATTTTATCAGTGCTACTTGTAACTTTAGCACCATATAGTTTTTACTTAAACAGAGAAGGCAGCAATTAAAATTAGGTTAATTAAAATAAAATACTTTTAAAAAATTGCATTACTTATATTTACAGATATAAAACATAAATAAATCCAATTAATTTTTTACATGCTAAGATTCTAATATATGTAATATCTACTCCTAATTGTCTATTTGGATTTTATATATATAATATATATCATTTGTTTTCTTTGCCTTTGCCATCTTTCAAATTGATTTTAATTTGGTAAAAACCCTATTTAAATGGAAATAATTCATTTTGAAATCACTATTATTATAATTACATGTTTCAAACATTGCACGTTTAGACATCCTGTTTCACAACCATAATGAATATGGAAGAAAAAATACAGACTACAAGTGTAAAAACAAGCTAAAATAAAACCATGCCTCTTGTTTCCTCTATAGATCAGTGCCCACCCATTAAACCAGACACATCAAGAAAGAACAGGAAGAAATTGCTACTAAATACAGTGTGTGAGAGAGACACTTCAGAGATGTTTAATCTGAGCTTTAACACTTAAAGTAGAGATGAAATGGAAGTTGAGATAGTCTTTTCTTCCTTATTGTGACATATCCGAGTAAAAAAAAAAAAAAATGTCAGGTGGAACTTGATTTTGTCCACTGGGAATTGATTGGATCATTGGATAGTTGTGGTTTGCTATCGGTCGATCTCATGTGAGTGACAGGTAAACATGTCATTAGAGAAGGGAAGAGATGTTGTTGCGAGAAGGAGGGGAAGTTATATTGTTTAAATATCAAGAGGGCACGTGAATAAAAAAAAAAAAAAATGTACATGGATAAATCATTTATAATTACAGCAATATTTCATAAAAATAGGAGTTGTCAATTTTGATTTCATGGTGACTTTAAGTGTGTAATTTTTTTCTGTGTTAAAAAACAGTCGGTTGATCCTCCCGAAAAGTGTAATCACTGTAAATCTGTGGCGCTTTTAAACATCCCGACCAGGGGTGCTTTTCCCGTACAACGACGCAACTCGCTGCTTCACTACCATAGTATAGTCTTGCGTAGCCAGACCTTCTACTGACGGCAGAAGGTCTGGACTCTATCACAGCTTTCATTGGCCAAGGACTGCCCAAGAGGACGTTTGACAGACATGTTATGCACCCAATCACTGTTCGTTTTGTTCCACGTCATGTTTAGGGGCGTGAAAATGTTTACTGCAACAATGGAGCTGTGAACTTCACATACTTTTGAAAATCCAGTGTTTACTTGATCCTGGAAACCCCTCATCATCACAATTATAAACATGACGGCATTCTTCTCCCATGAGGGTTTGGCGTCACGCCAATTGTTTCTAGGTGGACCATTAAAGAACGTGACACACACTTCTCCCGGACATCCTGTAGAATTCAACCAACCAGATGACGACTTCGAAAATCCTGAAGTGATTCCACTTAAGTGTGCCATATGCATCAGACGTTCAGCCAACGGTCCTTGGGCGTGACGTCTGAGGCTGAGACTAACCATAGGACCCTGCATCTTTGAAGAAATCAACTAGCTAGTCACGACTGTTTCCCGAAACAGTATTGTCACAAATTTGTCGTTCAACCATGCTGGTTAATGATGTCATGCAGGTAGTGGAATAATAACTTCTTTTAATTCATCTGTTTTAGATTTAATTAATGCTAGATTGTTTGCTATAAATTACAGACATGGAGTTCTTCTTCTTCATCCTGGCGTTGCTCCCGCTATTGCAGGGTCCGCTCTTTGGCAAAGTCATCTCCATTTCGGTCTTTCCAAGGCATCTTCTGGGGATGCATTGACGATCTTCAAGTCTTCCTTAATTCTGTCCATCCACCGTTTCTTTGGTCGACCTCGGGGACGGTGGCCTACAGGGTCGATCCACGTGGCTGTCTTGGCTACTGAGTCCTCGGCACTTCGGACCACGTGACCCTACCACCGAAGACGCGATTCAAGCATTTTTTCTTTGATAGGGGCTACGCCTAGCCGCTTCCGTATGTCTTCGTTCATAATGCGATCCCATCGTGTGATTTCCAAGCTCCATCGGAGCATACGCATCTCCATGGTGTTGAGGCCCTGTTCATGAATAGTCGAAGCAGGCCAGCATTCGGAACCATACAGGGCTACTGGGCGGATCACTGTTTTGTAGATCTTCCCCTTGAGCTTGTCCGGCATCCGTCGGTCACAGAGGACACCGGTCACTTGGCGCCATTTCATCCAGGCTGCTTGTATCCTTGCTCGAACATCGGCAGTGACACTTCCGTCGTTGCTGATGACTGAGCCCAAGTATCGGAATTCTTCGGTCTTCTTCAGTTCTTCGTTGTCGATGCTGATGGTGCCATTGGTTTGGGGGCCACCCTCCAAGTACTCTGTCTTCTTGATGTTAAGTCGTAGGCCATATTCGTCCAACTGGTTTTTCCATAGTTGGGTATCCCTCTGAGTCCCAATTACAGACATGGAGTTATTTTGCTTTATTTCCAGATTCAATCATAGGCTCATTCTTACGTATAGAGCTTGTACACACAGGCGCACTCTTCAAAAACGGTGCTTAAAATCTCTTAACAAACTAAAAGACGTGAATGACTTTTGTATACATTCGAAATAAAAGATATAGATTGTACTGAATGTCAGCTTGCTTATTAAGGATTTATTAAGGCAAACAAGGACTGCTTCTAACCACAGCTCGAGAGCTGTAGTTCCAACCATACAACTGTGCGATGCTGATTGCGAATGTTCGTGAGAACTATGTTTTTGGGAAACACAGACTCTTTGAACTATGTTGATAACGGTGATCATAGTTGGCTAATAATGTTTTTGGGAAACGCACCCCAGCCTGACATAACAAAACCGACTCGACCAATGTTGGGAGTTTGGGGTGGTTTTATGTCTTTGATTGACCAATGACAGATAGGGGGAGTGTTTGGGAAGATAGTTTGGAAACAATCATTATTTTTTCAGTTCTATATGGTGATGCTAGCAGAAATCCATATCCTTGCTGGACATGTGACACTGACAGTGACGGAAGGTAATCTTTAACTCTCCTGATTCTTAGCTATAAACACCTTGAGAGATGAAGTGGCCATTATCAATCCATGACATTCCCGTGTCCACATTCAGTAATCACTAAAGATAACAGTCTTGAGTGACAAAAACTGAAGCAGGGAGACATGGAGGAGGTAGGAAAAGACCAAACCATCTGTCAGTTTCAGTGTCAAGTCAAGTGCTGTCAAAGGAAACATTTTAGCACATGTGAAATGTGTGACATGGTACTGAAAATGACTGTGATCAACCTTCCAAGTCGACATGCCTCTGGAGCAGAGAGGAATTTCAAAGCACTCTCGGCCTGGGTTAATTTTACAGGAGATTTGAGTTGCAGCTGACTCACCTGTCAGCTCGACTTTGATGACAGGGCAGGTCAGGAAAGGGGAGGGAGGCAGTGAAGAAAAAGGAGCCAGATACCGATAAAAAAAAAAAGTGCTATAGTGCAGAGTCTCTATTGCCTCAGTAAGCTCTGTTGGGCAATGATCCAAAATAAAGGATTAACAAAGAGATTCATTCATCCGCTCAAAATCATTCACTTCCAGATGAGACATGGGAGACATTTTTTAGCATGAAACCTAACAGAATTCCACATGGAAGTATTGCAAGCAATCCAACATGTAGTTTTTTTCCCCCCATATGATCTTCATACTTAACAGTGTCCAATAAACAAAATGGAGGCAGAAAATGACTCATAACAGTTCAAGAATCAGAAGTTCATCCAAGCATTAAACTGTTGCAGAAAGAGCTGACAGTGTGTCATGATTAATAAATGATCTGTGTGATTTACGCCCTGTATGCGTGAACATGTCTAGTGGAGTCTTATTGTGTTAGTGTTTGATTACTTCTCATTGTGAGTTACTGATTTACCTCAAGTGCTCAGGGTGTGTTACACGGTAAAGCACACATGTGCACACTCAATACAGAGTGTTGCATAATCTTTGAAATATGTTAATCAATAAAAAACTTGAAGTGCTTATGACTTTAAAGGGATGTTTCAGCCAAAAAAATATAGTTCTGTCATCATTTACTCACCCATATGTTGTTCCATGTTGTGGTTTTTGTCTTTCCCATTGACATTCCTCCAATGGGCAAAAGCAGTTGAAACATTCTTCAAAATATCCAAGAAAGTCAAACAGGTTTGGAACAACATGAAGTAAATGATGACAGAATTTTTATTTTTGGGTGAACTATCATTGTTCTTGCAGTGGAGGCCAAGGTTGAGGGATATTCTCTGAATGAGATCACATACACTGTGCTGCCAGAGAAAGAAGGAGAAAAAGGACTGACTGATTACATGATCCAACATGTGTGTGCTAGGAGTTGGGTGTGCTGTGACAATGACTTTGGCAGGCCCGAGGAAACGCTACATTCCTGCCAAATCATTGTGTACACAGAGAGTTCGGCTTATGAGTCTGTCGAGATTATAGGGAAGAAACATGCGGCAGTTCTCAATGGAAGAGCTCTATGTAGCGCCACAGGCTCTGTTGCACAACGAAGGGGAAACAGTGTAGGTAAAACACAGGGAACAAGCAATGAATGTTCTCCATGCTACAAAATGCCGCTGCCACTGTGATACAGGGAAGCTTGCATGTCCAGTCACACAAATGAGTTGATGTGATTATCACCCTAAATGTGTCCACTAACAGATCAGTCTTGAGGTTTTCTTTAGGGTTGTAAAGGTCTTTCTTTCTAGGGTCACAAGGGTCTAGGGTCATTTTTAGCTTTTTATTAAAATACTGAAAATCCCCCTTATTCTGAAAACATATATTTATGTTCAGGAAATGGAAATAATATAAAATGTTAAAAATATGGTAGATTTGGAGGTGTCAGACAACCCCCCAAGATGGGGTTAGCCAGTCTTATGCTTTCTTTTTTTTCAAAAGTTTCCTGCAAATTATAGTTAGGTTAGCCTACAAGTTTAGTCAGTGTGCATATCTTTACTCATCGCCAAATAGACCGCCAGAGGGGGGTAACCATAACAACAGAACGACGCTTGAGTTTTCCATTGCAATCAGTTTGGGCGGTACACGTCGATAATAAACAACACTGACAAAGGATTATGTAGACCTATAAGTTAATTATAAATTTGCACATCACAAATGTCGGCCCATCACAAAAAAAGGTTATTGACCCGCCAAGAAAATTATATCTAATTCACACAATGCAAAACGTATGACATCCATAAGGAAATAACCCCTAATTAATAATTGTACAAGACCCCAACGTTTGTCATAAATGTTTATCTCTAAAAGTTCTACAAAATAATTTCAGTTAACCAAGCCTAATAAGGGTAACTTATCTGACTTCCCTGAGCACAGCACATGACCAAAACTAGATTCCCAATTTAGTTCATTGAAATTATGGGAGGTCATTTTCAGTTAATCGGTTAAGGCCCATACGTAATAGCCTACAATGCCAATTTCTATTGTTTATAGCCCAAGATGATTATGCCTACTAATAAGATGTTTTTAGAGATTATTCAAATTATTTGAATACATGTTGTGTAATCGACTGTTTATAATAAAAAGAGAATATCACAGCGCAAATAAACTTTTCAAGTTTGCTTTCACTTTTACATAGCACTATCTAGATTCACTGAGAGATCACATCGGCTGTTGACAAGAAACTTTCGGTGGTCCTGTACTCACCAGAATATGTTTTCTTCATGTTCCTCGGGTCTCTTTTCTCCTGTGAATTTCAACTTTAGTCTATTAAGTCCGTGTCTCAGATTGCAACATCTGAAATATGTTCGACCGTTGCGTAGAATTTCTCTCTGGCACTCCGCAAAGCACATGTACCTCGATCAAAATGTATGTATTTAATTCGTCCTAATACTAAACCAACTAAATCGGTTAGAACTAAACTCCCACACACCTCCAGCTTTACCTGTCCCCCCCACACACACCTATGGATAACTCCGCCTTAGGGATAGAGATAAGACTCCTGAAGGTTTGAAGCTGGAACTGTTTGTTAGTCTAGTTGACAAATAACATGGATAACGTTTTTTTTTGTTTGTTTGTTTGTTTTTTGGACAAAATTAGTATGACTGTAAAAGGAAAATATAAATGTAATAGTAGTGTTGAAACTGATAACCAGTTCCATGATTTGTAATAACTTGTTTTTTTGCAGCTTTTTCCTCATAATTTTAATAACAGCAATAGCAAAATGATTAAAAAAAAAAACAGTAAACATTTATGAAAAACAACTCATGAAATAGCAAAAATCTAAAAGGTAGCTCACAAAAAATATCAACATATATATATATTCGGGTCAGCGAATATTATTAAATTGTATATATTTTTAAGATTTAAAACACGAGACAACTTTCCCCAACCTGACATTTGCAAAAAGTAACCTTGCCTGAAAGCACAGTTCAAATTTTTGGTTTTAATCTACCTTCAGTATAGTCTGAATGTATGTCAGTGTAAAAAGATATATGAAATTTTAGTTGGAAGGACAGTGAACTGTGTTTGAACCAATTAACATACAAAACAATTGCTGTCAAAACCACAATTGTTTCAAAGCTATGAGTTATAGCACTGGCGAGAGGCCGTGGGACCTCTATAGCGCCATAGGAACATGGAGAGAGTTTAGTTTGTTCACATGGTGAGTATTGCGTGTGAACGGGCCAAGATGTGATGCTGTCGTGGGTTTTTCTGAATGCCATGGAGAAGTTTTTTAAAACGGTATGAAACCCGTGTGAAATGGCTTTATGGTTTAGGTTTTTGAAAGGCTGTAATACACATCACACAAGAACTTGCTTCATATGCTGTCAAAAACAAAAACTTTCACAGGTTAGATGTTTCCAGTCACTAAGTACACATACAGTAAATGACAGACTTTTTTTTATTATTTGTATTTTCCATAACATACTTGAAAAAGATTTCCCAGGCACAATCTAAACTACAAAATGTAGTTTTATATTCAAAAATAGGACTATGCAATTGATTTGACAAACACTTTTAAACCCACACATTTTTCACACATCCTCGTTTCTGGTAAGAGTATCACAACAGTTTTTCCCCTAAATGCATTTTTTTCACTTTGAGGTTTCAAACACCACTCAGATATGAATAAAGCCCTTTGAAAAAGATCTACATTTAGGTGGACTAAAGTGAGAGGTAAGATTATCTGAAGGAGAGGCAGATTTCCTTTAAAGGGGTCTTGACAGCAGTGTGTACACCACAGAAGGAAGTCTGCAGACTCGTCTCTGTCAAGCAGATTGTGCAAGCCCCCAAAGATAGCCCAAGACCACAAGGCAAATAAAAACAGACTGAAACTAAGGGGACATTTTCAAATCCTGTGTGACATACATTTGCCATTATTTCTGTAAACACTTAAGTGTGTATTACTGAAGATATACATTGAGGTTATCAAAATATTTACATAAGACGTTTAAGAGCAACATCCAAAGTGGATTGCATTACACAAGTCACAAGATACAAATATATGTATATTTAGAACCCACAAATGCATAGAAAGAGAATCAAAATATAGGATGCCCAAACTGAATCGCTCATTTAATGCTAAAGGAATTTAACCATCATGCAAAGCTAAAGAAATACACAAAAATAACTCTTATTTACATATAATATAAGAAGACCGAGAATTTAGTAAAACCATAAAATCAAGACATTTAGAAGAGAGGAACCAATTTCTCTGAATCTTTGAATGTGTTACAATATTTCAAAAGAAATTTGTCAGAAAACCAACCTCAAATCAGATTGAACTCAATAAAGAAGGTCTGAATGAGTCACAGCAACATGTATAAAATGATACAGAAATCACACTGAATATATTGCGTATGTACCGACCATGGAACTACATTTACTAAGCAACAGCAAATTATGTGGTTGTCAAATAGCTTTGTTATTTATGTGGATGTCTCATGTATACTCTGTCTTTCGGGGAATGGTCATCACCTCATACACTCCATTGGCAGACCTTTTCTCTTCTTCTCTCTTACTTCTAAACACTTTCTTCATCTGGAACAGAAAAGAGGAACAATCACACTTGCTTATTAACCTAGACACATTTGCTGAAAATGCTTCTTAAAGAAAAAACGTAAAGGTCTTAGACAATAAGTTTGTAAAGATATGGCTGGGGATAACCAAGAATACACCCAGAGACAAATCTGAAATCAGCACTTTCCCGTTTGGATATGTGAAATGCATTTACAAAGTTTCTGATGACCTTCAGATTTACAAACAGCTGTATGACATTCACCTTGGGCACCAGCCACACTCCTAGCACAAGGAGTAACAGTAAGAGCACACTGCCAGCTGTCAAAGCCGTCACTGGTATCAGTAAGTCATTCATGCCATTGGACTTTGTAGGACTTTGGGAAGCGGCCGAAATGATCTCTGGCGGATCTATGAAGAATACAAATAACTTCAGTACAGCCAAATTCATGCATCACTTGCTTCAAAACTATAACAGACCATTTTTTAAACAAACCATTATACAATGAAAGTCAAAATGAGTTTGAAAAAAAAACTAACAAAAAACAACAACAACAAAAAAATACTACTGTGTGTTTGGGATTGGAAAGAAGCCTCTTTTGCTCAACCAAGGCTGAATTTATTTGATCAAAAATATAGTAAAAGCAGGAATATTGTGAAATATTATTACAATTTAAAATGTCCGTTTTCTATTTTTGTGCTGATTTGCTGTTCAAGAAACATTCTTGTTATCAGTGTTAAAAAAGTTGTGCAGCTTAATATTTTTTGGAAATATACGATTTTTCAATAATTACAAAGTTCAAAATGAAACATTTTCAATGTCACTTTGGTCAACATAAAGCATCCTTACTGAAGAAATGGGTATTTTTTTTAATTTTTATTACTTACCCCAAACGTTTAAATTGTGTATATCTTAAATGATATGTATCCCGACATGTATCATGAATTCAAAATGGTCTGTAATTACATGCTGAAAATTAAATCTCAATAAAAAAAAGAAAGAAGAAATGTTTACTCACCTTGAACCAAAAGAAAAACCCCTGACTCTTCCATTGTACATATCCCAGAGAGACCAACGCAGGTGCACCAGTAAGCCCCAGTATCTTCAGGTCGTAGATTAAAGATGTCTATAGTTAGAGTCTTCTTGTCATGTTTGACTTCAACACGATCTTTGTAGTCTTCGTGGAGAGTTAATTTGTCCTTTATGAAAAAGAAGTAGAAGACTTCACGCTTGACCGAACGTCGGCTGTACAGATACACACCCAGCGCTTCTGCTTTAGGTGCAGGACACGTAATGGTGTAATTGTCACCTTTATATTTGCTCACATCTAAAAATGATTCAAAGAAACAGTCTGGATCAGTTCACAGCATCCGTTAAAACTAAACTCAAGATCACTCCATCCGTCAAAAAAGGAGTTTGACATGAAGGTTTGTGAGATAAAAGAAGAATCATGTGTTGAATGGTGATGAATCTGGCACTAAATGAGACACCAAAACCAACACCTGGACAGTGTAGATGAATGTACCTCATAAGATCTGCAGTATAGTAATATTGCTTATTCCTTATAATTATCAGGTGAGTGCTACATCTGATGTTGATAGTTTACGTGTGTTTTTATGCCTTAAAGGGACAGTTCACCCAAAAATAAAAATATAAAATATATACTGTATCTCCTGTCGTCTTAAGAACTTTGTTCTGTGGAACATACTATTTTCAAGAATGTTTCAAACCAAACCGTTTTGGTGACTTTTGCCTTCCATTGTCCAATATGGACCAACAACAACAACAACAAAAAAGACATTCTTCAGAATATCTTCTTTTATGATCCACAGAAGAAAGAAAGGTCTGGAACGACATTAGGGTGAGTAAATGATGACAGAATTTTCATTTTTAGGTGAAATTTTACTCTCCATTTAATAAAAAATTACTGTCCATTTAATGTTAAGCAATGCTCTTATAAACCACGTTAACAATTATAAAGTTTTTAAACTGTCAAGAGGCATTTTGGATACCATCACAAATATGAAGTGAAAACATAAATTTAGCGCTGTCTAAAAAAAAGTAGGTCAAATCTAAACTAATGTAAATACTGCTGTAACACTTTGCGACACAAATTACAATAACAGTAAAAACACAAAGCACTAACCTGCACTTGCAACAAGGTTGCAGAAACAAAGAAAAACCAACAAGACGATGATTTGCAAAGACTTCATTATTATTGCAGTAAGTGTATCTTAATCAGTGTCCTCCATCTAAACACAGCAAACTGAAAATGAACGTCAGTCTGCAACGCAAGTGTATATATACATGCTCCAGCCCACAACCTCTGATATCACTGACATCTTAGTCAGCAAACCTCAGACGATTGAAGTGACACCAAGCAAAAACATTTCCAAGAGTTACCCTTATAAATGTGAAAACACAATCATTTGATTAATTTCACTTCTCAACTGAGGTGATGAGCAAGAATTTAATGGAAAAATAGAAAAAGTAAACATCCATTATGCAGAAATGCTACATGTGCCATATTAAAGGGATAGTACAGCCAAAAATTTAAATTCTCTCATTATTTACTCACCTCAAGTGGTTCCTGCATGACTTTCTTCTGTGAAACATAAAAAAAAAAGACATTTTGAAGAATGTTGGTAAACATTATTGAGTTCAATCTGCTAAATTAATACCATAGTATGGACATAAAAACACAGAGACTTTCCTCAATATCCTCTTTTATGTTCCACAGAAGAAAGTTATACAGGTTTGAAATGACAAGATTTTGGTTGAACTATCCCTTTTATACCATTCTTACAAATTTAGAAATCATACACCTCAACTTAAAGGTACACTATGTAACTTTTAGCCTTCTAGTGGTTAAAAAAACAAAACTGCATGCATTTTGCAGAAGAACATTGTTTTGGTTGTGCTTCGGCTCTGGGTCACTGCGTGAAAGAATATAGTTTTTTCTCATAACTAAAAAGAGAGAGAGATTATCCTACTGCTCATAAAACATTCACTAGGCCTTAGAGATATAACCAGTTTAGATGGAAATGATGACTAGCTGAAGACTTTACTGTAACTATAACCATTAATAGACACAGATGGTACTTCCTCAAAAATAGGTTTCAGCACAGCGCTACAACCACAATGAAATGACCCTTCACAACAGATAATGCTTTATAATGAAATTTGTTAGAGCTACAAATGGCAATTTATCTGTTCAATAACTCACCTGTTGAGTAATAAAAACAGCATCTGTTTTACAACATTTCAAATCCCTGTTCTTGCCATCTCCAAAAAGCCAAGCCAGAGCTTTCCTGTAGCTCAGTGGTTAGAGCGTGGCACTAGCAATGCCAAGGTCATGGGTTCGATCCCAGGGATTGCACATACTCAGATACAAATGTATAGTATAATGCAATGTAAGTCGCTTTGGATAAAAGCGTCTGCCAAATGCATAAATGTAAATGTAATGTAAATGTTGATTATGGTTTTATTACGAGCTCTGTCGCATTCAAAATATAAAAAAACTAAAAAAACAAGCTGGAGCAACTTTTCTCTACCGATATGACGAGACACACACAGGCGAGTGACATATGTATGCAATTTCCCATAAAAAACATCCCATATGGTCTAAATTATAAATATGCTTACCATAGAGAGAATCAAGAAGGATTGGTGATGTATTGAGTCATTGTTTAAATTTTGATAATTTTGAACAAAAAAAAGTTACATAAAGTAGCAGACATCAGAGTTACAACAGTTCCAAAGCACAACGTTTAAATGGTGAGGCCTTATGCATTTATGTTTGACTTCAGCTAACAGTTATGCAGTCACTATAAAGCATTAGGCAACAGGACAGGATGCAAAACATTAATCATCAAAGAGATTCAAGTTCACGTATAGGCCACCACTGATTCAAATCAGGGTCAATTTAACAGCACATCCTTGTCAAGCACTTGTTATCTGGACTGTACAATAGCGCTTTGGATTGTTTTGGATCTTTCAAAGAATCTTTATCCCAACAAGAAGGTCACAGACCCTACAAAAGACTGGCCCACAAACCTTGGAAGCTCAAACGCACTTGCATGAAGTTGACAAATGAGGTTTGTTCTAGCAAATCAAACAAGCACGGGTGAGCTTCCGTCTATGTACGATGCTCTCTATGCATGTGCATTGTTTATTGTGAATAAAAGCATAAATTAAATCTGTTCATCATATATAGCGCGATTGTGTCTTTAGAAGACTTGAATTAAATGACTAGATTCAACTGGATTATCTTTATAATGTCTTTATTAAAGTCCCCCTGTGATGAAAATCAAGTTTAATGTTGTTTGTATGTCTATGTGGTGTTTTTAATATGCTTTAAGACAAACCACGTGCAAATTCATAAGTACGGAGCCCTGCACATGACATGTAGAAAAAAAAAGAAAAAAAAGTAGGCTAAATCGTGTGCACAATTTACTTTTATTCTTGCATGTCATGTGCGGGGCTCCGTACATAAGTCAACACTATTGCTTGAGTATTTTCTATTTAAAACTGCAGTTAAAAAAAAGACAGTCTCAAACCCACGGTTTGAAATCGCTGGTGTTTTTGACGTCACAAACTACCTTGTAACCAATCATGTCATGGTGCCAGAGGGCTTTAGCATACCATTAACTATGACCAATCTGAAGCAGGAGAGTCTCTAGTGAACATATTCAAGAATAGCAAGAACTGTTGAGAGCAACGTCTCTCTCTTCTGTGTGCCATCCAGAAACACTGCATAAAGTGCAAAGACTTTCAGCCACACACAATTCACCACAATAAGAGCAAATTAACTCGGTGTGCTTATTGAGCTTTAAAATAACACAGTACCTATGTCATTTACAGCTTCTTCCATCGCTTTTCTGTTTTTCAGGTACATGGGCCAAACATACCCATCAAAGTAGCCTGGTGGATGTGGAGGCACATAGACTCTTGAGCTATAAATTAGAAAGAGATGAAGGTGACAGTCTCAGTCAAAAACACTGATGTTCATCAAACCACTCTTCTAACAGGAGTCTCACTCCTACCTTCTTCTCTCTTTGCATGTCTCATAAGGGATCTGCAGGAAGTACTTCTTGTTGAACAAGCTATTAAGAAGCCTGGAAGTACAACACAGATCCATGAAAACACATTAAACTGTTCATGATGGCACAATCCATACCCAAACTGAACTGAATTGGCCCACTGACAGGTGATGTGAATAACTGATTATATTGTTACAATGGCACCTGGCAAGAGGTGGGATGTATTAAGCCGGGCGTACACTACGATTTCAGCAATGTTTTTGTTAAATACCAACTCTCACTGTATGAGTAAATAGCATGTGATGTAAAGCCAAAGCTCACGATTTATATGCTCACACTATATGGTCTGTTGGTCCAACACATCCCATAGATGCTCAATCGGATTGAGATTTGGAGAATTTGGAGGTGACTGCCCTGTAAATGTTTCTCTTTGGGAGCTTTGGATAGGGGTGGCTGAAATGCAGCTTTATGCACAAATGCCAGCCTGTATGTAGAGGCTCTTGAGACTCCAGCAGTGACCTTTTTTTTTATAGCTGCCCTTTTAATACAATTAATTTGTTTGACTTTCCTTAATGAGCCTTTATCTGAGTGAGTTCCTCTGTGCTCTAAATCACTCACAAATCTACCACACCTATTATGCAAAATTCACTTTTACATGGTGATTGATCATAAATGTGTGTCGGCAGTGTATGTACACAACCACCCTATAATGATAAAAATCAACTCACTCTTTTTTTTTTTTTTTAATCCCCTTTTTTAAGCACTGTCTCAGAACAAGCCATTTGCAGATTCTGGGCAAAGTGATGTCACTTTGCATTGGCCCTGACCAAGACTGCTGACCGACTCTGCCGTATTAGCATAGACCCCCGCCCTGACCGAGTTGTACACTGTCCGCCATTTTCTCCGGACCGGAGCAGCGGTAGCGACAACAATGTCTCGTAAGCAACTCAGGTGTTTTGTTGTTGAATGTGAGAGTAAACAGAACAGTCATCATGTACCGAAGACGCAGTGGATTCGTTTTGTTTTTGAAGAGAATGCCCCACATACCTACATTTGTTTAAGTCTGTGCGAATCATTTTACACCAGACGTATTGTGAACAAGGGTAAATACAAAGGGAAAATAGAAAACAGGTTTTGCTAAAAAAGTTGTTACTCAAATATGGTATGGTCCAGATCGAATCCATGCTTCACAACTTGCAGGACTTAAAGGGTACCTATTATGCAAAATCCACTTCTATATGTTGTTTGGACATAAATATGTAGGTTGGCACCCTACAGTGATAAAAATACACCCACTCGTTCACTGTTCCTTGCTAGTGGAATGATCTCCCAAACTTCATCTGGAATGTAGAATCCCTAGTAATATTCAAAAGACAGCTGAAAATGTCTCGAGAGCACTTAATCTCATCATCATAAAAAAAAAAAAAAAATCTATGCTTTAATCCCTCCCTATAGCTTATGCTACTCTAAACAATGTCTCAAACTTGTATTGTGAGCACTTCTTGTGTCTATTTGCCTCATCACGATGAATCGCTTGTTGTATTCCTCACTTGTAAAGGCCATTTCACTCCACACAGACAAACGGCAACAAACAAGTTCGCAGTTGGATTTAGAATTTTATGAAAAATAACTGTCTGCCCCAACAGACATCAACAAACACTGATTGAACATGGTCATTGAGGTGAAAACAAACTCCGACCAAATCCAACAGACGCCAAGAGGGGTAACACACTGATCAGAAAAAAAACATCAAACATGTTTGTTGGTGTTTGTCTGTGCAGTGTGAATTGTATAAGCTGGATCAATAACAGTTGGTACTGATCCATATTTGAGTAACAACTTTATAGCAAAACCTGTTTTCTATTGTCCCATTGTATTTACCCTTGTTCACAATACGTCTGGTGTAAAATAATTCGCACAGACTTAAACAAATGTAGGTATGTGGGGCATTCTCTTCAAAAACAAAACATCCAACAACAAAACACCTGAGTTGCTTACGAGACATTGTTGTCGCTACCGCTGCTCCGGCCCGGAGAAAATGGCGGACAGTGTACAACTCACTCAGGGCGGGGGTCTATGCTAATACGGCAGAGTCGGTCAGCAGTCTTGGGCAGGGCCAATGCAAAGTGACATCACTTTGCCTAGAATCTGCAAATGGCTTGTTCTGAGACAGTGCTTAAAAAAGGGGATTAAAAAAAAAAAAAAAGAGTGAGTGGATTTTTATCATTATAGTTTTATCATTATAGGGTGGTTGTGTACATACACTGCCGACACACATTTATGATCAATCACCATGTAAAAGTGAATTTTGCATAATATGTGCCCTTTAAAAATATCTTCATTTGTGTTTCAAAGATGAAAGTGGAACAACATGGGAGTTTTGGGTAAGTTCTGTCTAATCTTGCTTTCTAGACTGTACGAAAACTTCATCCAGTATGGCTTTGTCTTTAAAGGTAGTCTATTGAACTAAAATCTAAATAAAACAAACAATCTAATAAAAAACATTACCAATGATTAAAAATGAGGAATCACTCCACTATAAGAACAAACACATTGGGTGGCTCTGATGCTTTGAATTTCACTGCAAAACCATGAGATGTCATGAAGTGCTCAGGATCCTCCTGCCACGAGCCAATGTCTCCCATCATCCTGTCCATGTGCAAGGCATCTAAACCTGCAGAGGAGTTTTGTTTTAAAAAAATTTTATGATATATATAAATATATGTACAGGGTTTGGACAATGAAACACTGGCAATATAGTGTTAGAGGTTTTACGCCTATATACACTATGTTCCTAATTATTATGCAAGTGACATATCAGTAGGATTTTTGTATATAATAAACATTCAGATTTATTTTTTTCAAAGAAAGTGTTTATTTTATTTCTCATATCTTTTTAGATAACTGGTATCAATCTCAGACATGTTTGTTAAATAGTTTTCCAGGTCTTCTTAGATAAATGGAAAACCGACTTAAAGAGGTTGTCACAGTTCTCAAGCAATATGGGGAGTAAGAAAGATCTTTCTGAAGATAAAAAGCATGAAATGGTGCAATGTCTTGCAAAAGGCATGAAATTAATATTTTGCAAAAAAAAAAAATGAATGGAGATTTTTGAACTGTCAAAAGATTTGTAATTTAGAGCACAGAAGGACTTGCTCAGATAAAGGCTTATTAAGGAAAGTTTCTGTCAAATAAATTAATTGTATTTAAAGGGCACCCATAAAAAAGCCAGTGTTGATCAACAAACAGGTTTTTGAAACTGCTGGAGATTCTGGAACCGTTCCATGCAGGCTGACATTTGTGCATAAAGCTGCATTTCAGTCACCCCTAACCAAAGCTCACAAAGAGAAACAATTACAGTGGGTATAGAAATACATGAAGACTCATTTTTAAATGGTTTTATTTGAATGTTTGTTGTTCTGAAACCCTACTGATATGTCACTTGCATAATAATAATTTGGAACGCAGTGGAGATGCGCGGCCTGGTGGCCAATCTTCACAGATTTTACATTCCATCAGTAAGAGCAGAGTGCAAAGGTTGCATTAGCAGAGCAATAGCAATTATTGCAATTCACACAACATAATGGGAGACATGTCAGAGTACAAAAGAGGACAAATTGTTGGTGCACATCTTACTGGCTCATCTGTGACCAAAACAGCAAGTCTTTGTGGTGTATCGAGAGCTATGGTATCCAGGGTAATGTCGGCATAACACCACGTAGGAAGAACCACATTCAACAGGTCTTACTGTTGATGCATGAAGAAGCTGTCTGAATGGTACGTCCAGGTACTAACCCAGATTGTCTCCAAAAAAACACAACCACACCAGTCCAACTCACTGCAGAATTAAATGTGAACCTCGACTCTCCTGTTTCCACCAAAACTGTTCATCGGGAGTCAATATTCATGGTCGGGCTGCTATAGCCAAACCTTTGGTCACTTGTGCCAATGGCAAATGTTCAATGGTGCCAATGGTGCAAATCTTGGGCTGTGGAGAATGTGAAACATTTATTGTTTACTAATGAGTCCAGCTTCACTGACTTTCCCACATCCATGGGAGTTACGGTCTGGAGAAGCCCCAAAGAGGCTGTTACGAGCACAAAGTGAAGCACAGTAGGGAATCCCATGATATTGCAGCCCAACCCAGACAGCAACATAGTGTGGCCCAGATCCGGCCCATATCTGGTACATGTGGATTACATGCGGACCAGATGTGGGCCGGATCTGGGCCGACACTATGTTGCTGTCTGGGTTGGGCTGCAATATCATGGGATTCCCTACTGTGCTTGATTTGCATGTCACTGCAAAGGACAACCGAACCATTCTGGAGGACCATGTGCACCTAATGGTTCAAACATTGTACCCTGAAGGGGGTGCTTTTGTATCAGCATGATAATACACCAATACACACATCAAAACTTGTGACAAAATGGTTTGATGAACATGAAAATAAAGTTGCACATCTCCCATGGCCTGCACAGTAACCAGATCTAAATATTTTGGGGCATTTTGGGGAGAGCAAGTCAGAAAATGTTTTCCTCCACCAGCACCACACAGTGACCTGGCTACGGTTCTGGAAAAATAAAGGTTTAAAATCCCGCTGGACACTGTGCAAGACTATCTGTCATTCCCAAGACGAATTAATGCTGTACTGGCCGCAAAAGAAGGCACTACAGACTACACCATACTAATAAATTATTGTGGTCTAAAACCGTGTGTTTCCGTTTCATTGTCCAACCCCTGTATGTATATATACTATATAATTAATTAGCGTTTCCTCCGAGGAGGCAAGGGAGGCAGTGCCTCCTCAAAAAATTAGGATGAGAAAATAACCAATATTACAAAAATAAAACAATGCAAATATTACAAAATGTGACAATAAAAAGTGTACAAGTCACTCATTTTCCTAATGGAACACTGTCCAACAGCGACACCTGCAGGTAAAGTTACAGCAGGAGTCCGCGTCTCTCGTGCCTCCCTTGAGCTCATAGAGAATGAACAGAGACCCTAAAGCGTGTGGTGGGTTTTGTGGGGGGTAATAGAGAATGAATGGGGTCACGTGAGAGGAGGCAGTGCCTCCATCATGCTATGATTAGATATGATCGGTTGTCATTGGATATGATTGGTTTGTGCGATAAATCCCGCCTCTTGTTTACGTGAGTCTAAATGAACAAAAAAATGGCGTCAACAGTAAGACTAATTAAAAAGTAAGTAAACAGCTCACCCACTTAGATATCACCGCTTTATGTCATGTCAAAATCAAATGTGAAAATCCTAAAAACATGATGACTGTGGGGGTTTTAGTGAGCAATCAACTTGGTGAAATTAAAAATACATCTTCATGTCTGTTAAAGGCCCGCTGAAGTGTCTTGGAACGAGCAGCATTATTCAATGCGTTGACGTAATTTCAACTGAAACAGGAAGACAGGGAGATATATCGAACAGCTCCGCCCCTTTTGTTTAAAATAGCGTCAATAGCGTTTCGTTCATATCACAGCTCGGCCAGAGCCATTAAACTGTTAAATCCTCTGTTTCCTTTTAATATCTAACCGTTTATCCTCATAATATCCTCTATATCACTTTAAAATATAGCATTCTGTGCAGAATTTAAATGGGTCCGATACCTTTCGTGGTCTGAGCCGACTCGCGGATATGATCTGCTCTGTGCTCTCGTGTCTCTGGACCAGAGCACTGTGCTCGTGCTGCGGCGGTTCACGTTATACTAACGCAAAAATGGACTTCATTCGCGTCAATGGAAAACATATTTACACTGTCTGAATCGTTCCCTATTCTCTATATAGTGCACTATGTGCCATTCACCATGTAGAAATTAGTAAATGTGTGAACAAGTGACCGAATTCAGCCGCAGCCTCGGTGTCTGTTTATAGTGTAGGAGGGGGCGGGACTTCAGATTCTAGAGAGCATTTGATTGGACAGAAGATATGATGAGAAGCTGAAGTGTACGGTGACCGGGAGGGGACATGTTCGGTTCACTTAGTTTTGTCGTGGCCACGACATATAAACTCGGGGGAATGTGATAATATGTCATGGCCATGAGATATTAATTCGTGGGAACGTGATAAGTCGTGGCCACGATATCATTTTGTCGAGGTAACGACATCCTTATGTCATGGCTTCCAGAATCTACACGAGTTCGGTCAATCCTGGATTTGCACAAAGGCTTTTACTGAAAGATGAAGCAGTTCCCACTTTAAAAGCAGAAGCTGCTGTTCATGGGCCCGAACCTGTAAGTAGGTTTTATTGTTTGTACATGTCTTTTAAATGTATTGTAGGGTCTGCACAGTTTCGAAGATGAGCAGATCCCGCCACAAACTGCGTTTAAGCCTCAATTCAGGAAACTTTGGTTTGTAAATCTCACATTGGCTCTGGCCTGGCAGACACTAATGGATCACGAGACTCTTTTTATGACTATTTCGATAGATTCCTGAACATTTCCTTCGCGACTTCAAAGGGGATGCGGACACCTTGGATCGGGTTACTATGAGCCAGGTCCGCATTCCAAACAGCAATAAAAGAGAAAATACACGCACACACAGACACACACACAAGAGACATGCACGAAGACTGTATGCACAAATATGATTGTACCTGCAAATATGAATGTATCTGCCATTGTAGTGCTTGTTACATTTATGTGTTACTAGTGTAGAAGCGTAGAAATGACTGTAGTAGGTTAATTTTCATGTTAAACGATAGTATTAGAGTATAAAGTGTATCTTCTTTAGATGATGTGGGACACCTGTCGAGTTTGAACTCTCCGTAAAGCTCTGGGTCCGAGCTATTCACTAATGTAAGTTGCATTGCTGACAAATGCATTGCTCTATGTGTAATGGTACTTTGAAGAAAATACACTCCTATCTGATACCTCCATAAATTATGCAAATCAAGCCACAAGACAAGACAAAGGAAAAGTTTGCCCGCCAACTTTGCATCTATGTCATAGGCTATTCCAACCAAGGAGGTTTTCGTGGTTTTCCATAAAAGCACCAACACACAATTTTTCTGTTGTGTTCTCCCGATTGCCCTGAATCACCCCTCGCGCTTCCATCGCGCTCATCTCTCGGGACCACCATCTCTCCGGCGAAACTAACTTTCACGTCCTCAGTTCAAACCCTCCCGCGGAAACGGAAGAAGCCAATGAACTGCAGCAGCAATGAACCGAAACTCAGCAAGCAAACTGATGCAAGTACCGTTTCTGAATCTTAGATAATGAAACTGATTTCTGTGCTGGCTCTCAAGGACTTAGTAAGTTTTGCTATTTGTCTTCTCTCTTTCCCTTTCTTTACGTTCACTTCTGTATATATGTACCTGCCCTGTGTATAGCCGTATAATCTCTGTAGTTTTCATATATTAAACACATTGTATCCATGCTCGATTGTTCTTTTGCTCATTCAACAAAAACCAGGTCATTTTTAACGTTTCGATCCTATCCTTGCTTTACGTTTGGATGCTAGAATAGGAAGTCTTTCTCGTGGCCAGAGAAAAACCTTCCTTTTTGATAATAGTCTGTGAGGAGCTAACGGTTTGCTGGACAAACTGATAGTTTCTCTAAATAATTGTTAAACCAGAACTAATCATATATGTAATTGATTATAATTTGTTGTAATTAATTCACAATATATGTTTAATTCTCCCTTTGGGTCGGTATATGCATCATAATTCATCATAAAACGTTATATTTACATTTACATTTATGCATTTGGCAGACGCTTTTATCCAAAGCGACTTACATTGCATTATACTATACATTTGTATCTGTATGTGCAATCCCTGGGATCGAACCCATGACCTTGGCATTGCTAGTGCCACGCTCTAACCACTGAGCTACAGGAAAGCTTTTTTTAAATCACGTTATGATTTATTATATTCATATATCTAACCCATAAATTGATTAATAACTGTACGAAATCAGTACAGTATAGTTCTGTTGCTATTTTTTGGTTGCATCAAGGACGTAAACAAAGACCAACACGGTTTGGCTTCGCTAGACAGTTAGCTAAATTCTATTGCATTCTTCTCCAACAAACACCAACAAATTTCTGTTCATAAACAAACAGTTGTTCATGCTATAAATTAAACAATACCTTTACAAAAATGCTACTACTCAGTCATGTATTCAGCTACAGTAAAGCTTTAATCAGGATAAAACCGTAAATTGAAAGCTAACAAACAGCCGTAACAGCATATCTAAACACTTTGACACAAGAACAAAGTGAAATCCCATTCATAAACGTACTTTAAAAGCCGTGCTTGCAGAGGTTCTGCTTGACCCTCTTCATCATTACTGGTCTGATTCGGGCTCAATTTGATACGGCAATATAGACGCCATTATTTACATTTCCACTGAAGCACATGTAACAACTAATGGTAAGGGGCGTGGTGTTTCCGGACACTTCAGCGAATCACAATACACTGGGCCAGCTAACCAATCAGAGCACATTGCGTATTTCAGAGGGAGTGGTATCATAGAATCAGGAAGTCAAACCGTCCGTTAAAATGACAATGAAGACAGCGGTGTAAAATAAAGATAAAATATATGAAAAATATGGCGTTTTTTTAAAAAAAACGAAGCATTAAGACATATTAAACTGTGCCCCATAAACACAATCAAGCCTAGAAAAAAAAAAAACAGTGAACTACCCCTTTAATTAATAATGAAAAATAAGGGTGGAATAAAGGAATGATAACATATACACACACACACATATATATATATATAACGTATATATATATATATATGTGTGTGTGTGTGTGTTAAATTCCCGTAAATGAACTTCCTGTAAAATTCCTGTGCGCCTACAGAAATAAAATAAAATCATAAATAAAGCTTTCATAGGTTATATACAAATAATAAACAAATTATTATTTTAACATAGGCTATAGACTAATAATGGTAACACTTTTTTTGAACTTCATTCGAGCTGTCACAGGCACGAAGGGCTACAAGTGAAAACAGACGCTCATTTAAGGTACGAGGCCATGAGAAATAGACGTAGTTCCCTCAACATAATGAAGTCGTGGCCACGAGAAAAATATAGTTCACTCACCATGTGATCTTGAGGCCACGACTTTACATCCCGTGGTCACGACATAAGAATGTCGTTACCTCGACAAAATGATCTCATGGCCATGAGTTATTATCACGTTCCCACGAATTAATATCGTGTGGCCACGACATATTATTACGTTCCCACGAGTTTATAGCTGTGTCCGAATTCAGGGGCCGCGCACTTCGAAGTGCATGAAAGGGGTTTTGGAGTGGAGGGTTGCCAGGTCTGCGCAACAAAACCATCCCAAAAGTAGCGTAATCACAGCACAAGTGTAAAAGTATCCCAATCCCAGACTTCGTCGTTACATGGCTAGTAGCTGTGTGCAGCTGACGCTTGACGTTTGTGTGCATTGTACAGTTTTATTACTTTCTATTGGGTTTTGACACGTTCACTGCCGCCGACGACAGGACACTGGACCAAAATATGTACGGTTAAACTATGCAATGTTAGTTTTATATCATATAGTTTTAACCTTGTTTGTTTTTATGAAATGTTAACTGTGTCAGTTGTTTTAACTAAAAGAAACTTGCACTGACATCTTAAAATATACCTCCTGAGCATGACTATTTGTAACAGGCAAGAATTTTAAAGCTATGATGACCAAGACAAAATTTGAATGGACCATAGATCTGTTTTGTATGTTCAAATATTTCTGATTTTATTTTTATATATTTATATAATACGCTCCACCAGCGTCTCCCTGCTCAGCCGAATGAAGGTGTACACAAATATGTTTTGTTCTGTTTACTGATGATTTAAAATGTTAAGCTATTTTTTTGATGTTAAATCTAATTTCTGTTGTATAAAGTTGTAAAAGGTACTTTATGTAATGTAGCATTAGAACGATGCATTTAACATTTAATTTACATGATGAAAAAAATATTATATACATATAATTTTTCAAATTACAAGTTCTATACAATTCTCTTTTATTTACACATGTGAACATATGTAAAAATAAATAAATAAATAAATAAAAAAAGGACAGGAATTACTCCGACTCATTTACAAATAAATTACATTACAAATATATGTATTTGTACATGCAAGTACAACTTATGCATTTGCTAACTTACATCAAAAAAATAAACTGTACTACAGAAATTAGGCTGTTTCATTGACAAAGTGACATTTAAATAATATTTATATCGACACATTTTATGCACTGTATTCTGTTCTTGAGAAAAGTGGGTTGGAAAGCAGCCTTTGAAGTGTGATTGAAGCGCGAGGAGGGATGACGTAATTCGAGAGCGACTTCAAGTGCACCCTGGCCCTGTCCCAAATGGCGCACTTCATGTGGACTTTCGAGGCGTTTCTCAATGTCAAGGAAGGATCCTCGGAAGCCAGAATTTCGAGGATGCTACGTCATCGACATCCGTCGAAGGACTGTTCCAATGTCGAGGATCCTCGGAATTTCAAACAAGGATTGAGTCCTTCGTTCGAAAAATATCCCATATACAGGAAAGGATGCATATGTGTATCCTTCACGCTCTTCGCGCTCTCAAATCACCCACAATCCTATGCGCGCAGCTTTGCGAACTTGTTAAAAAAAAATAAAAAATGTCGGGCAATGCTTTCAAATGTAAGTATATTTACGTTACCAAACATTTGTTATAACTGTAGTAAATATGTCAGATAAATAAAGTTTAATGTTTAAATGCCAGTACAAATTACTACCATATTGATATTATAAATTATACAAATACAAATTACGTTATTGATGGCTAACTGAACCGGACCGTCATTTAACAATTGTTAGCTTGGTTGCCGTCACCGGCATTTCTTTTATAAATAACTAGTTAAGTTGTCCAAATTAATTTAACGTTAATATTATACCATTCACAGCGTCACGTGCACTTGCTAGTCTGTTCCATTTACGTGTTCTCCGAATGCTAAAGAGGAGCCTCGCCTAGCCTCTGAAGGAAGTGACTTGGAAGGACCAGTCCTGCCAAGGAAGTATCCTTGACATTGAGAAACGCCTTCGGTCTCGTGGACTTAAATTGCGCGTGCTCGCCGAGTCTACGAGTCCGTAGGCCGTCCCATTCCGCATTTTAACGCTCTGAAGTGTGCTCAGCAGCGCCTTACCCTTGAAGCGGTCTTCCGCGAAGCCCGCATAGATGCAGGCTCAGCACACTTTAACTACCCAGGAATCCTTGCGAAATGCCAATCAGACAACGGATGGGAGGAGATTTCGCTCAAGAGCAATGGACCCTTCGCTAAGCCCCGCCCTCCATAGTTACTGTTGCTACGCCTGTCAAGCTTTCACACCTGGAAAGTCAGTATGTGCACCCGTGTCAGACATTCCTAAGGACATAATTAATAATTTTTGGCGAACAGGTGAAATATCTGAGAGAGCAAGACAAAAGGGACTGCAGTATGCATTCGAGGGATATATCCACGACATAATATGCAACCGATTAGAAAATAATTTGATCAAAATTGAAGCTAAAGCCTATAGGTCCCAGCGCAAGCAGCCGCCGCTTCATACGCTGATCATTAGGAAACGCACGAATTGAGGAACAGCTTTGTTAATGCACAGCAGGGTAAGTGACATTTGTAAAAATAATCTTATAATTATAAATCAAACCGCTTATCGACAAGTTTTGTGGAATATTAGCCTGACCACTTTGCAATGATACTTCGCCTGGCTACTGCTCACACGTCGTGGGTCTAATATACAGCCTTGGACCTGGCAAGAGCCAGAGATGCTGAGCTGAGCCATACATCAGCAGCACAAACAAACTCCTCCTGCACGAGTCTACCACAGCAGTGGCACTAGCCAAGGGGTAACAAGATAAGGGCAGTGCCAATATCATCGGTAGTTGTCGCTAAAGCCCATGAAAACCGTATGCGGCGACCAATCGACTGTCGGTATGCAGGAAGCAGGTACGTTGAAAATAACGTTTTATGGTTATAGTTATGGGATTTGGCAGACGCTTTTGTCCAAAGTGGATAGTTAAAATTAGCAGTAAACAGTTTTAAATAGTTGGTAAGACTACATTAAGGAGAATAGAAATAATAAACAATGTCAATTAAATCAATAGCCTAATGAAAATGAAATAATACTATAATAGACAAACCATAACATTAGAGAGGCAGGTTTCCAAGTACAGCAAACTGTTTTCATATAAAACCCCTAAGGTTTGTATTGATAGGGTATTTTTTTCAGGACCTTCTCAGTTACAGAGGAGAAAATTGCTTTATTAAAAAGTCAGACAGGACACTACTTGGTGAACAGACCCCCTGTTGACATAACTGTAGGAGGAGAGAGATACCCACTAGGAAGTGGTTTGAGCCATCAGGTAAATGAATGAGATGAGACCGTATTAAAGTAGTATGTTTTTATTGTGTACTTTATATGAAATTCACTTAACTTGTAAGTACAGGGCAGCGCACCACGTCAGCGTGATCTTCCTTGATCACTTAGCTCTTCTACACACAGACAACCTCAATCTTTGATGATATGTGGCTGGAAGTTAGACAGCATGCTGACTGCATACCATATTTGATGTATGTTCACAAGCCGGGAATTCGGGATTTGGCCTGACACAACTTGGCTATTCTTTTGGTCATTTCAACACCTGCATGTGGCATCTGTCTGTTTGCTCTTGCAAAAGGTGGAATGTTAAGTTGCAAACCAATCTCTTCAACTTCCTTCTCTATAAGAAAGCCTTTATCAACCATCAAGCCATCTCCTACATTGAGATAGCCACACTGAATGTACCCCTTCAAAATGTCAAGGGTGTTGCATTCATTGAAAATCTCTTTGTCAGAAATTGCTCCGATGAAGAGGGCAGACACATAAATGACTGAACCTCGTGGATCACAGGCCACTAGAGACTTGAGGGTGTTAGTAGATTTGTAGGTGGAGTAAGTCTGACTCTGCAACACCAGTGAGCTTGGTCTCTGAATCTTAAGTTCAGTGCAGTCTAAGATGGCAAAAGTATTCGGAAATTCTTCCTTAAATTTAGCTGGCATGTTCTCAGAAATAACATCCCTGTGTGGCAAAATAGACAATTTGCCAAGACTATCATACATATAGTCCACCCAGGAGTTGATCGGTGTGCTGACACTCTGTAAACGGATGTTAAATCTGAAGGCTAGGTCTTTGTGGTCCAAATTGTGTCTTAATTTCATTAAGGTCAGTAACAACTGAGTACGCAGTGAAAGTTGTTTGATGTCATTATTGACACGTTTGTATGAGAGAGGAATGTGTGTTTGTGGTGCACTTGGATCAGTTGGAATGTTAAAAAATTGACAAGCTGTTAAATTGCTCATAAGAAACCCCTGTGCAGTAGTGGAAATAATCAGGCACATGACTTTGGTTTAAAATCTCAGGGTGTAAAGATCGGCCCAATAGGTCGATTTTACATGGATTAAAATTGGGGTCAGATTATACCGTGTGAGCTTTTGGAGTGTTTAAAAAGATGAGACAGACAACAGAAATGAATAAATAAAGTGTATTTACAATATTCACAAGGAACACAATAAAACTAGAATAACTTAGGCCGTTTAAAAGCAGGGAGTCCATTTGCACCATACCATCAAACAGTCCATAAGAATTCTAGTGTGCTGATAAGGTCCCAATGTGAAAGTGTCCACCGGTGTATATACAAAGTCCTGAAAGTGATAATCCAATGGAAAAGTGATGTGGTTTGCTGGAAAGGTAAGTCCGTAAAATGTAACATATACACATTAAAATAAGAGGAATAAAATGGACAATAAGAAACATGTAAACCAATTAAAACTATTATACATAAAATCATTGTAATAAATAGAGCGGTAAAACATGTGTCTTATGTGACAGTGTCACAAGGGTTTAAAGCATCTGAGGTGTGTGCATTCTGAAGTTCCTTTTGCAGATGATGGAGTTGGACATCCTTTGCCTCGAGCTGAAGCTTCAGATTTATGATGTCCTGCTTCTGATTGGCTAATGCATCCTGCAGAGTTCTCAGTTCCTCTCCATGGTCGCCCATATCATGTTCTTCTGTAAATGACAAAAAAGAGAAAGGAAACATGGGATGTTACTAATTTATGTTATTTTCTTCTGTTTTACAGCTTCCTCTGCTTGACTCTGCAGGACCATCATCTGCAATCCAGCCGTCAAACGACTTCCCGGATTTCTCTCTGCCAGCACAGCAGTCAAATTTTGCAGAAAATTGACAATCACACCATTCCAGTCTTTAGCTTTAGAAAGAGAGACCAGACAACAAGATACAAATCACATCTGGCATCTTGCCCGGGCTCCCCGACTAACGTCAAGTGTGTTCAAGACAATATGCTCTTGGAGAGCTGACTTTGACACCTTGGCTATGAGAATCAAGGGCACATCCAAAATGCAGACCAAAGCAATGAGGAGAGGGGTAGAGCTAGAACCTGTGGCAGCGCAGCAGTACTCGCATGTAACAGGGAATCTAGTATACCCCTGCGGCTTTGTAGTGAACCCCCATGCTCCACACCTTGGCACATCCCCAGACAGGAAGGTAGTAGATGGTACAAGTTTGGCCTTTTGGAAATTAAATGTCCAGCAAAGAACAGCTGCCAAGACTGTCCCTATCTCCAAAGACAGGCAGATGGTGGTTACAAGCTAAAGGAGACCCATGCGTATTACTACCAAATAATAGGGCAGCTGGGACTCACTGGCATGCCTTGGTGTGACTTCTTTGTAATGTGCACAGAAGACTACCACTTGCAGCGGATTCAGTCAGAAAAGTGGGGTGAGATGAAAGACAAATTAGATTTGTTTTTCTTTGATTACTTCCTTCCCTGTTGCAATCAGTAACTAAAAACAGATTCAAATAGCGGTTTAAACTTACCATAGGTAGAGTCACTCTGTTGTGATGTACTGTGAAATGTGTCCTCTGTGGAGTTTGAGGTGCTGGCTTCCTGTTGAGTTTGAGATGCTGGCTTCCTGTCACACATGATTCAGTAAACAATCAGATTAACAATTGTTTGGTTATTTCTTCATGAAATCCTTAAAGTTTAACAAACCCTTCTAATAACGTAACTTTTGATAGCCCCATTGAATAAAATGTTATTACACTGTTGTTTTGTTGGGATTTTGATCCTGTATTGGTTTCTTACCAGAAACAAATAAAATGCACTTTGTATAAATCATAAGAGCATGCTGTGTTCATAAACGGGTATGACAGCACATAAGTGACTACTATTAATGAACTGATTACGTTTGCATACCAACCTTTTCCTTGGAGATCTCCGGCAAGCCCCCTGATGTTCCCTCCCTTGAAGTAACCCCGGGAGAGCCGCGATCGGATCGGGGTACTCAGTGGTAGGCCGTCCATTAACAAAATGCTAAAATATTTTTTAAAGTATGTCAGTCAGCCTTCGTCTTGCCTTTAATCATCTTATTTTACATTCAAATATATATGCATTATGAACAAAGAACCGTCATTATTTCCAAGCAATGATGTACTGAGTTAGCTAACATTAGTGCTCTTACCTTGGAGCAAACGTAGGTGTTTTTGTTAATCCTTTCGACATTTAGTTGTGAATGAGGCCTTCCACACTGCTTTATCCACGTCCGGCATTTCTCCCCTTGCGTTTTAGGTTTCGGGAAGGGAAAAAATTCCACCACCCCGTCCAAACTTTTAGGATACCGGGTATCAGATTTACACAATCCATAAGCACAACGCTTCGGCATGTTTCCCTCGCTCCAAAGCTTGACAGACCTCCCGCGCCTAGTTACGGTTGCTAAACCACGATTGGCCCGCGGCGGTTTTCGGGCGTGGCTTAGCGGATGACATGGCTGATAAGAAAATATGTAGGTATCATTACGGTTTTTATGACCTAGGAGTACATTTTACCAGTTGTTACCTACAGTTTGTACAAACATTATGGTCATCGACCAGTGGTTGATATCTCAAACATAATAATAGCGCGTTGAATAATACGATCGCATTATGATTAATTAAATAAATATGACTCAGTAAAGCCCTGACATTCGTTCTATGTAAACCTAGTATTTATATTTAAACCTGTAAATTCATCTGAAACTCACGCACAGACCAGACCGTTATTTCCGGCGTGACGATCGAGTCTGTCCCAAAAATACCTCTCAATGCGCCCTCGTGGACTCGCGCCAAGGGCCGGGGTGTGCCATTTGGGACAGGGCCCCTCTCCGTTTCCCCGCGGAATGAAGCGCCCATCTCAAGCTATGATCTCAAGACACTTTGCGGTCTACACTATCCCACAGTTCATTGCGCGCCAGTGACGACAGGAGTTCAGGTGTGAATTCACATAAATGTAAGCAATGCCCCGGATTCACCAATCAAACTGTAATATCCGTGATGTCCAAATCGTCAGTTTTTCATAAATGCAATATTTGTCTCTGAGATGGAGTGCAGTTGAATAAAATCCTAAAGTACTGTACTTTAAATTCAGACTTAAATACAGAGTAAATGTATAAATATGAATGTATATATTTTCCAAGTTAACATTTCATAAAAACAAACAAGGTTAACTAGCTAACGATATAAAACTAACATTGCATAGTTTAACCGTACATATTTTGGTCCAGTGTCCTGTCGTCGTCGGCGGCAGTGAACGTGTCAAAACCCAATAGAAAGTCATAAAACTGTACAATGCACACAAACGTCAAGCGTCAGCTGCACACAGCTACTAGCCATGTAACGACGAAGTCTGGGATTGGGATACTTTTACACTTGTGCTGTGATTACGCTACTTTTGGGATGGTTTTGTTGCGCAGACCTGGCAACCCTCCACTCCAAAACCCCTTTCATGCACTTCGAAGTGCGAGGCCCCTGAATGGACTATATGCACGCGGTTACTTCCTGGTTGTCGTTAAGCCAGCTCGGGCATTTCCGGTGAACCGTTAGCTGTTCATTCTGTACTCGCTGTACATCAACACAAAACCATCAATGGTTGACTTTTTAATGTTGTATTCATATTTTAATGCAGTTATCACATTTACCTAATTTGCCAATAAACCAGTTTTATTGATTGCAATAAAGACGAAGCTATTAGGACCGTTTAAAAACGCCGTGTCTGTAATTAGACACAAACACACATTTTCCCCCAGCACTTCAAATGTTATTTTTTAATGACCACAAACATTTGTTCATCCTTCTGAGATTGTGCCCATTGTAAAACCGAACGTTTCAAAATGTAGGAAATTCAACATTTGATAGAAAACACTTATTTAAAAATAAAAAAGACAATAATTACCACTTTAACCAGCAGGTGGCGGCAAAATAGCATTTATTCGCGCATATATCAGCCATTTCCTCTAGTCGTTTTTTACTTCGTTTCTGACTAAATATTAAACATTGTAAAATAACTAGGTTTAAAAATACATTTTGTCAATGTGAAGTATGAAGTACTCTCAAAATCTTAAGAAAAACAATAACTTTTATTGTGGATTAATCACACAGAAAGCGAGCATCGCGCTTTCCCTTTGTAATAACAGTTAGTGCAGTGCAAGATCAATGATTTCAGCACACTTGTAAAAACACACATTTTATTCAATTAATCTAACTAAAGTGCACAATAAATATTTAATTTTTGAAGCTTTTTTTCACATAAAAGTGTGAAAACTGATGGTCGAATTGAATTTAGCCGAGGAGGAACAATGAGGTACGTCTTTATNGCTGCACACAGCTACTAGCCATGTAACAACGAAGTCTGGGATTGGGATACTTTTACACTTGTGCTGTGATTACGCTACTTTTGGGATGGTTTTGTTGCGCAGACCTGGCAACCCTCCACTCCAAAACCCCTTTCATGCACTTCGAAGTGCGCGGCCCCTGAATGGACTATATGCACGCGGTTACTTCCTGGTTGTCGTTAAGCCAGCTCGGGCATTTCCGGTGAACTGTTAGCTGTTCATTTTGTACTCGCTGTACATCAACACAAAACCATCAATGGTTGACTTTTTAATGTTGTATTCATATTTTAATGCAGTTATCACATTTACCTAATTTGCCAATAAACCAGTTTTATTGATTGCAATAAAGACGAAGCTATTAGGACCGTTTAAAAACTCTGTGTCTGTAATTAGACACAAACACACATTTTCCCCCAGCACTTCAAATGTTATTTTTTAATGACCACAAACATTTGTTCATCCATCTGAGATTGTGCCCATTGTAAAACCGAACGTTTCAAAATGTAGGAAATTCAACATTTGATAGAAAACACTTATTTAAAAATAAAAAAGACAATAATTACCACTTTAACCAGCAGGTGGCGGCAAAATAGCATTTATTCGCGCATATATCAGCCATTTCCTCTAGTCGTTTTTTACTTCGTTTCTGACTAAATATTAAACATTGTAAAATAACTAGGTTTAAAAATACATTTTGTCAATGTGAAGTATGAAGTACTCTCAAAATCTTAAGAAAAACAATAACTTTTATTGTGGATTAATCACACAGAAAGCGAGCACCGCACCGCGCTTTCCCTTTGGAATAACAGTTAGTGCAGCGCAAGATCAGTGATTTCAGCACACTTGTAAAAACACACATTTTATTCAATTAATCTAACTAAAGTGCACAATAAATATTTAATTTTTGAAGCTTTTTTTCACATAAAAGTGTGAAAACTGATGGTCGAATTGAATTTAGCCGAGGAGGAACAATGAGGTACGTCTTTATTTATTTATTTTTTATGCTGTCTTACGTTTGAATATCTAAATTAATGCTATGCCTGACTATTTAAGCTACTATATTCTGATTATAAACTAAGTATTACACTACTGATACTCAACATACCAGCAAATTACATCTCACCGGAAGTGTTCGAGCTGGCTTATATTAATGCGGAAGTTCTAAAGAACGCTCCGTGCATATAGTCCATTGGGACACAGCTTAAAGCTGTGTCTCATTTCAAAGGCTGCGTCCTCCGGAGGTCGCATTCGAAGGTTGCTTACGTCATTGAGGCTGCATCGTTTCAGAAAAGTAAGTAGGACACTCCGAACGCGACCTTCGAATGCGTCCTTCTTTCACAGGAATTCGGAGGATGCATGAGGTGTATCCTTTGCTGCTGCAGATAGCCCACAATTCTTTGCGTCACTGTTAACCACCGTCATTTATTAAAAAAAAATAATGAAATGCCGGCGTCGGCAAATGCACATACAAGCGATGTGTTTAGATGTAAGTAGTTTCACGCTTGTTTTTGTTTTAAACGTTGTTCTTCTTAATATCCTCCTCCTTTGTCTCTGTAACAGATATCTGTTGTACATAAGCCAGCTCCTCAAGCATTAAACCAAAATAAAACAAGTAAATACATTTTCTTTTCAAATTACTTTACAAATTTATTAATTTTCATTCATTTGCTGAGAGCGCAACGAGGCTGCCGTGAACGCGTTGGCATAGCAACGATATTACTTCCTGTTTCCTTTCCTGCCTGTGTGTCCTACGAAGGACGTCTCGTTTAATTCTGGCTAAGGACACTCCATATGCCGCATCCTTCACAGGATTCGTCCTCTTGAGGATGCAGCCTTTGAAATTAAATTAAATGAGACACAGCTTATATGTCGTGGCCACAACAAAACTAAGTGAACCGAACATGTCCCCTCCCGGTCACCGTAAAAGTGCGATGTGATGTCATGAAAATCTGTGATCCGTTTTAGAGGGAAGTGAGAGACTGTAAGTTTTGAATGCTTATATCTCCTAAATGTGAATTTTGTAATTGTTTTGGAACACACCAGCTTATTCATAACCTTAAGGCTAAAATATTCATACTTACAAACTTAAATTTTGATTTCATGGGGACTTTAAGACTCTTAACAACTGAAAATGTTAAAAGTAACGGACATGAATTTGCATTTGATTTGTAAAAAATTATTATAAATTAAAAACTGAGGTCATTGTTTGCCTCCTCATTTCAGACCACTACAGACACTGTAATAGCAAATAAGGCAATCGGCACGTACAAAAGCAAAGCTGAGGAGTAAATAAGAGAACTGTTCTTACTGTCATATTGCTTAAAGCCATTGATATCAGTAGGGACCACTGAGTCATCCTGAGAAAAAGACACAAATTAATTAAGATTCGTCAGCTACATGGGTCTAAGGTTCTACTTAGATAAAGAATGACAAATTAATTAAGATATAAGCGGGTTGAAAAAGCTGTCTTGAGAAATAACACAGCTATTACACAGAAGCTCCTGAAGGCTTTTACTCAGAGTGGTCTTTCCTCCAGTTGTCATCCTGTCGAATCCCCAGATTTTACTTTAGGAGTAGGTTTTCATTCAGACTTATTCAATTACATTTTTAAATACCCAGTTATACAAGCAATATGAAGAATACAAATTATTTCAGGAAAATAAAATATTTGCCATATGCAATTCATAGGCTATGTGTACATTATTCTTCTATTACATCATATTGATATTCATACTAAATACCACAGTTTAATAGGTAAATGAATTTATCACAGAGAGAAATTTACAACACAGAAATTTAGGCTTTTATTTAAGCACATAACATGAAACTATCTATGGAATGAGTGGTGGCTGCTTCATCCGACGAAGCTTCTTTCACAGGTTTTTGGCTGCTTTATTTTTTACTAAACACCAGATGGCGCTGTTTTCAACACTCTCGAAGCTTTTCCGGAACAATGAGGGGAAAGCCTCTTCATGGGGCTTCACTTGCCCATCATCACTACTGCATGCATTTAAGAAAAATGGGTGCATTTCTGCAAGCGGTTTTTGCAAGTCTAGATACTAAGCAGTTCATCTCCACTAACTGGTAAGAAGCTCTTGTGGCTTGCAGCTCTTCTTCTTTGTTCACTTTTAGGGTCGAAACTGCTCCATAGCGCCACCTGAAGCGCTGGGTCGTCACTGCAGCACAAAATGTTTTATTGTTTTTAAAATTCCCCCCCATAGAATTGAAGTCAAAACTGTTTGGTTTCCAGCATTCTTTAAAATATATTCTTTTGTGTTGCATGACAAAACATTTTTTAGGTGGACTATCCTTTTAAAGTCCCCCTGTAGTCAAGAATTGTATCCCTTAAAACTAATCTTTTATCACCAAAATGACATATTTAAACATTATTTTCCAGTAAAAAGAAAAATATTCATGCCTTAATAGCTTGAATGTAACTCTACACCCTTGCTTCATTATAATATATACGGATGAATATGATAATTAGCCCCATTATCACTCACTCGCATGAGCTCAGAGATCCACTTGGTCAACTCACTGAGGTAAACGCTGCACAATGGTATCGCTTTTTACAACATCAGACAACATTAGCCTTTTGCTTGACTACATTATCGAACAGCTAATAAAGTGCTGCTAATGTTACACGACGCCTCTGCTTCCGAGCGATCATAGTTAATGATATGCTAAAGCCGCTGGCTCCTTGACATGATTGGTTACAAGGTAGTTTGTGTTGTAAGAAACACCAGCTGTTTCAAACCACGTTTTTCAAACTGTTCCCCTAACGTTCTCATATGTTTCCCTTTTGTTTTGTTTTGTTTTTTTGGGGGGGAGGGCAAATAAGAACATTATGGTTCTTTTTTTCAACCTACAGAGAACGTTATTTCCATTTCATGCAACTTTACACAGTAAATTAATAATTAATCAATTTAAGATCATCATGTTTGCAGCGAATATTTCAGACCTAGTGGAGCAATAGTAATAATAGTATTACTCCACTAGGTATGAATTGAAATACAAGATATTATACACTGAGCACAAAATGAAGCTTTTGTCATGGTCGTCCCAGTTCCCTGACCTGAACCCAAAAGAAAATGAGTGGAGTGACCTGAAGAGAAGAAGCACCAACATGGAGCTGGGAATCTGAAGGATCTGGAGAGATTCTGTATGAAGGAATGGTCTCTGATCTCTTGTCAGGTGCTCTCCAAACTCATCAGGCATTATAGGTGAAGACTCAGAGCTGTTATCTTGGCAAAAGGAGGTTGCAAAAAGAATTGAATAAAAGGGTGCCAATAATTGTGGCCAACGTGTTTGGGAGAAAAACATTTATTTCATAATGCGAGTTTCCCTCCACTTTCAATTCTTTTCCTTCAATGAAAAGTTATAATTTTGTGAATTTTTTGAATGAAACATCAAAAGGATAAACAATGCAGATTTATTTTCACAGCCGCCTTTGCTCATAATTACTAAGGGTGCCAATAATTGTGGAGGGCAATATACAGCTATGGAAAAAATTAAGAGACCACTCCAAGTTTAGAAATCAATGTTAAGTGGTCTCTTAATTTTTTTCATAGCTATATATATATATATATATATACATACATATATATATATAAATGGGGTTGATTAACAGTTCACATTTTAGTTATTTTACACTCTAAAAAATGCTGGGTTAAAAACAACCCAAGTTGGGTTGAAAATGGACAAACCCAGCGATTGGGTTGTTTTGACCCAGCAGTTGGGTTAAATGTTTGCCCAACCTGCTGGGTAGTTTTATTTAACCCAACAATTGTTTACAAATTACTATATGTCTGGCTTAAAATGAACCCAAAATAGGTTGGAAATTAAAAATCAGACTCATAATTACTAGAGGCAACAATAATAATCAAAAAGATGAGCATTTATTAATAAGCAATTTAATAAATGTTTATTGTTTAAATATTATTCAAAAAAAGTATTAATAAATGTTTGTTTATTAAACATATTAATAAATGTTAATTTCCAACATATTTTGGGTTCATTTTAAGCAAGAAATACAGTAATTTTTAAACAATATTTGGGTTAAATAAAACTACCCAGCAGGTTGGGCAAACATTTAACCCAGCCGCTGGGTTAAAACAACCCAATCGCTGGGTTTGTCCATTTTCAACCCAACTTGGGTTGTTTTTAACCCAGCATTTTTTAGAGTGTATAATATTTACAATTATCAAAGTATGTTTTGCACATACTTTAAACCTCTCAGTTTAATTTACAAATTACCATTTGATGTCAGTTAAATGTATGAAATTACTCACTTGTTGAAGTTGCGTTCTGCATGATCGATGTACAGCAGGAGCTTGCTCGAATTTGTCAGACACGCGTTCGGGCTTTCTCTCACGAAGGCGTTTCTGGGTACGCTGTACCATAGACAATAAATAAATACTAAGAATATACATTGTATTGTATTGGGTGAAGTCAGCAAAATTGGGACACTTTTTGGTAAACTGTGTATTAAATACAAATAAATCTATTCTACCTACACAATTAATGTTTTAAACAAATGCTCAAGGCCTCTTGTATCTCCATGTATAGTGTTTTAAGTAATATGGGTGGTTTTTAAAAATATGCAGAGATTCAAAAATGACAAGAACCCATTTTTATTCTAAAGACATTTTCAGGTCAATTAGGAGAGTGCGACTGGTAAATTGGGACGCACAATTTCATGTAGTTTGTGCTTGGATAATACAGTTACTTATAAAATTATATTTTTGATATTTGATATATATATTTTTTTTTTCAATAGAAATTTTTTTAAATGTAAAAGAATAGCTATAAAAACAGACACACTAGCGGATGTTAATGATGATGTTTCATGCCTTTTTTTAAAAGTTGTGGAACCAGTAATAGTCTGCTGTGTTTTTGGTTTCAGAATTTTTTTTAAATTCCATTAGCTCATGCATATCCAAAAGGTTTTTTTTTTTGCACATCTCTGCGAAAAGATGCTTTAACATGCCCTGGCCAAAAAACAAAGTCCTGGCCTGCCTGTCTTTACCCTGTACTCATTTAGAGCACCACACTAAAAGCTTAATCCCAGCACCCTCACTTCCTGTGCTCCTGCACGTGGACTATTTTAACGATGTCTTTGCTACCTTTCTGGGCCTTAAAAGGTGCAATTACATTGCTGCCTATGTGGTTCAGATACCTCTCGGATTTCATCAAAAACATCTTAATTTGTGTTTTGAAGATGAACGAAGGTCTTAAGGGTTTGGAACAACATGAGGGTGAGTACTTAATGACAGAAATTTCATTTTTTGGTGAACTAACTGTTTAAATGTTCAAATTTGTCTTGTGCGTGCCCCCATTCAATACATCCCTTTCATTCACAAACATAAGACATTATGAATACTCACCATTTGTTGTTAAGTAAAACTTGTTTTGTTATTTTGCTGGCAAATATTTTATATATATAATTTGTCCAAGATAAAATTATGACAACTTTGATTCATTTAAAATCTTAAATGAATTAAGTAAATTTCCCATATAATATCCAAATGGCATATATCTTAAAGATAATGAATGTAATGTGATTAACTGTAAAGTTATCTGAAGACCAGAGGACGTTGCTACAACATTCTCCATGGGATAAACTAGCAACATCTTTTGAGGACATTGTTTCTGGAACATTAGCCAAGATTTGAAAAAATGGAACTTTACCACAACCTTCTCACATTGTCATAAAGTAATGTCACGCTCTGGCACTGCTATATTTGGGGCTAAGAGAAATATACAATATTTTACAAAAGTAAAGCAATATAAAAT
>RJVU01026577.1:755801-775653 GCA_003731715.1 Anabarilius grahami
GAGTTTCATCTTTATCTAAGGACTAAGAAACAAAGGTTATAAGTTTTTAACACCACACCGGTTAGGCAAAGTTCTTTAAATGGACTGAGGAGGGCAGTAATACGCCTTTGATGCGTCCAGACTACCGCAAAACTCACAAGAAGAAGAGGAAGCTATTTTTGACCATTTATAACGATATCAAAATCTCACAATACGATAATACCTCGATATGAAGTCCACGATACGATATTTATTGTAATATTTAAAAAAAAGAAAAGAAATGAAGACTTGGAAAAAAAAGTGCCATAAGTGTTAAACAATGATTGAACATTACAATGATGTACAAATTAACCATGTCATATCCTGTCCTCTTTCCTTTATCCTCTAATCATAACTGTTGTTTAGAGGTATGAGGTATAGTATGAGATGGGTCAAATGACCTAAAACTCCCCTTTACAAAATAAAATGATTGCACCAGATGGACCTTGACAAAGGTAACATCTATTATTTTTTCTAACATTCTCAAGAGTTGTACTTGTTAACATTACTTAATGCACCACTGTGAAGTAAAATGAGCAAACTATGAACAGCTGTATTTTTATTAACTAACGAAAATGTTTAACAAATTAGCCTTATTGTAAAGTGTTACCACAAATTTAACACAAATAAGAAGCTTAAACACACATGTAAGATCCAGACAGGTGAAACAGAATATTTTTGTAAGACTCATAAAGACTTCACTTGTTTCTAAAAGAATGATTCAGTGATAAATACATTTTTAACAGTAATTTGTTGCCACCTAGTGGCGTAACAATGTAATCATCGTTATTAGAAGCATTTTCAAAAACTATTTTATTCTATTTTGATCGGTAAAGTAGACATCATCGTTTATCTGAATAATACACTTTTGTATGCTTCTGTGGTAATTTAAATATTTGTAACAGAAATAATGATACTGTGTGTTTGACAAGATTGTGAAGCTGTTTATATCTACAAATGACAACTGCTCTCTTTTTTAATCAACAGCAGCGCGAACACATTTGAATGTCGCAATTTTATCGTCATTGATGAATTAGATCATGTGGACGATGAAATCGAGAACGCAATCTTTTAAAGATTAATCGTGCAGCTCACCTTTGTGCACCTCTCGCTCTCTCTCTCTGTATTAATATTTGATTTTGAGTGGCGCGAGGGCTTTTCAGTACATTTATAGCTATTCATGGGGTGAGACATCTCTATCAAAGGATACGCTCCTCGCACTTCACCGACCCATCAAACCAGAAACACATATCGTTTCATGATAATATTGAGATAATTTTGCTATCGCGATACCACAATAAAAATTATTTTTATTATGTGTCGTGTCGTGTCTTGTCTTGTCGCTGTCACTCTGTTGCACTGTGGAGCTTCTGTCACTAAAACAAATTCCTAGTATGTGTAAACAACATACCTGGCAATAAAGCTCTTTCTATTCTATTCTATTCTATTCTATTCTATTCAATATAGATAATATCATTACATCCCTACAAAATACTTTTCTTCTGCAAAACTTTATTTTCTTTTGCAATACTTTTTGCAAATATGTGGCATTGATTTGACTCCATAGAACTGCTTATATACTGACGATACTCCTCATAGCCAATCGGATAGTTCGGAGAAGTCGCATAATCGGCAGCAGGTGTCTGCAATTTGCACAGACAACAGAGGAAAAAAAAGAAGCAAAGAAAACCAACACTCAAACTCAGAAACTCATTAAAGAAAAACATATGTCACAGGACATAACACAGGTCACAAATCTAGGTATATTTAGAACACACATATAAATTGATTGATTAAAAAATGAATTTAACAAATGCATAGATAAAATAGGTAAAAAAAAAAAGAGAATCAAAGCATAGCCCATTTCATGCTAAATGATTTTAACTATCATGCAAAGCTGAAAAAAATACACAAAATAACTCTTATTTACAGAGGATAGAAGAAGACTGAGAATTTAGTAAAACCAAAAAGTAAAGACATTTAGAAGAGAGGAACCAATTTCTCTGAATCTTTGAATGTGTTACCATATTTCAACAAAAAATCGTCAGAAAACCAACTCTCATGTATACTCTGTCTTTCAGTGAATGGTCATCACCTCATACATTTCATTGGCTGACATTTTCTCTTCTTCTCTCTTACTTCTAAACACTTTCTTCATCTGGAACAGAAAAGAGGAACAATCACACTTGCTTATTAACCTAGACACATTTGCTGAAAATGCTTCTTAAAGAAGAAAGTAAAGGTCTTAGACAATAAGTTTGTAAAGATATGGCTGGGGATAACCAAGAATACACCCAGAGACAAATCTGAAATCAGCACTTTCCCGTTTGGATATGTGAAATGCATTTACAAAGTTTCTGATGACCTTCAGATTTACAAACAGCTGTATGACATTCACCTTGGGCACCAGCCACACTCCTAGCACAAGGAGTAACAGTAAGAGCACACTGCCAGCTGTCAAAGCCGTCACTGGTATCAGTAAGTCATTCATGCCATTGGACATTGAAGGGCTTTTGGAAGAAGCTGAAATGATCTCTGGCGGATCTATGAAGAAGAATACAAATAACTTCAGTACAGCCAAATTCATGCATCACTTGCTTCAAAACTATAACAGACCATTTTTTAACAAACCATTATACAATGAAAGTCAAAATGAGTTTGTATACTGAATTAAGTAGGTAAGAACAGCCTTTTTTTTTCTTTTTTTTAATCTTTTTGACAAGAAAAAATGCATTTGTTTATTTTTGTTTTCTTAGATTCTCAGAATAAATACTTCAAATGTTTGGGAAGATTTAGATGCTTTTGAAAGAAGTCTCTTTTGCTCAACCAAGGATGAATTTATTTGATCAAAAATATATAAACAGTAATATTGTGAAATATTACAATTTAAAATTACTGTTTTCTATTTTTATGCTGATTTGCTGTTCAAGAAACCTTCTTATTGTTATCAATATTAAAAACAGTTGTGCTGCTTAATATTTTTGTGGAAATCATAATACGTTTTCAGGATTTTTCGATGAATACTGTGATAGAAATATTTTATGTCAACATGAAATGTACAGAAAATGCAGACTAAGGATGCTCAGGTCAAAGACCACGTAGACTTACCCAAAAAGTGCTTAACATATTAGGTCATATGATTTGCTTAGATCATTAAAAACCAATCACCAGAACAAATCACAGTGAAGACGACATTGATTTTTACTCAACTGTAAGACTTAAAACGTGCATATCTTTCTGTTCAGAGACTCACTCGATTGCAGGGGCGGATCTAGAAAATTATTTATAGGGTGGCATGAGGGTTGCCCATGCATAGTTTTTGGAGATTTATAGTCTGACATACACAATTGTGTTAACAAATATTGCATACGATACTAATTATACCATTATATAGTGGTATAATTATACTAATTATACCACTACACTTTAAAATTAAAAATATCAAGATTTCAATATCCATCATGGCACCAAGTCAAGACACTATATGAAAAACATTAACAGATTCTAAATGAGTCTGAGTTTGTATCACTAAAGGAGATTAGCAGTTTTATTAATATTACAGGCTACTTTGATGGTATAAATCACGTTTTAGAGCAAGTTAAAGAACAAAAACTTTTGAATTTCCACAGTTTTGCAAACAATTTTGGAGTTTCTGTTATTACCAGAGGTGGGAATGTCTGTGTGTGTTCACCCAGAACACCCTATCAACCACACTATAGCAACACCCCAGCAACTGCATAGCAAGAGCCTAGCAACCACCTATAGCAACACTTTAGCAAACACCCAGAACATCTATCTATTCTGGCCTAACTGACCAAACTATTTACATTTTTTTAAACAAGACTTTAAGTTGGCTTTATGACAAGCCAGCATAAATTTGTCTTTTAAACTTTTCAATCTAGTTAGGCTATTGTTTTTCTTGATTACTAACACACAACATTTTCTCACAACTATAAACACAACCTCAAAACTAGATCTTGCAGTAAATGAAAAGCATGAGAAAAGTATATGAACTCGGTATGCACCACAATACAGTATACTGTCAATTACAGTACAGTAAAAAAAAAAAGCATAAAATTTAGCATCCTCTGCACATTTGGCCAAATTTCATTACAGTATATACAGTACTATAGCAGTGTATTGGTCTTCTGACACAAGACTATATTCTAATAGGCAGTCATTTCTCAGTTCTGCAAAAATACTGTACACATAAAAAATGTCTACAAAGAAAGATCACAATCAAAAGTTTGAGGATGTACAACACGTGCTACAGTTCACTGTACATAGAATTGTGAAATTTCCCTCATCTAAAGTACTAGTACTGTCTACTGTAATTATACTGTATAACCTCCGTAAATGATTCTTTCAGCGCTCTCTCGGATTTTGACTGGTGTGTCAACAGTTTTGCTACCTAATGTTGTCATTGTTAAACATTTTGAGAAGTGTCTTTGTTTTGAGCACTGAACGAATGGGGAACTGGGCCAACTGAATCTGTGTTAGCAATCGAGAAAACAAAAATACGTTTAGATTCTTATCTGCTATTATTTTCTGTGTTCGGGATCTTCTTATTGATTTCACGTTAGTTTCGTCGGATGACAAAAAGACCTTTATCCATGATGAAAGTGGAGCGCGCGGTCGGTGAATCAGCTCGCCAAACAATTACGAAATGAATCTCAGGCATATTCGGATGGGATTACATTTCTCAGATGACTTCTGAATTAGTCGAGAAGCAGTAATTTTCTGATTCACGAACAAATGGAATAACATTTCATAAGTGAACTTGGCTGCGCTGTGTGTTTTTTACTCAAAAAGAACGATCCTATAGGGCAGTGATACTTTGACCATCTACATGTGTTTGTGTAAATGTGTTTAACACTAATTCTGAATGATAAATAAGGCCCTCAGATTGTCCTACCCAGGCTTACTGCACGTTCGCACATCAATATTACATTTTTGTCATGATAAATAACACAAAATTACTGTATTTGCATTATTGTAAGGGTAGGTTTAGTGTTGGGGTGTAGACATTAATAAAGCACAATCTGATAAGTAGCATTTTTTCGCTATCGATTTATACTTGTTCTAACGATTAATGCTATATCATATCGTGCTACCACTACTGTACTTATATTACTATACGGGTAGGTTTAGGGTTGGGGTAGGTGTAGATGTTAATAAAGTCATAAACCATGTTAAAGGATTAGTCCACTTTTAAATACACTTTTCCTGATAAATTTACTCACCCCCATGTCATCCAAGATGTTTATGTCTTTCTTTCGTCAGTCGAAAGAAATTAAGGTTTTTGATGAAAACATTCCAGGATTTTTCTCCTTATAGTGGACTTCAATGGCTACCAACAGGTTGAAGGTCCAAATTACAGTTTCAGTGCAGCTTCAAGGGCTTTAAACGATACCAGACGAGGAATAAGGGTCTTATCTAGCGAAACGATCGGTCATTTAAAAAAAAAAATACAACCGTTTATGCTTTATAAACACAAAATATCGCCTTGAACGTACTTTCCGCTTCCGCATTCTTCATAACGCTTACGCTGAATGTTCTACGCCTTCCCTATTCTTCTTATGGAAAAAAACTAAACTGGCGCCGCGTTCGTTCCGTAAGTAGAATAGGGAAGGCGTAGAACATTCAGCGTAAGCGTTATGAAGAATGCGGAAGCGGAAAGTACGTTTAAGGCGATAATTTGTTTATAAAGCATAAAATAAAACTTCATTTCTGCAAAGAGCAACTTGGAAGTCGTGTCAGGTATATGCTGCGCAGCAAAGGAATAGAAGTACTAAAGATCCTACGCTCAAAAGACAACAAAAGTAACAGCTAAAGTGTGATTGATGTAGTGATAGTAGCTTCTTGACGGGGCGCCATCACCATACTTCAGAGAAGTATTGGATTGGATTGTAAGTATTACATTAAATTGAATTGTCTGTGGTGAAGTTAGATTCGTATTGAAAATGTCCACGACAATTCAAAGTTCAGAAGTATACATCATTAATGTCACTTTTGATCAACATAAAGCATTCTTACTGAATAAAAAATATTAATACTGACCCCAACCTTTTAAATGGTAGTGTAGGCTATATCTTAAATGATACTTGTCACTACAAGTATTGTGAATTCGAAATTGTCTGTAATTACATGCTGAAAATTAAATCTCAATTAAAAACAAAACAGAAATGTTTACTCACCTTGAACCAAAAGAAAAACCCCTGACTCTTCCATTGTACATATCCCAGAGAGACCAACGCAGGTGCACCAGTAAGCCCCAGTATCTTCAGGTCGTAGATTAAAGATGTCTATAGTTAGAGTCTTCTTGTCATGTTTGACTTCAACACGATCTTTGTAGTCTTCGTGGAGAGTTAATTTGTCCTTTATGAAAAAGAAGTAGAAGACTTCACGGTTGACCGAACGTCGGCTGTACAGATACACACCCAGCGCTTCTGTTTTAGGTGCAGGACACGTAATGGTGTAATTGTCACCTTTATATTTGCTCACATCTAAAAATGATTCAAAGAAACAGTCTGGATCAGTTCACAGCATCCGTTAAAACTAAACTCCAGATCATTCCATCCATCAAAAAAGCACTAAATGAGACACCAAAACCAACACCTGGACAGTGTAGATGAATGTACCTCATAAGATCTGCGGTGTGTTACCCTATTTTCTTATCGTTATGAGTAATACTGCTTATTCCTTATAATTATCAGGTGAGTGCTACATCTGATGTTGATAGTTTGTTTTTATGCCTTCTTAAAGGGATAGTTTACCCAAAAATTTTAATTGAAGTTTATGTTGTTCCTCATGTTGTCTTAAGCCTGTATGACTTTCTTATGAAGAATGTTCCAAACCAAACAGTTTTTGTGACCTTTGCCTTCCATTGTCCAATATAGACAAAAAAAATAAATCTTTAAAATATCTTCTTTTATGTTTCACAGAAGAAAGAACGTGTTAATGTTTTAATTAATCATAACATTTATTTTTCTTGCAGGATTAAAATTTAGTTTGCTTTTGAAAACTAAATGCCCCCAGCACTTAACACCAAAGTTAGTGTGTGTTGAAATAACGAATGCAGATGGACAAAAAACACGGTTATAAACTCTAACTCATGACTTGAGTAACAAGCTGAAGTAATCAAGAAATCCAGATTTGCATTTACCTAGTAACAGAGGAGGGCCCAGGAGGTTTGGTTCGATTTTGATCTTGATTCAGTATCAATTCATATGTGTATAGCCTACTTAAAATCTTTTGTTGAATGCAGTTTGCCTTTTTTAGCACTATTTTGCAGTTTTTTACAGTTGGGTTCAATTCGGTAGGTTTGCTTGCATTAATTAATATTCAGTTGTGTGTGCTTATACGAGTATCATTTAAATAGAATGTAAGTTAACTTTTTTTAAATTTCACATTTAAAAAAAATCTAGTGTTTGATCATGTCTAAATATTTATTCAAATACAAAACCTAAAAATAAGTAAGCAGTTATGACCTGCAATACTCTGTTGAGCAACTAGACTAGTTACATGTATATTTATTAAAGAGCCATATAGCCACCATGGGTAAACTATGGCATTACAAATGAAAATTATTATTTTTCCGGCCACAAAATGACTCTAATTTGTCTCTTTGCATTGGATTTAAAACCCTTTTCTCTATTTTAACCTTAAATACTACAGTAATTGTAATATAAATTATTATCCTTGTTAACATTAATGTAGCCTCTTCATCACTCTCTAGATTAAAATGATATTGCCTACTGTAAATGTTGTCGATGTAATAAACAACGCATGCTACGCTGTAATGTTTACCAAACATTGCTGCAAATACCTGTATAGTGAAGCTGTTGTATATCATGCTTAAAGCTATTCAAATGTATTCAGAGGTGGACAGTAGTGAAGTATTTTTACTTTACTCAAATACATTTAAAAAGTATCTGTACTTTATCAAAGTGTTTTTTTTTGGAAAACTTTTACTTCACTACATTCCAAAGCATAATGTCAAACTTTTTACTGCACTACATTTCATAAATAAAAGTTGTTGTTTTTACCTTTAATACTTAAGTAGGCTACATTAAAAAGGTAGTACTTTCTTGTATTCAAATAAAACTTTGAATTACTTTTACTTGAGTAAAAGTAAGAAAGTACTAGATTTTTAACGTACTTAAGTATTAAATGAAATTTAATATGAAATGTAGTGCAGTAAAAAGTACGACATTATGCTTTGGAATGTTAAGTAAAAGTTTTTACTGGATGTCAATATACAATATGGTGCGATAAACCAAAAATAAATAAATATATAAACTAACATTAAACAAAAGGCGCAGCTTGCACAATCTATCCTCCTTGATTGTTTCGTTAAGATGACGCAGAAGTGCGTTCCAAAAAAAGAGTTTTTTTGACCCCTACACCCTTTGAAGGGATTAGGGCATAGGGATGAGCCCTTCCGAATGGAACGCAGGGCTTATCTCATGTGTTCTGCAGTAAGGGGCTACTGAAATTTTCCGGTTTCCGAAGGTGGAGCATACGTGAATATTCATGAGTTTCCCAGACATTTGCGATTGCACGTGTAATTTAGGATTTTAGTTCACACTCCTTGTATCTCAGCACATTAGTGGATTATTCCATAATGGTATTCTCAGTGTTGCAGCTGACTTATGCCTAAACTACAGTTGTTTACTTCTAGGTAACACTTTATAATGTTTTCATTAGTATGCACGTTTTGTGCAGTCGACTGTAACTGAATGACAGACACTTCGTGTAACAGCAGAGCAACCTTCAGCTATCAAGCTTCAGTGTCACATGATCCTTCAGAAATCATTCTAATATGGCGATTTGCTCCCCAAGAAACATTTCATGTATTATTATTAGTGCTGAAAACAGTTGTGCTGCTGAATGAAAGTGGAAACCGTGATACAGTTCCTGTTTTCAGGATTCACTGAACCGGAAGTTTAAAGAACAGTATTGAAATAGAAATTTTTTGTAACATTAGAAATGTAGTTTTAAAATGTATTTAAATAATTCTTGTTGAATAAAATTCATCCATGTGGAATTTCTTTAAAAATAAAACTACAGTGATTCCAGACATTTGAATAGTATTTTAAAACAAATGCATTTGTGCAAATAATTTGGGGGCCACTGTATGTAAAAAGATCATGTTTTTGTTGTTGTTAAAAAAAAAAGGTTTTTAATTAAAACAATGTCATTAAAATTCAAAGAGTAGCTAAAATGTCAAAAACTTGGTCTAAAAATTAATTTATTTTTTAAAATCTGAGAATAGCTCTCTTATGTATAATACCTGCTATGGCCCATCTTTTTGTACGAAAACAAAATGTCATTACCGTCTCACACAATGTCATGTTCACTCCATCACATTATACCGAGCATCCAGTAATCAAAAGCAAATCAAGGCCATGATCCCATCTTTATTCCAGGATTTGTAGAGAATAACAAAAGGTTTCAAACATCTAAGGCCACTGATTTTGGACATTATTTCTTTAATTTCCAGAGGGATGACCCAGTTTTAAATCTTCATAAGGTGAAGTAACAGAAGAACATGGTAATACATCATTGAAATGGCAGCTGGATGTATTTAAGGAGCTCCTTGCTCTTTCGGAAACCGAAAATGTCGTTGCACCGTCGAGATCAAAGCATGTCGCACCTCTATTTTTTAACGGCACTGGCTTTAACTGTTGCACTACAGCGTTGTGTTATGACAAATTAAGTGCACAAAAACTGTATTTATTGTTCAAATTTCGTATTAAAACATAAAAAATTTGAAAGCTGAGACTTTGTTTTATATCAAAAGCAGTGTTGTCAATTTGGCGTGAGATTTACTTGGGAGAAGTGAGAGAGTGAGACAGAGCCTTAGTCTTTGAAATTTTAAGTGACGCTTGGGTCGACTGGAGAAGCCCCAGGTAACTTAAGTCGGGTACGTAGGAGAAAATCTACCACAAAAGTTAAATAGGGTTGGAACGACATGAGGGTGAGTAAATGATGACAGAATTTAAATTTTTAGGTGAAAATTTACTAAACCACATTTACAAAGTTTTTAAACCGTCAAAAGGCATTTTGGATGCACTCACAATTATGCATGAAAGCAATAGTGAAAATATATGCAATACTGAAGAAAAAAAAAAAACATTTAGCGCTAAAGAAAGTAGTTCAAATCTAATGTAAATACTGCTGTAACACTTTGTAACACACACATTACTAAAATGTATAATAATGAAAACACAAAGCACTAACCTGCACTTGCAACAAAGTTGCAGAGACAAAGAACAACCAACAACAAGATGATTTGCAGAGACCTCATTATTATTATTGCCATAAGTGCATCTTAATAAAGCACATTTCACACAGAGATTCCGGAAAATACCCTGATCGTGTCCAGGGATCGTTTGATTTTGGTGCGTTCACAAGCGTCCCATAAAGATTCCCTAAAAACATGTGACATCGATGTGACTTGCAATGTCTCCATAGCGTCTTAAAGGGATAGTTCACCAAAACATTTTAATTGTCATTTACTCACCCTCATGTTGTTCCAAACCTGTATGAATTTCATTGTTCTGCTGAACACAAATATAGAGAATATAAAGATTTTCCTACTGCTAGGAAAATCATAAGCACTACTAGGCTTAAGAGATATAAGTTTAGATGGAAAGGATCTCAAGCTGACTAGCTGAAGACTTTACTGTAGCTATATCAATTAATAGACACAGACGATACTTCCTCAAAAAATAAGTTTCAGCACAGCGCTGCAAAAACCACAATAAATTTGTACTTTACAGTGAAATCTGTTAGAGAGCTACATATGGCAATTTATCTGTTCAATAAAATGCTTAACTGACCTGAATAATAAAAATCTGTTTACAACATTTCAAATCCCTGAGTTTTTGCCATCTCCGAAAAGCCAAGCCAATGTTGATTATCATTTTATTACGAGCTCTGTCGCGTTTTCTTTTTGCCAGCAGAATCTCCTCTGTTCACCTTTTTTTTTTACACCGGCAATTTCCCGGAGGTTTGAGATTTAGTGTGCTCCATGTCAACTTTTATCGCTTATTGTGACAACTACAACTACATTCACTACATGCTGTGAGCAAGTAAGACATACTGCTGCTGTACAATATAGCGTACATGAATTACCCGTAGCAGATCTATACAGGTGGAGCTGGGGAAAGTGGAGGGTTTCTGAAAGCAGCAAACTGCAACTGCAAATGCTGACCAAGTATTTGAAGGTTGAGCAGAAAGCTCATTCTGATACAGCAGGAACCAATCAGCCTGTGCCATTTAGAGTTTCATGACAGAACTAGGGTTGCCACCCGTCCCGTGAAATACGGAATCGTCCCGTATTTACAGCCAAAATGACCCGTATTTTACATAGGTGAACATTATGCAGCATCCCATGCAAATCACCCCACCCGCATTGTGTGAAGACACGTCCTATTCTGCCCCTGATTGGGTAATACTCGCTGCCATCATGGTTTGATTGGTTTGTTTCAGGTTCATGGGCCGTGAATCACGGCCAATCAGAGTCAGAGGAGGGCGGGACGCCACCTCGCCTGTTCTCTCCTGAGGCAGATAGTGTAATGTTTTTTTTTTTTTTTTTTCACCTCAAGTTTTTGATTGATAACGTTAGATTTCATATGCTGCCTATTAAGAAATAATGTTAATAATGTGCATTAATCATGTTATGGTATGATTTGTTTATTAAGGTTAATTTGTACAGTCAGACACATAAGCATTACTTTAATAAGAGATAAGAGAGATATATTTAATACATATTTAATCAAAATATAGTACCTATGTGAATAAAATAAACAACTATTTGTTATGCTTAACCAATTAAAAAAATTGCATCATTCAATACTATAGAATTAGCAATAGACAATATAAAAATGGAATAAATAAATACATAAATAAAAATGTTGTTACGTGTTTTACTTAAATAAGAAATGATTGTAGATATTATATCATTTACAGTTATTTAGGTGTGGTTTCACTGTTTGGATGGTGTTACTGCAAACAATGACAAATATTTTAGCCAAAATCTTTGTTCACAACAAATGACAATTTACAATTTGTTTAATTTATAATTACTAAGTTATGGATCTGTTAATTTAATAAGTTAATAAAATATGGTTCACATCTCACAAGTTCCTCCAAAAGCTTATTTTTGTGGTCTCAGTCACACTTTGTTGGCCTATGTTTATTATTGTCATAGCTGTGTACTGAATATGACCACTTAAGTTGTGATAGTGAGAGACTGAGTGCATCTGTTCACACTGATTTCAGTAGCAGATATCTTATTATAATGTCCAATGGGATCAATCTTAATATTTGTATGAAAACATGTTAAGTTATGATATACCACCACTGGCACGCCATCGGAACTGTGGTCATCGTGGCCCTGAGGGGTGTGGCCCCCGCTGCGGCAGGCGTCCCTTATTTTTCTGTATTGAAGGTGGCAACCCTAGACAGAACTTTGGATTTGTCTTAAAGGGATATTTCCCACCAAAATGAAAATTCTGTCAACAATTGCGCTTGGGTTTGGAACGATTTGAGGGTAAATTATGACAATTTTAAAGAGGACCTATAATGCCATTTTCATAAAATCTAATATAAGTCTCTGGTGTCCCCATAATGTGAAATTTCAGCTCAAAATACCCCACAGATCATTTATTATAGCTTGGCAAATTTGCCCCTATTTGGGTGTGAACAAAAATCCAGCGTGCAAATCGAGCGTTGAATTGACCCTTGCTTGTGAAGCAGTCCGGCATAAATTGAAGGCATGTCAACAACACTCTACTACAACAACACTTCCTCTTCTCTAAGGGGCTGTTTACACTACACCATTTTCAACTAAAAACTGAAAACTTTTTATGGTTTTTGGTCGTTTATTTACATGACAATGCCATTTCGGTGGCATGAAAATGCTAACTTTTGAAAACAGGTTTCAAAGTGATGATTTTTTGGAAACGATACCGTTATCATCTCCATGTAATATGCAAAAGTGTGAATCTGTGAAAACGGTAGCGGTTTTTAGTCATTTGCGCGGATCGGTGTGAACAGGGATAGCTTTAGATCTGTACAAAGAAAAAACTTTTTTCCATTTTTAGTACATCGTTGTCATGTAAACGTACCCTAAAGCAGCCCAACATGTCATTAACCCAGGAAGAAGCTCGTTGTAGTCCCTACCAGCCGTTTGTTGTAAGTTTCTATTTCTTTAAAAGAAAATTTCTTCCTTTAAATTGAACTTTGAGCGTCGTAACTTTGCAGATGTTGTTTATGCTCAAACAGTAACATTACACACTAACTAAAGTTAAAAAAGAGAAATAATCATAAACCTCCCCTTTAATTTTGGGTCAACTATCCCTTTAATTCTTGTTTGTTGGGTGTAAAGTAAAATGAATAAATAAAGGAATATAAATGCATATTTTGGATTTGTTTTGCTCATTTAAAATATTCCAATTATGTCTATAACATACTAAACACAGCAAACATTAAAAGGGATAAATCAAAGTATTTAATTCATTAAACACTCCACTACAAATATATCTACAAAGTTTGAATATTTTACGTAACATATGGACTAACATTCATCCATTTCAGTCACTTGACTTTTTTCCACTCTAAAAGAGATTAATACATTTCTTTTGTACTTAATTTTTGTACATATATTGGTACATAAAGCCAATATACATAAAGCCATTTCATTAAAAATTGTTTCTGTCATTGTTAAGATTAACTGTGACAAATGTTGAGTGAAATCTGTTCTTTCACTTATTTCGAGGATTATTACTTATGTGCTTTAGATTGTTGTATGACAGTCACATGTTTGTGGAAAAATGCATTTTAATGAGGAAGTGAAATAACACATTAATGAATGCTCTGATAAAGGCAATGTATTCATAGTACACTTCCTGAAACACTAGTACACTTCCTCTCAGCTTGAAATGTTGGTCCTCACGATCTAGGAATTAAATTCAAAGAGAGAAAGAAATAATGTTAATTGCAAAATGATCATAATTGCTGCGATATTAGTGCTGGATTACTCACGTGATAACTAATCTCTGTGTAACCATAAGCATTTCCTGAATGTCTGCAAGAACTGTTGAGAGCAGTCAAAAACACTGATGTTCATCAAACCACTCTTCTAACAGGAGTCTCACTCCTACCTTCTTCTCTCTTTGCATGTCTCATAAGGGATCTGCAGGAAGTACTTCTTGTTGAACAAGCTATTAAGAAGCCTGGAAGTACAACACAGATCCATGAAAACACATTAAACTGTTCATGATGGCACAATCCATACCTAAACTGAACTGAATTGACCCACTGACAGGTGATGTGACATTGATTATATTGTTACAATGGCACCTAGCAAGAGGTGGGATATATCCGATCGTCAAGCTGCAGGTTGACTGCTTACCTCATTCATGTACAGCAACAGATGACACAAGGCTTTTATTTATTTATTATTATTTATTTACTTATTTATGTTTATATGCGAATGTTGTACATCTCCCCATGTTAACAAACTTTCAAGACTATCAAGTTTATAAATGACCAACTTATAAAAACAAATTTATAGCTGTCTTTGTAAAGAAATGCTCACTTTATATGTAGCTTTGAGCCGCTGCTGTGACGCTGTACAAACGCTTCCAGTGTGAATACTCGTGCGTCTCTGCAGCTGCAGTGACAATGTAGTTACGCTCACGCGCCGCTTAAAGGGATAGTTCACCCAAAAATTTACATTTGATGTTTTTCTGCTTACCCCCAGGGCATCCAAGATGTAGGTGACTTTTTCTTCAGTAGAACACAAATTATGATTTTTAACTCCAACCGTTGCAGTCTGTCAGTCGTATAATGCATGTCAATGGGAACACAATCTATAAGAGTCAAAAAAACATGCACAGACAAATCCAAATTAAACCCTGCAAACGGTTGAAGGTCAAAATGAGTTTCAGTGCAGCTTTAAACGATACCAGACGAGGAATAAGGGTCTTATCTAGCGAAACGATCGGTCATTTTCTAAAAAAATACAAATGTATATGCATTATAAACACAAATGATCACCTTGCACGTTCTTCTGCTTTCCGTATTCTTCAAAAAGCTTACGCTGTATGTCCTAAGCCTTCCCTATTCAACTTACGGAACAAACGTGGTGCCAGTTCCGTATTTTTCCGTAAATAGAATAGGGAAGGGTAGGACATATAGTGTAAGCTTTTTGAAGAATACGGAAAGCGGAAGCACGTGCAAGGTGATCATTTGTGTTTATAAAGCATATCCATTTTTATTTTTTTAGAAAATGACCAATCGTTTCTTATTCCTCGTCTGGTATCGTTTAAAGCTGCACTGAAACTGTAATTTTGACTTTCAATCATTTGGAGAGATCATTGAAGTCCACTATAAGTAGAATAATCCTGGAATGTTTTCATCAAAAACCTTAATTTCTTTTCGACCGAAGAAAGAAAGACATGAACATCTTGGATGACATGGGGGTGAGTAAATTATCAAGAATTTTATTTGAAAGTGAACTAATCCTTTAAACTACACCAGAGCGCAAACACACCTCACGCTAGAGGTCTACAAAGAGTACCCGAGACCCGAGGACCCGGGACCCAACCCAGGACCCGTACGGGTTCGGATCTATATTTTAAATGGTCAGCCGGGTACGGGTCGGGTCCCAATCTATTACTTCGGTTCCCGGGTCTGTTTAACATTGTGTGTATACCCGAGCCGATCTGACTCGGAGATCCCCCGGCCGTGTTCAGAGTCAGTCAATGCTGTGCGTGAGTTTGGTAACTTGCAAAGTATAAGCCGGGAAAAAACACGAGCACCCCCAGTCATCAGAAGCAGAGCGGGCAGAGTTAATGAAAGCGAACGGTGATCATCGAGTTTTCCTATTCCTATTGTGTGCAACAGTAATGCAAACAAACTTCAAATCTCAAAAACTGCTTGCAGCTTGCACACTCACATTTAAATAACATTTCAAATCAGCAACAAAATCTGAGATGAACTATCAAATGAATGTTTTCTAAATGCTCAAAATGCGTTTAAAAGCTAATGTTTCAGGTTGCTCCAGCTAACGCGCATGTGCAGTCTCAAGCGAGCCCTTTCTTTCTCCTATGTTTTATAATAATATTATGAATGAACCGTGTTGTTATATATGAAGTTTTGGTCAGACTCGGCTCAGAAAGCACAGAAATGATGGCAAATGAGTAATGCTAACGTCAGCGGCCATGTCACTGAACAAGCAATCGTTATTATAGTTCAAAAGGGCAAACAGTCAAAGTTATTTTATTATATGAGTTGACTCAAGATACAACAAAATGCAAAACTGCAAAGTCGGATTTGTCATTGTGACAGCAAGTGAACTTTTAAAGCTGGAATTATGAGTGGATCAGGCATTTCAATCAGCAAGAGAAGAATAACATGAATGGAACTTTCTTGGCAAGGATTGTGCATCACAGTCAGGTACAAGGGAGAAGGCTACTATAGGTAAAAAAACATTTTATTTTTGCAACTTGTTTATTGACTTATTAATAGCAATTTGCTGTGGAATAGACCTATGTGCCGACTGGGTCCAGTCGGGTCTGTGTCTTCCCGGCCGGGTTTGGCTCCAGCTTTCAAATAATAGACGGGTCCGCATTAGTTCCGGGTAGAACATTTATGGCATTTCTCGGTTCTGCACGGGTCCGGGTCCAACTTTCGAAATAATAGTCGAGCCCAGGTCGGTTCCGTGTAGCACATTTACGGGTCTCTTAGGGTTCGGGTATGAATTTTTGGACCCGTGAAGACCTCTACCTCACGCACAGGATGCCGTGCGCAAGGCAGTTGGGCATAGTGGTGTATTAGAGGTAAAAAATGATATAAATACTGTCTGGTTTCTTGCACAAACTGATCGTTTCGTGTCTTAGGACATCAATGTGTCGTCACGAGCCGCAGGGTTTAATTTGGATTTGTCTGTGCATGTTTTTTTGACTCTTATAGATTGTGTTCCCATTGACATCCATTATACGACTGACAGACCGCAACGGTTTGAGTTAAAAATCATCATTTGTGTTCTACTGAAGAAACAAAGTCATCTACATCTTGGATGCCCTGGGGGTAAGCAGATAAACATCAAATTATTTTTTAATTTTTGGTTGAACTATCCCTTTAAGCTTGCAGTGTGAAATGAGCGTTACACTCAGTTTGATTTTACCTATAAATGTATAGTATTTTTTTATACTACTGTAATATTTATACAAGTTACAGTAATATTTATACGAGTTTGGTACAATATTATGGTCAAAATGACATTGTACTTCAACAAAAAATACTTTACAGCTACCTTTATCAGTTAATTCAAATGTTTCAAATACATAGACACAATATACATTATATTTAACGTAAAAGGCCTTTGTGCGATAACCAAAAATAAATAAATAAATAAATAAACTAACGGTGCAACTTGTGTTTTTTGGGGGGGTCAACCTGTGTGTATAAAATGTGCGACGAAGGCGCCTCCTTGATTGTCTCGTTAAGATGACGCAGAAGTGCGTTCCAAAAAAAAAAGTTTTTTTGACCCCTACACCCTTCATCTCTTCGAAGCTCTCACTCCGGAGGGTAAACCCTTTGAAGGGATTAGGGCATAGGGATGAGCCCTTCCGAATGGAACGCAGGGCTGATAGAGAATGTGAAGCTACATAACGCCGAGTTGCATGCTGGGACAGCACCTCCATCTTAAGAGGATCGCCCTATAATACTCATACTGAAATTAATACAGATACCTGCACCTTTTGTCTTGTTTTTGCCTTTAAATTAAATATTATATTTGATGTGCTTTATGCCTGTGGTTGATCAGGGTTTATGTGTGAATACAAGCCTAAAATAAATCTCATCATAAAAAGTGACCTTTTTTTTCATAGAAGACTGGCTCCTCAAGTGTCAAAGTTTAGGTTTTATAGGCTTTCAGTGGAGGGACAGAAATCTCTCAAGTTTGATTAAAAATATCTTCAATTGAAGTGAAGTGAAGTGAAGTGAAGTGAAGTGAAGTGAAGTGAAGTGACATGTGGCCAAGTATGGTGACCCATACTCGGAATTTGTGCTCTGCATTTAACCCATCCAAGTGCACACACACCCGGAGCAGTGGGCAGCCATTGCTGCGGCGCCCGGGGAGCAGTTGGGGGTACGGTGCCTTGCTCAAGGGTCTCACCTCAGTCGTGGTATTGAGGGTGGAGAGAGCGCTGGACATTCACTCCCCTCACCGACAATCCCTGCCGGACCTGAGATTCGAACCCATGACCTTTGGGTTACAAGTCCGACTCTCTATCCATTAGGCCACGACTGCCCCCTATTGTGTTTTGAAGATAAAAGTGGAACTACATGGCTAAGTAATTGATGACAGAATTGTAATTTTTGGGTGAACTATCATGCCACTTGTTTGTCATGGATACTTAAACTCTAGTAATAAAAAAAAATCTCTTGATCTCTTCAAATCTCTTGAGTGAATTTCTTCCTCTGAGATCAATAGAGTTCTGTCTGATCTTGCTTTCCAGACTGTAAAAAAAACTTCATCCATTATGACTTTGCCTTTACATAAAAGATAGTCTGTTGGACTAAAATCTAAATAAAATCTTAAAATAATTTTTAATCTTAAAAAACACATTACCTATGATTAAAAATGAGGAATCCCTCCACTATAAGAACAAACATATTGGGTGGCTCTGATGCTTTGAATTTCACTGCACAACCATGAGATGTCATGAAGTGCTCAGGATCCTCCTGCCACGAGCCAATGTCTCCCATCATCCTGTCCATGTGCAGGGCATCTAAACCTGCAGAGGAGTTTCGTTTAAATATATATGGCATATGATGTGTGTGTGTGTATATATACACAATGGACAATGAAACTGAAACACTGGCCAATATAGTGTAGGTTTCATGCCTACACACTGTGTTCCATATTATTATGCAAGTGACATTTCAGTAGGATTTTAGTTTTTCAAAGAAAGTGTTTGTTTGTTTGATTTCTCATGTCTTTTTAGATAACTGTCAATCTCAGGTTTGTTAAATAGTCTTCCAGGTCTTCTTAGGGAAATGGAAAACCTACTTAAAGAGGCTGTTCTGCATTATTAAGCAAGTCACAGTTCTCAAGCAATATTGGGAGGAAGAAAGATCTTTCTGAAGATGAAAAGCATGAAATGGAGCAATGTCTTGCAAAAGGCATGAAATTAATATTTTCCAAGAAAGAAGAAAAAGAAGAAGAATGGAGATTGTGATTTAGAGCACAGAAGAACACACTTAGATAAAGTCTTATTAAGGAAAGTTTGTCAAATAAATTAATTGTATTTAAAGGGTGATGGAGTATTTTATCTGTCCTAGAGAAAACAATTGTAGAATTAGTTTGCTAACTATAAAAGCTAGAAGTGTTTTGAGACCTCTTGACCTATGTAACTGTAAGGGTCAGACAAGTTAACTTGGCCACTGAGCATATTTTGTTGTTAATTTTCCACCAGACAACAGGTGGCTGTGAAATGAATAAGACCATTATTAAGGGTGTCACGTGAAGGCTTCTTGCCACCGGGGAGTATTGACTGTTTTGATACAATGTTTCATTTGGCCAATGGGAAAAGGGTTGACTATCAATTGGCAAAAGGCCCATGAGAGATTAAGTTAAAAGATGTACAGTAGTTGGCAGTCGGCCACCCTTACTAAGAAAATTGTCTCTTACATAAGCAACACCTGCAATTATATTAGTGAAATAACTATGGTAGAAAGGTCGGGGAGTACATGGGAGAGAGGTGTGGGAGGAGAGCCCCTGTAAGTGAGAATATGGGAAAATGTAAGGGTG
>RJVU01026577.1:787889-816027 GCA_003731715.1 Anabarilius grahami
ATGCACATTTAAGAGTGCAAGTTGCAACTATTATTATAAAATGCTGGGTTAAAAACAACCCAAGTTGGGTTGAAAATGGACAAACCCAGCAATTGGGTTGTTTTAACCCAACTGTTGTGTAAAAATTGCTGTATTGCTTGCTTAAAATGAACCCCAAATATTCGTTGGAAATGAACATTTATTAATATTATAATAATTAAACAATAAACATTTAAATTGTTTATTAATAAATTATCACCTTTTGATTATTATTGTTGCCTCTAGTAATTATGTATCAAATTTTTAATATCCAATCTATTTTGGGTTAATTTTAAGCCAGCCATATAGTAATTTTTAAACAATAGTTGAGTTAAATAAAACTACCCAGCAGGTTGGGCAAACATTTAACCCAACTGCTGGGTTAAAACAACCCAATCCATTTTCAACCCAACTTGGGTTGTTTTTAACCCAGCATTTTTAGAGTGTAACAATAATGGAAAGATGAGGCTTATAAGTATGTCACTATTTCACCCCGTTTGGACTTTATTTTCTGTTTTTCTGTAGTTTTCCTGCCAATCTTTCATCATAGTTATGCATTTCAATTCACTAACTTCACTAATCGACACTAACTCGATTCAGTGTCAGTAATTTTGAATATACTGTATATCAGTACATGGCAAATTTTCTCAAGAAAAAAAAGCTCAACTAATGCTTTATATAAATGGGAATCATTTGGTACTACATTAATATTGAAGGTTTAAATGAACTGATTTGTAAACACTTAAGGAATTTTTTGTAATAATAAAGTAGGCCTACTAACTTTAAAATTATCCAATTCGTTTTTTGAAATATAAATGGTGGCTGTCAACTTGATGGATTTATTCAAACAGAATCAGAATCAGAATCAGAAAGAGCTTTATTGCCAGGTATGTTGTTTACACAGTCATTAGGCTATTGAAGAACATTAAAAATTATAATTAGGCCTAATATGTAATGTGCATATTTAGCTAAATGCTCCTCTCTAGCGTTCACTTTTCTAGCTGACTAATGAGTTTATGGTCACTGAATATGTTTGTTCTGAGGTAAATGTGACGTTAGGTGACATTGTTTACAAGCTGTTATTGTCACGTAAATAATGACGGATGCAATTGCAAGTTAATCTCTTTATTGAGAGCTTCACACACTGACGGTCAGTCACAGGTAAGACACAACAAACACAGCAGGAGAGTGGTGACGCAGGGACCTCGATGGGCGATGAGAGATCCGATGAGTCGTGACTGGTGAAGTGTGTCCGTGAAGCAGTGCCGTGTAATCCGTGGGTGAAAACCAGAGAACGATCCAACGAGGAAACAGGTAACAGGAAACAACGACGAGAAATCCAATCCAAGGAACATGTAACACGAGCAAACACGGGACACAACACCAAGACTCCAAACAACGATCTGACAAACATGAGACGAAAGACAAGGCGTTAAATAGGCAGGTGTAATTGCGCACAGCTGCCGCTGATCAGACGATCAGCGGCGACGCCCACACGAACAATCAGGTGACACACCACAGAACCACACAGACACCAGAATGAGACAGCGGATTCATGAACCGTGACAGTTATAACATTTTTCCACGGTTAAAACACTGATTACGTGAATACACGAGACATGATATGGATTTAGTTAAGTTGTATTGTATATTTTAACACCTTCGAAAGTTCATTCATGTTTATTTCGTGCTTCTCTAAAGCAGAGAAGAGGATCAGTTCACGTACGCTTCGCTTCTGCTTCTCTTGAACTGATGAGGCGATACAGCGGTCACGACGCATTAAAGAGCGCCAAAACGGTATTTGTTTTTTTTATTTCGTAGTAAAGTGGGCAGAATTTGAAATATGAGACCTACGTTTCATGTCAAAAGCAACAAATGACAAATCTTATTGTGATTTACTGGATGGTTGCGTATCCTCGTGCTTTTTTAAGTGGGTATACGGAAATCCTTGACCTTTCCTAGTAGGTATACGGCGTATACCTGCGTATCACGTAGACTACACCACTGGATCTACCACCTGCGGTTGATTTTGATATTCTAGGTATTATCAGCTGGCCTGAATTCTGAGATCGCAATAGACTTGAAGGACTATAATGCTTTAAGAGCTTGCTCAGGTACTGTGGAGCTAAACCATTTAGTGCTTTGTAAGTAATTGGCAAGATTTTAAAATCTATATTATGTTTAACAAGAAGCCAATGCAGTGTTGACAGAACTGGGCTAATATGGTCATACTTCCTAGTTCTAGTAAGAACTCTAGCTGCTGCATTTTGTACGAGCTGTAGTTTATTGATCAGGCGAGCAGAACAACCACCCAGTAGATCGTTACAGTAATCTAGCCTTGAGGTCATGAACGCATGAACTAACTGTTCTGCATTTTTCATTGAGAGCATATGTCGTAGTTTAGATATATTTTTAAGATGGAAGAATGCGGTTTTACAGATGCTAGTAACATGGCCTTCAAATGAAAGATTGGTATCAAAGAGCACACCCAGGTTCCTAACTGACGACGAAGACTTAACAGAGCAGCCATCAAGTGTTAGACAGTATTCTAGGTTATTACGTGAAGAAGTTTTTGGTCCAAAAATTAGAATCTCTGTTTTTTCTGAATTTAGTAGTAGGAAATTACTGGTCATCCAATTTTTTTATATCAGCTATGCATTCCTTTAATTTTGTGAATTAAGTTTCGTCACGGCGCGAAGAAATATAGAGCTGAGTATCATCAGCGTAACAATGAAAACTAACGCCATGCTTCCTAATGATATCTCCCAAGGGTAGCATGTACAGATATAAAATACACCCCACCTTCCATGTCTCCCTGTTGAAGCCTCACCACCCCTCTGTTTCTGTTTCCACAGAGCCTGGCGCAACCGCTGAACACCCCCTTCCTCTCATCGTGGAAGATGGTGCCACTTACCAGGTGCAGGACATCTTGGACTCACGGCGTCGTGGTGGTCTCTTAGAATACCTTGTGGACTGGGAGGGCTACGGCCCCGAGGAACGCTCATGGGTACCAAGACACGACATGCTCGACCCAAGCCTGCTTGACACGTTCCATGCCACTCATCCTGAGAGACCAGCACCTCGTGGCAGAGGCCGACCACCACGACGTCGGGGTCCTCGGCCCTCAGGAGCAGGCCGTGGAGGGGGGGTAATGTCACAGACACGCCAGGCTCCACCATCACCCAATCACAGCGCACTCCTTCACCCAAATACTGAACACGCACACCTGCACCTCATCAGCACAGCAATCAACGGCACTAAAGACACACGCACTCACACACTCACTGTCTGGTCTCGTTAGCATCAAGACTTACCTTCATGCTCACCTTTAGGACTCCTCCAAGCTACTTACCTGTCTCCAGCGTGTTCCCAAATCTCCTTCATTGTTCCTCGTCTCGTGTGAGTTCTCCTGTGTCTTCTCTGCTCCAGCCAATCTCCATATCCGCTACATCTGCAAAGGAAAAGGACAGTATCAGTCAGTTATCATTACCAGTCACCTGCAATTCCCCGTTCACTTACCTGCACTGTTGTTTCACTCATCTGGTTGTTCAATAAACACCCGTTACCTGCATTCCAGTGTCTCTGTCCCTTCTGTTTGTAACAACATGTGGCATGGAGTGATGGCACTTGGGCGGACCGCACCTGTTTGCCAGATCTGAGCAACAAGCAGGCCATAGCAATGCCACATGTCAGCCAAGAGCAAAGAAATAAACTAGAACTGGACCTTATCTGAGTCACAAACTCTTTATATATTATTTATAGAATCATCTTAGCATTAACAAGCTTGTAAACAAGCAGAATCACTGAAGGAAAGAAGAGAACAGAAAGAAAGAGACAAACAGAAACATAAGAACTACAACTGACTTCAGCCACAGCCTTAGATGAAATCAACTGAAGATAAAAAAGACATTAAATCTCTCCAGATCTCAGCAGAGGATTAAACAACTCCACAAACAGCATTACAGTTTCACATATTACTAACCAGATTGACTTTATTTCTGTCCTTCTCTTAATTCTCAATAAGAACTTCTGTAGATGAAGTTGAACACTCCTGTTTGTTTCATTTGAAGTCACCATAATGGTGATTGGTGTTTCCATTAGTTGGGCTCTTAACTCTTACAATACGTTTGTTTTCTTTGGCTGCTGTGATAGTGTGTTTGTCAAACACGTTTGCGGTAGCAAAGAAAACTGAAATGAGATCAGGTGATTTTTAGCTATTGATGGTTTTATAATCATTGTGAAATAGCCTGAATCACTGATGTCATTTGAATATTATAATTGTGTTTTGCCATTAATACATTTTAATTACAATCTCTGTTTCACTGCAATATGAAATCACACTGTATTGCAGAAATCAGTTAGAAGATTGAAGATAAATAAAAAAAGAGAGCAGAAAACAGACTACAATGACAAACTCAGATATGAGCAATCAGTATGTGAATCTCAACAATGGTGACAACAAAATATTCAGACAATCAGATCAACTCTGGACATCACAAAAAACAAAACAAAAAAAAACAACTAAAAGACAACAAAAATCAGCTTTGTTCCATTTCGAGAATTCGATGAAGGTCAATTTGATTCCTTTACGAGGCTTCAAAGATGGTCTAATTTGTTCTATTACAAGATTTAAATTACGGTTTTGTTCTTTCATGAGATCTTGACGATGGTTAATTTTTTTTCTCCCCATTATGAGTTCAAAAAGATGGTTAGCCTTGTTTTGTTACAAAAGTTCAATGACGGTCAGTTTTATTTCTTTGAGATCTCTATGAAGGTAGGTGGTGTTCCTTTTGTTTCTTTATTAGATTTCAATGACAGTCGGTTTTGTTCCATTCCAAGATTTAAATGATAGTTGATTTTGTTCCTTTAATGGCCTTTTTTCCCCATTACGAGATTTCAATGCCATTTGGTTTTGTTTACTAATGAGATTTTAATGACGGTCGACTTTGTTTCTTAACAAGATTTTAATGACAGTTGGTTATGTTCTGTTACGAGATTTCAATGATGATCGGTTTTATTCGGTTACGAGATCTCAGTGCCAGTCAGTTTTCAGTATCATTTGGTTTTGTTCTGTTATGAGATTTCAAAGACAGTTGGTTTTGTTTCATTACGAGATTTCAATGATGGTGAGTTTTGAGATTTCAGTGACGGCTGGTTTTGTTCGGTCACGAGATCTCAGTGACGGTTGGTTTTGTTCTGTTATGATATTTCAAAGACTGTCGTTTTGTTTGTTCTTTTACGAGAATTAAATAATGGTTGTTTTTTTTCCATTACAAGATTTCAGTGCCACTTGGTTTTTGTTTCCTAGTGAGATTTTAATGATGGTCACTCAGCTTTGTTTCTTGACACAATTTTAATGACTTGACTTCTAATTTTAATGACTTCTAATGATTTTTGATTTTGTTCCATTACAAGATTTCATGGTTGGTTTTGTTCTTGTAACTAAACAAAACCGTGTGTCAGTTGGTTTTGTTTCGTTACGAGATTTCAATGACAGTTGGTTTTGCTGGGTTATGAGATCTCAATGACGTTAGGTTTTCAGTGTAAGTCGATTTTGTTCTTTTTTTTTTTTATGATTTATTTATACACTTTAAAACGTTACAAAAACATACAAACATAAAAAAATAATAATAATAATAAAAAAATAAAAAATAAAAATTAACAGGAACAGGGAAAGATGAAAGTACACACTAAAACATATTACAGTAAGAAGATACACTGAGGATTCTTTTCCCCTCAAAAAAACAAACAAACAAACAAAAAAAAAACCACCAATACAATACAATCATGCATGCAGTGTATCGGTCAGGCAATACAAGATTAGTATCAACATCTAGACTGGTGATAGATGTGGGGGGAGGAAAGTGAATCACACACAAAGAGCAGGGTCAAGGAGAGTTTTGATATGTTCATGAAGGGGTTGCCAAAGTCTGATGAAAATGGAGCTAGGTCGGTGAAGAGAGTACCTAATTTTCTCTAGTTTCATAAAATAAAGAACATCTCTTATCCAGTGAGTGTAAGATGGAGGGTGAGGGCTTTTCCAGTTCAATAGAATTAAACGCCTAGCTAACATAGTCAGAAAAGAGTCAGAAAGGCTACAAAATCTGAAAAGTGAGAAGGCAAAGAATGGCCAGGCAGGAGAACCCCAAATAAACCTGTGACTGGACAGAGTGGAATATCCACAGAGGTAATGGCTGACAATGAGACAAAAATTTGCCTCCAAAAGGAAGACAGGGCANTTTGTTTCGTTACGAGATTTCAATGACAGTTGGTTTTGCTGGGTTATGAGATCTCAATGACGTTAGGTTTTCAGTGTAAGTCGATTTTGTTCTTTTTTTTTTATGATTTATTTATACACTTTAAAACATTACAAAAACATACAAACATAAAAAAATAATAATAATAATAAAAAAATAAAAAATAAAAATTAACAGGAACAGGGAAAGATGAAAGTACACACTAAAACATATTACAGTAAGAAGATACACTGAGGATTCTTTTCCCCTCAAAAAAACAAACAAACAAACAAAAAAAACCCCACTAATGCAATACAATACAATCATGCATGCAGTGTATCGGTCAGGCAATACAAGATTAGTATCAACATCTAGACTGGTGATAGATGTGGGGGGAGGAAAGCGGATCACACACAAAGAGCAGGGTCAAGGAGAGTTTTGATATGTTCATGAAGGGGTTGCCAAAGTCTGATGAAAATGGTGCTAGGTCGGTGAAGAGAGTACCTAATTTTCTCTAGTTTCATAAAATAAAGAACATCTCTTATCCAGTGAGTGTAAGATGGAGGGTGAGGGCTTTTCCAGTCCAATAGAATTAAACGCCTAGCTAAAAGAGTCAGAAAAGAGTCAGAAAGGCTACAAAATCTGAAAAGTGAGAAGGCAAAGAATGGCCAGGCAGGAGAACCCCAAATAAACCTGTGACTGGACAGAGTGGAATATCCACAGAGGTAATGGCTGACAATGAGACAAAAATTTGCCTCCAAAAGGAAGACAGGGCATGGCAGAACCAGAACATGTGAATTAAAGTGGCTGAACCAGATTGACACCTGTCACACTCCGAGTCAATAGACGGGTTAATGCATGCTAACCTGGTCTTATACCAGTGGGCTCTATGAACCACCTTGCACTGTATGAGCCTGTGACATGCGCAGAGAGATGAGTAAACCTTGTTCAGGACTGCCCTCCATGTCTCCTCGGTAATCTCAGTACCGATGTCTTGGGACCAGACAAGTCGGTTTTGTTCTATTATGAGATTTCAAAGTCTTTTGGTTTTGTTTCGTTACAAGATTTCAATGATGGTCAGTTTTGTTTGGTTACAACATTTTAATGACAGTCGGTTTTGCTGAGTTATGAGATTTCAATGATGGTGGGTTTTGTTCTGTTAAAAGATTTCAAGTTTTGCTGTGTTACGAGATCTCAATGATGGTAAGTTTTAAGTTTCAGTTGGTTTTGTTCGGTTATGAGATTTCAATGATGGTCGGTTTTGTCCATTAAGAAATTTCAATAACGGTCGGTTTTGCTGGGTTACGAGATCTCAATGACGTAGGTTTTCAGTGTCAGTCGATTTTGTTCTGTTATGAGATTTCAAAGACGGATGGTTTTGTTCGGTTATCAATGATGGTCTTTTTTTTGCATTAAGAAATTTCAATAGTGGTCAGTTATGCTGGGTTACAAGATCTCAATGGTAAAATGGTAGGTTTTAAGTGTCAGTCGGTTTTATGAGATTTCAAAGACGGTTGGTTTTGTTCCTTTGTTCTTTGACGAGATTTCAAAGAATTTTGGTTTTGTTTCGTTACAAGATTTTAATGACTGTCAGTTTTGTTCAGTTACGAGATTTCAATGACAGTCGGTTTTGCTGAGTTATGAGATTTCAATGATAGTCGTTTTTTTCTGGTAATAAATTTCAATAGCGGTCAGTTTTGCTGGATTACGAGATCTCAATGACTGTAGGTTTTCAGTGTCAGTTGGTTTTGTTCCTTTTATTCTTTCACGAGATTTCAAAGACAGATGGTTTTGTTTCGTTACGAGATTTCAATGATGGTCGGTTTTGTTCGGTAAAGAGATTTCCATAACGGACGATATTGCTTGGTCACAAGATCTCAATGTCGGTAGGTTTTCTGTGTCAGTCAGTTTTGTTCTGTTTTGAGATTTCAATGGTCGCTTTTGTTCTGTTAAGAGATTTCAATGACAGTCGTTTTTTCGGTTAAGAAATCTCAAAATAGCGGTCAATTTTGCTTGGTTTTGCAAGGTCTCAATGACTGTAGGTTTTCAGTGTCAGTTGATTTTGTTCCTTTATTCTTTTACGAGATTTCAATGACGGTCGTTTTTTCCGTTAAGAAATTTAAATAGCGGTCAATTTTGCTTGGTTTACAAGGTCTCAGTGATTGTAGGTTTTCAGTGTCAGTCGGTTTTATTCTATTATGAGATTTCAAAAATGGTTGGTTTTGTTTGTTTATGACATTTCAATGATGGTCATTTTTTTCTGTTAAGAAACTTCAATAACGGTCAGTTTTGCTGGGTTACGAGATCTCAATGAGGTAGGTTTTTAGTGTCATTCGGTTTTGTTCTGTTATGAGATTTCAAAGATGGTTTGTTTTGTTCCTTTGTTCTTTTACAAGATTTCAAAGACAGTTGATTTTGTTTCGTTACAATATTTCAATGATGGTCAGTTTTATTCCATTACGAGATTTCAATGATGGTCTGTTTTGTTCGGTTACATATTTCAATTACGGTCGGTTTTGCTGGGTTAAGAGATCTCAATGATGGTAGATTTTCAGTGTCAGTCAGTTTTTTTCTATCATGAGCTTTCAAAAGACAGCAGGTTTTGTTCCTTTGCTCTCTTACGAGATGTCAAAGACAAAAGCTGTCGATTTTGTTCGGTTACGAGATTGTGGCGGTCAGCTTTATTCTGTCATGAGCTTTCAAAAGACAGCTGGTTTTATTCCTTCGCTCTCTTACGAGATTTTGAAGATAATGGAGGTTGGTTTTGTTTCGTCACAAGATTTCACTGACGGCCTGTTATGTTAGGTTATGCGATCTCAGTGACGGTGGGATTTTGTTCTGTCATGAGCTTTCAAAAGATCCCAATAGCGATCAGCTTTGTTCTGTCATGAGCTTTCAAAAGAAGTCCGCTTTTGTTCCTTCGCTCTCTTACGATATTTCGAAGACAAAGTCCATCAGTTTTGATCGGTTATGAGATCTCAATGGCGGTCGGCTTTGTTTTGTCATGAGCTTTCAAAAGACGCCTGGTTTTGCTCCTTCGCTCTCTTACGAGATTTCAAAGACAAAGGCCGTTGTTTTTTTCGGTTACGAGATCTCAGTGGTGGTCAGCTTTGATCTAGCATGAGCTTTCAAAAGACAGATGATTTTAATTCTTAGCTCTCTTACGAGATTTCGAAAACAAAGACAGTCGGTTTTGTTCTTTCATGAGATTTCACTGATGGCCGGTTTTGTTAGGTTACAGGATCTCAATGGAGGTGGGATTTGTTCTGTCATGAGCTTTCAAAAGACAGACGATTTTGATCATTCGCTCTCTTACGAGATTTCGAAGACAAAGACGGTTGGTTTTGTTCTGTCTCGAGATTTCACTGATGGCCGGTTTTGCTTGCTTACGCGATCTCAGTGGTGGTGGACTTTGTTCTGTCATGAGCTTTCAAAAGACAGACGATTTTGATCATTCACTCTCATGAGATTTCGAAGGCAAAGTCCGCCGGTTTTGTTTGGTCATGCATTCTCAGTGGTGGTGGGCTTTGTTCTGTCATGAGCTTTCAAAAGATGGCTGGTTTTGTTCCTTCGCTCTCTTACGAGATTTCGAAAACAAAGACAGTCGGTCTTTCACGAGATTTGACTAATGGCCGGACTTGTTAAGTTACACGATCTCAATGGAGGTGGGCTTTGTTCTGTCATGAGCTTTCAAAAGGCGGCCGGATTTGTTCCTTCGCTCTCATATGAGATTTCCAAGACAAAGGCTGTCGGGTTTGTTCTGTCATGAGATTTCACTGATGGCCAGTTTTGTTAGGTTACGTAATCTCAGTGACGTTGGGTTTGGTTCTGTCATGAGCTTTCAAAAGACAGACGATTTTAATCCTTAGCTCTATTACGAGATTTCGAAGGCAAAGTCCATCATTTTTTTTCTAGATCATGCATTCTCAGTGGTGATGGGCTTTGTTCTGTCATGAGCTTTCAAAAGATGGCTGGTTTTGTTCCTTTGTGTCTTCGAAATCTCATAAGAGGAAATGACTGATGGTTTTGCTCTGTCATGAGATTTCACTGATGGACAGTTTTTTTAGGTTATGCAATCTCAGTGGTGGTGGGATTTTGTTCTGTCATGAACTTTCAAAAGTCGGCCGGTTTGGTTACTTCGCTCTCTTACCAGATTTTGAAGACAAAGGCGGTCGGTTTCGTTAGAGTGTTAGTGGAGCGTTGCTGAGAGACAACAGGAATGTATTGAAAGCACATGCTGAGTATGAAGGAAAAGAAGAGGTGTGAAGGAAGGGAAAGGAAGATGCTTAAGTGCCTTACCGTTGCCGTTGCTTGGTGGAGTCGCGCAGGATGAGCCGCAGGTCTTTACCCGAGTGGGTCTTAACACGAGGAGGCTGAACACGACGACTGAACGCTTCCGCTGACGTTATCAAAACAGTTAAGAAATTTCAATAGTGATCAGTTTTGCTGGGTTACATGATCTCAATGACGGTAGGTTTTCAGTGTCAGTTGGTTTTGTTCCTTTGTTCTTTTACAAGATTTCAAAGACAGTCGTTTTGTTTCATTACGAGATTTAAATGATGGTCGGTTTTGTTTGGTTAAGAGATTTCAAAGATGGTTGGTTTAGTTCCTTTGTTCTTTTACAAGATTTCAAAGACAGTTGGTTTTTTTTCGTTACAAGATTTCAATGATGGTCGGTTTTGTTCGGGTTAGAGATTTCAATAACAGTCAGTTTTGCTGGATTATGAGATCTCAATGACGATAGGTTTTTAGTGTCAGTTGGTTTTGTTCTGTTATGAGATTTCAAAGACAGTTGGTTTTGTTCCTTTTTTTTCTTTTACAAAATTTCAAAGACAGTTGGTTTTGTTTCGTAACAAGATTTCAATGATGGTCTGTTTTATTCGGTTGTGAGATTTCAATGACAATCGGATTTGCTGAGTTATGAGATTTCAATGATGGTCGGTCTTGTTCTGTTAAGAGATTTCAATGACGGTCGGTTTTGCTGGGTTACGAGATCTCAATGATGGTAGGTTTTCAGAGTCAGTCGGTTTTGTTTTGTTATGAGATTTCAAAGACGGTTGAGATTTCCCAACCTCCCTCTCCCGCCTCCTCCGTCACCCAGTTCTTCAGCCAGTTCCTCAGTCCCACCATCGCTTCTGACCTTCAGCCGCTCGACATCTCCCACATGCCAGGTTGTGGTGTCCAGCGTCTTCAGGCCCTCCGCTCCATCTTATTCAGAGGATCCCCTGCTTTTGACAGTCAATAGATAGCAAGTACAGACACCAATAAGTATTTGGTTTAAGATTAAGAAAATGACAGCACCATAGTACAAGTACATATCTACCAAATGGGAAATAAATACCAGAGTCATTAGTTTGTCCAGCCAACTGCTTTTAATGAACTGCTGTAAAAAATAAATAAATAAAATAGTGGATAGCATTAAATTAACAGACCAAAGAGAAAGTCAAACATGGGGGGTGGAGGAAGTATAGTCTGTTTTTAAAAAACAGCTTAGCCTTAGCCTGACATGGTCATACTCAATTCTAGTTTGAATATGAGTCTGATACTGCTCCATTGGGCTTTGATTATGGGGGCGTATTTCAACCGATCCAGGAAAGACCTCAATTGGATAGACCTACAACCAATCAGAGCTACAGAGTAAGTGACGTGTGTTGAGCGACGCATAGTTGTCAACAGAACTCAACTGCACACAAATTGAGTATGACCACTTCAGGCTAGCAAAGACATCTTTCCCACCGACAAATGCCTTGATGGCGGTCCTCTGTTCCTCTTTTAAAATTAATGCGCTGTCGATGTCGTCTATAACGGACGCAATGGCGGAATCTACACATCTCAGTTCTTCAACAACAGCCATCATTGTTGTAAACTAATTCAACCCAAGCGCTCTTTGATGACGTGGCTGATTACGTTTCTGGTGATAATCTGTCAATCATCGCCCTGACAATGTGATTGGTCCGAACAGTTTCTGTTCGGGCATAATTACTCCTCTACGGATCGAGTCCAGACCGAACTCCCCGACCTCAAAATGTTGTGGGCGGGGCTAAGTTCGGCTGGCATCCAGGCTAGCTTAGCCTAGATTGACAAAAAAACAACAAAAAAAACAAAAAAAAACAATAAATTGTCTGTAACAATAAAATGTTCCCCTCAGTTCAAACACTGTAGCAAATAACAGTTAGAAATATAAACATAGCAGACATCCTCTTAGCAAAGAGCGAACGTAGCAAACAAACTTACAGACAAAAAGGCAAAAGTGAACCTTTCGTTTTCAATGATAACACTTTTTTTTTAACATCCTCCACAATATGTTCTCTGCATTTCTCTGCAAACTCGGCTAGCTTCCCTGGTGTGAAGCTGATGCTGTTGAACTGCACCCTGTCCACAAAGTACAGCTCTGTGATAGGGGCGAGCTGGGCCACTGCATTCTGAGAGACACCCTCTTTTCTGAAGGCTTTGGTCATGGTGGCTCAACATCTCGTTAGCTTCAAAAGCCTTTTGTATCGACGTATGACATCACGAACATTGTTAGCTGAAAAACAATTTAAACAAACAAAAGTGAATACCTCACTGGCAGAGATCCCCCCCCAACCAATTTATTTTAAATAATATGGGGCCATATGTTTCTTTGATTGTATTAAAAAGTTTTTAAGGCCAGTGATTTTTTTTTTGAGTTCAAAAGAATTTAACACATTTAACCCACCTTCAAATAATTTGACAAGGATATTTTCTTACTTTTGTCTGGTTTATTTTTCCAGATAAAGTAAAAAAGTATCTTACTTCTTCCGTTATTGAAAAACTGTTGCTTTAATTACTTTATTAAAACTGAAAATAATTTTAGCGATTCTCATTTGCTACTTAAATCTACAACATTTTAAAAACATTAAACAGTAGATCAAATTAATGCAGAATCAACTTTGTGCTGTTGCCCGCGATCGCGTCAAGGATCAACCAAATTTCCAAGTGCATCTTGAAAAGCGGATGTTTTAGAAAGTACTGCAGAAAGTTTTGTGCCATCTAGTGGTTTAGAGAAAAAATTAAATCTAAGGCGCCTTTCACCCCGGGGGGCCTTTAGCCCTGTTGTACCCTATATATAGTTTTTTACTTCTTTAATGTTAATGCATGTTTGCATAAATCACCCAATTGTGTCAAATTATGTCTAAAATTGTTTGGAATCCTTAGAAGCCATTTTCTCAAAATAAGATTTTATGACGGCCAACATACACATTAATATATCAATAGAAAGCTAAAACTTACAAATAATTTAACATAATTTGGAGATTGTGTTAGTTTTGAAATGTAATTGTACCTTCAGTGGCAGACAAAATGCACCTTGGAGAAACTCAACAGCAGTGCAAAATATGAAAAGACAATGCAGAAAAGCTGAGCGCATGTGGCGAAAGACAAAACTTGAAATCCACTATAACATCTATAATGATATCCTTCATGCTTTCAATGTGGAACTAAGCAAAGTTAGACAGACCTTCTTCTCAAATATCATAAACAGCAACTTAAACAACACCTGCACTCTTTTGCTACTGTAGAGAGACTAACAAACCCCCCAAGTCAGATTCCCAGTGAAATGCTCTCAAACAGCAAATGCTGTGAGTTTGCTTCCTTCTTCAGTGAAAAAATCAATAATATCAGAAAAGCGATCAGCACATCCTTGAGCTGCACTGGGGTAAAACAGATCAGATCACAACCTTAGTGTAAGGAACCCATAGCTGGAGACGGAGTTGAATCCATAATGCAGAGGTTATTTACTGACAAAAACAAACTTAGAATGAACAATACAAGACGGCAGGCAAAAGACGTAATCAAAGTCCAGGCAAGGTTCAAAAACACAGCAAGGCAGGCAGGCAACAGGCTAAATCCAAAACAGTAGACAAAAGGGTAAATCCAAAAACAGGCTAAAGGGTCAAGACACATGGAATAGGCAGAGATAAGATTAAACGCTTGGTAAGGCAGAGTTAACATGCAATACTTCGCAAGGTATTCAGAGAAGCACATGGCTTTTAAGGCTACAAACAGGAAGTAAGAATACAAACAGGAAGAACCACTAAAACTCAGGTGATGACTCCCTCTGCTGGAGGGATGAACTGTGCATGGGCTGAACTGTTACAGATTTCCCCCCTCTAGGGACACCTCTAGGTGTTCTTCTCCTGGGCCGTCCCCTTGGTCTGGGTGGCGGTCGAGCTGGATGATCCCGGTGGAAGTCACTGATGAGTGAGAGGTCTAGAATGTCTGAGGCTTTCTAATGACTACAGAAACTTCTGTCTCCTGATGGCTCTTTGTAGCCGGACATGGGCGCTGTCCCATACCCTCTCACTCCTCTAAATCCAGTCATCCACCGCTGGCACCTCTGAAGGTTCTCCCGACCAAGGGAACAGTGGTGGTTGGTAACCCAGAACACACTGAAAAGGGGTTAGTCCTGTGGATGAATGTGTAAGGGAGTTCTGGGCATACTCAGCCCATGGCAGTAAAGTGCTCCATTGGTGCTGTTCTTGACTACAATAGGAGCGCAAGTAGCGTCCAGTTTCCTGGTTTACTCTCTCCACTTGACCATTAGCCTGACGGTGATAGCCAGAGGTTAAGCGGACATTGATATTTTTTACTGATGACAAAAAGCTTTCCATACCCGTGATGTGAATTGTGGCCCCCGGTCTTTGACAATGTCATCTGAAAGTGAAAGTGAAAGTGAAAGTGAGTGAAGTGACATGTGGCCAAGTATGGTGACCCATACTCGGAATTTGTGCTCTGCATTTAACCCATCCAAGTGCACACACACAGCAGTGAACAAACACACCGTGAACACACACCCGGAGCAGTTGGGGGTACGGTGCCTTGCTCAAGGGTCTCACCTCAGTCGTGGTATTGAAGGTGGGAAGAGCACTGGTTATTCACTCCCCTCACCAACAATCCCTGCCGGACCTGAGATTCGAACCCATGACCTTTGGGTTACAAGTCCGACTCTCTATCCATTAGGCCACGACTGCCCCAATCTGGGAGTCCATACACCCTGAAAACCTGGTTAAACAGGGCCTCTGCAATCTTCATAGCTGTAGGTAGACCCTTCATGGGGATCAGATGACATGACTTAGAAAAACGATCAACTATGACACAGATGGCAGTGAAACCATTGGAATTAGGAAGGTCGGTGATGAAGTCTATTGCTAGGTTTGACCATGGCCATTGTGGGATGGGCAGAGGTTCTAACAGCCCTGTAGGGAGTTGACGGGGAGTTCTAACCTGGGCACAGACATGGCATGCATTAACATAAGTAGACACATCCTGGAGCAGAGTGGGCCACCAGAAAGAGTTACGTACCAGCGCAGCCGTTCTTTGAATTCCTGGGTGACCAGAGCTTGGAGAAGTGTGTACCCACTGTAAGATTCTCTGTCTAAGATCTTGGGGTACATACTGCCTATTGGAAGAACATTCCAATGGTGGGGGTTCATCTTGTTGTCCATGATGGATCTCCTCCATAATGTCCCAACGAATAGGCGCAATGATGACTGACTGTGGCAGAATGGGTTCTGGGTGGGGTGATGAATGAACAGGATCATATCTTCATAACAAGGCATCTGCTTTGCCATTTTTGCTGCCTGGGCGATAAGTAACAGTGAAATTAAATCGGGGAAAAAAGAGTGCCCACCTGGCCTGTCGTCGATTCATTCTCTTTGCTTTCTTAATATATTCCAAGTTCCTGTGGTCGGTAATGATTTGAAACGGGTACCTGGCTCCCTCCAACCAGTTCCTCCATTCCTCGAGGGCAGATTTGATAGACAGCAGTTCCTTGTTTCCTACATCATAATTAAATTCTGCAGAGGTAAGTTTTCTAGAGAAAAAGGCACATGGGTGGTGTTTACCTGGAGAACCATGGCGCTGAGAGAGTAGGGCTCCGATGCCACAGTCTGAAGCATCCACTTCCGCTATGAATGGGAGGTCTGGGTGTTTCAGAATGGGAGCAGTGGTGAAGCTAGACTTGAGTTTCTTAAAAGCATCTTGTGCATTCTCGGGCCAAGTCAACTTCCTTGGTTTTCCTCTGAGTAAAGCAGTGAGAGGGGCTGCAACTGTGCTGTAGTTATTTATGAACCGCCTGTAAAAATTAGCGAACCCAAGAAACCTTTGTAGTTCCCTGATGGTTGTAGGGGCTGGCCACCCCGTGACTGTGTTAATCTTGGATTCATCCATCTTAACTCCTTTGGGACTGATGTGGTAACCTAAGAAGGCTGTGGTGGTGGTGTGAAACTCACATTTCTCCGCCTTCACATACAACTGATGGTGAAGCAGACGGTTGAGTACTGTCTTGACTTGTTGAATATGCTCTTCTCTAGTCCTTGAGTAAACAAGGATATCATCAATGTAAACAATTACACAGCTATTCAGAAGATCTCTGAAAATTTCATTGACAAATGACTGAAATACTGAAGCTGAATTGGCTAGGCCAAAGGGCATGACCAAGTACTCATAGTGCCCCCTAGTGGTGATAAATGCAGTCTTCCACTCATCTCCTTCTTTGATACGCACCAAGTTGATTCTTGATTGAAGGCGTCGGGTTGGTGAGAAAAATAAATTGAACATTGCCTCAGAAACCCCTTGCATTTGTCAGCAGACACATCAAGCTTCTCTGGCTGTGCCAGTCTTACCGTGTCAGGGCGAGGAGAAGGCATTGACTGGATATAACATGTCAGATGTACATTAGCAGCTCTGAGACTCACAAGTTGCTCCTGAAATTCCTGTAGCACATCACTTTGATAAGCAATCCTTGCTCAGAGCTGTGCAACCTCCGCTGGATTCTGGTCAGGCGAAGTATTCTGTAAGGAACCCATAGCTGGAGACGGAGTTGAATCCATAATGCAGAGGTTGTTTATTGACAAAAACAAACTCAGAATGAGCAATGCAAGACGGCAGGCAAAAGACATAGTCAAAGTCCAGGCAAGGTTCAAAAACACAGCAAGGCAGGCAGGCAACAGGCTAAATCCAAAACAGTAGACAAAAGGGTAAATCCAAAAACAGGCTAAAGGGTCAAGACACATGGAATAGGCAGAGATAAGATTAAACGCTTGGTAAGGCAGAGTTAACATGCAATACTTCGCAAGATATTCAGAGAAGCACATGGCTTATAAGGCTACAAACCGGAAGTAAGAATACAAACAGGAAGAACCACTAAAACTCAGGTGACGGCTCCCTCTGTTGGAGGGATGAACTGTGCATGGGCTGAACTGTTACACTCAGAAAGTAGCTATTATGTCTGATTTCAAAGCAATTGATGGTAAAAGTTTGGAAGAAACAGTACAGCACCTTAAAACATCACTGTAAAACAGCACCCTTGACACACTTCCCACATCTTTTTTCAAAAGTGTGTTTAACTGTTTAGAAGCAGATCTCCTAGAAGTGGTAAATGCCTCACTTCTTTCTGGGACTTTTCCAAAATCCCTGAAAACTGCAGTTGTTAAGCCCCTCCTGAAAAAGAGCAATCTGGATAACACCATATTGAGCAACTACAGACCAATCTCAAATCTTCCCTTCATAGGCAAGATCATTGAAAAAGTTGTTTTCAATCAGCTGAACAAATTCAATACTTTGACAACTTTCAATCTGGTTTCCGACCGCATCACAGCAGAGAGACAGCGCTCATAAAGATAATAAATGATATTCGCCTAAACACCGATACAGGTAAATTATTAGTGATGGTACTACGTACTCGACCTCAGTGCTGCGTTTGACACTATCAATCACAACATACTTCTTGACAGGCTGGAAAACTGGGTTGGGCTTTCTGGGATGGTCCTTAAATGGTTCAGGTCATACTTAGAAGGGAGAGGTTATTATTTGAGTATCGGTGACCATAAGTCTGAGTGAACATCCATGACATGCAGAGTCCCTCAAGGTTCAATACTTGCACCCCTCCTGTTCAACCTATATATGCTGCCACTGAGCCAAATAATGAAAAAGATGCAAATTGCATATCACAGCTTGTAACGTCTACCAGAGGGTTTGAAGTCTGCCCAGATGAAAAATAGAAAACAGGAGGCGAGAAGAAAAACCTGAGGCAAATGAACTGGTAGTCCCACGAGTCTTTATAGATGGTTCGCAAAATAAGCACACTCTTCACATACATGTAAAAGAGTGGGGATAAACAGGAAAAGAAAGCACTCTGATAAATGCTACGAATCAAAGTGGAAAAGTAACATTATTACACTNTGCTACTTTTTTTCGTTTTCACTGTTTACCAGCCAAGAGGACGACGCTTGCTTAAAATAGAAAACAGGAGGCGAGAAGAAAAACCTGAGGCAAATGAACTGGTAGTCCCACGAGTCTTTATAGATGGTTCGCAAAATAAGCACACTCTTCACATACATGTAAAAGAGTGGGGATAAACAGGAAAAGAAAGCACTCTGATAAATGCTACGAATCAAAGTGGAAAAGTAACATTATTACACTGGAACATCAGTCAGCAGTAGAACAGTCATCTCTCTCGTTACATGAGCATTCTCTCTCAACTCTGTGCGTGCGCGCTCACATGAGAACAGCGTGCACAATACAAAGTACGCCATAGAAGAAGTTATCTTAAAGGCACATCAACACCAATGTCATGAACAGTATTCAACATAATTTAGGTGGCCGTTGCAAGCTATGCAGATACCTTGCCCTATCACCTAACGACTACAGCCCCATTGACTCCCTGTGCCAATGCATTGATGAAATTAAAAATTGGATGTGCCTAAACTTCCTTCAGTTAAACAAAGACAAAACTGAAGTCATTGCGTTTGGAAACAAAGATGAAGTTCTCAAAGTGAACACATACCTTCACTCTAGGGGTCAACAAAACTAAAAAATCAAGTCAGGAATCTTGGTGTGATTTTGGAGTCAGACCTGAGTTTCAGTAGCCATGTAAAGACAATAACTAAATCAGCATATTATCATCTCAAAAATATATCAAGAATTAGATGCTTTGTCTCCAGTCAAGACTTAGAGAAGCTTGTTCATGCTTTCATCACCAGCAGGGTGGATTATTGTAATGGACTCCTCACTGGCCTTCCCAAAAAAAACATAAGACAGCTGCAGCTCTTACAGAACGCTGCTGCCAGGATTCTGAGCAGAACCAGAAAATATGAACATATCACATGAGGACTGGCACTGGCTTCCAGTTGCATTTAGAATTGATTTTAAAGTACTTACTTGTTACTTTTTTATAAATCACTCAATGGCCTAGGACCTCAATACATTGCAGATATGCTCATAGAATATAAACCTAACAGATCACTCAGATCATCGGGATCAAGTCACTTAGAAATACCAAGGGTTCACTCAAAGCAAGGAGAGTCTGCTTTTAGCTGTTACGCCAGCCGCAGCTGGAACCAGCTTCCAGAAGAGATCAGATGTGCTTCAGTAGTCACGTTCAAATCCAGACTCAAAACATACCTTTTTATCTATGCATTTACTGATTGAGCACTGTGCTATGTCGAAACTGTTTGCACTTTATTTTATATGTTTATCTTTTTTTTTCTTTTAATTTTATATCAATCTTTTATGGATCATCTTTTTATTTCTGACTTTTAATGCATTATTTCTTATGCATTCCATTTTTATTATTATGTATTTGGTTCTTCTTTATGTAAAGCTCTTTGAATTACCATTGTGTATGAAATGTGCTATACAAATAAAATTGCCTTGCCTATATGACACAGCTCTGTCTTGAGCCGGGTTTGATTTTCTCCTTATTTCCTCTTTTTCCCTCTGCCTTCATTGCCTATTAGACTCGGCTGTTTGTCATTACTATCAGCGCTCGCACTGATTTGTTTTCACACCTGTTGCACTACTTCTCTGATTTTCTTTGCTATTTCTCCCTGCTGTTTTCTCGTTTCTTTGTCAGATGATTAATTACCAGATTGTGGCGTTATCTCTCTGCTCGCATCCAGAGTTCCTTAACCTTTAGATCCAACCTTCTGAGCCCTCTGTGTTTCAAGCCTGGTTTCTACCAGCTGCCAGACATTGTACATTCCATCTACAACCTGTGGCACTTCCAGATCCGAGACCGAGCTACTGAGCACTGCGAGCCTTCGCCAGATTCTGCTACTTTGTTTCGTTTTCACTGTTTACCAGCCAAGAGGACGACGCTTGGCAGTCTGCCTTTGTTGAACATTTTTTGAGCTGTTAATAAATCCTGGTTGATCTGCTCTTTCACTTCTGGGTCTTCTGCTTCACACAACAAGCTCATATAAATTATATAAATCACATCTATAAATTATATAAAGATGATGAATGAGTGAACCCTTATTTTATAGTTTGTTACTAATATAGTTTTTCATATGCTATTTTGTTTGTTTGAAATGGTTTTTACAGTACTTGCCAGTGTACTACTGTGTAACCCAATGAGTTCAATCACTCTAAACATTTGGAAAAAAATTACCCTAAACCAAATTGGTGGTTTACTTAATGACTTAATTTACTGTTTTTCGCACACAAATGTATCATGACTAATGTAAATAAATTAAGCATGGAAATCAGCATCCAGTAATATATATATATTTTTTAAATTCTTTAAAATTTCCTTTTTTGTGTTTCAAAGATAAAACAGTGTACATTATACAACATGAGGGTGAATAAAGTTTCCATTTTCATAAACACATTTTTGTCTGTGGAGTGTGAACTTTTCCTGTAAGTGTGAAGATGTGCACAAGTATGGAAATTCTGTTTTATATGCAGTGATCCACACCTCTACCTAACTGCCTCTTCCAGTGCTATACAAAATGTGTCTTTGCTTTGAAATATGTGTTCTTTTCATTTTTAGTTGTCTGGAACAATATGGAAGAATAAGTATTTGCATTGCAAATAAATAAGTAGCTTATCATTCACTATGATTTGAACAGAAAAACAACCATAAAAAGACAACTGTGTTTACCTCGTTTTATCTTGTCATATTCATTCTTGCCCTTCTTCTTGTTCTTCTTATGTTTCTTGATTTTGTTTTTCTTGTTTTTCCTTTTCATCACATGATTCTTCTATGACTGATGACTCTATTTGATGTGTTCCCATCACTAGCTAGGTTATCAGCACCATTTGTGCTTATATTGTGGCGCCCCTGGGCATGTTATATCAGCATGCCCCACTCGTCCTCCTCGTCCAATGGTGAGTGCCATTCTTCTTCCTATTAATAGGATGAAGCCACTCACTACCATCATAATCCTTACTGCTGCTAATGTTTCTATTCCAGTCAATGCACTCCTCGACTCCGGGTCAGCTGGCAATTTAATCTCAGGGACCCTCTGCCGCCAGCTCAAGCTCAAGACCTCCGTTACGCCGTCCACCTACCAGATCCACTCAATAATTGGAAAACCTCTCAGCCGTAGATGGGTACACAAGTGTGTCGGTCCACTACAGCTCCAAGTCGGCCTTCTTCACATCGAGCATCAACACCTGCTGGTTCTAGAGGAATCCACTGCTGATGTGATATTAGGGCGTCCATGGTTGGAGCAGCACAATCCCGTCATCTCCTGGAGGACTGGTGAGATCCTGAAGTTGGGCAAAACCTGTTTTCCGAACAGTTTCCCTGTGTGTTACCTCTGCCTGTTTCTCCGTGTCCAGAACATCTGTCCATCTGTACCACCTCCATCGAAAGTCCAGTGGAGAAATGTTCGGTGGACATCCCTCCGTGTTACGCCCCCTTCAGTGACGTCTTCTGCCCCAAAAGAGCCTCCAAGCTGCCTCCACACCGGCCATGGGACTGCGCAATTGATCTGCTTCTGGGTGAGTCAGTGCCCCGTGGGAGGATCTACCCTCTGTCCATTCCTGAGGAGAAGGCCATGGAGGACTACATCAAGGAGGCGCTAGACCAAGGTTACATCCGTCCGTCTACTTCCCCTGCTGCTTCGAGCTTCTTCTTTGTGGCAAAAAAAAGGACGGAGGCTTGCGGCCTTGTATTGACTACCGAGCATTAAACAAGATCACTGTCAAGTTCCGTTATCCACTTCCCCTTGTCCCAACGGCCCTGGAACATCTCTGCGGTGCCACTGTCTTCACCAAGTTGGACCTCCGCAGCGCCTACAACCTCATCCGCATACGTGAGGGGGACGAGTGTAAGACAGCCTTTGTGACCCCTACTGGACACTACGAGTACCTCGTTATGCCGTATGGCCTGGTCAACGCCCCCTCCATATTCCAGGATTTCATCCACGAGGTGCTCCGGGAGTTTCTCCACAAATTCGTCTTGGTCTACATCGATGACATCCTGATATACTCCCAGAGCATGGCTGAACATCGCCACCACGTTGCGGAGGTCCTGAAACGCCTGAGGGAATTCCATCTGTTCCTCAAGGCAGAAAAATGTTCCTTCCATCAACCCTCAGTGCAGTTCCTTGGTAACAACATCGACAGCAGTGGCATCCAGATGGACGAGGGGAAGGTAGAAGCCATCTGGAACTGGCCAGCTCCAACAACCATCAAGGAACTCCAAAGATTCCTAGGTTTCTCCAATTTCTACCGCCGGTTTATCCAAGATTACAGTACCAACACCAGCCCTTTGACCAACCTTCTATGCAACAAGCCCAAGTCTCTGTCCTGGACACCAGCTGCCACCAATGCATTCAACACCTTAAAAGAAGCCTTCGTCTCAGCTTCCCTCCTCGTTCATCCTGATCCAGAAAAACCCTTCATCGTCGAGGTAGATGCTTCAACAACAGGAGTGGGAGCAGTATTGTCTCAGCAGCAGGGGAACCCAAGTCGACTCCATCCATGTGCCTTCTTCTCACGCAAACTCAACCCGGTGGAGAAGAACTATGACATCGGCAACAAGGAACTTCTAGCCATCAAGTTGGCCCTGGAAGAGTGGAGGCATTGATTGGAGGGTGCACAACATCCCTTCTTAGTGCTCACTGAAAACATAAACCTGGAGTATCTCAGAGATGCAAAGAGACTGAACCCTCGACAGGCGCGCTGGGCGCTATTCTTCACCCATTTCAACTTTACTATCTCCTATCGTCCAGCTCCCAAAAATGTCAAGGCGGATGCCTTATCTCGTCTCTATAACCCCGAAGAGAATACTGAAGATCCTGAACCAATCCTACCTGAAAAGATTATCGTGAGTCCAATCAACTGGTCTGAAGCAACCCTTCCCTCCTCCAATGCCTCTACCAACACTCCGCCGGGTTGCCCGCCAGGTTTGCTCTACATCACCAGGACACGGCGCACTCCGCTCATCCATTCTTCCCACACGTCGCTGGGCACTAGCCACCCCGGGGTCAATGAAACCCTCTCGCTGCTGAAAGAGAGCTTCTGGTGACCCAACATGGCTAGTGACGTCAGAAGGTACGTGCAAGGATGTAAGGAATGTGCCATCTCGAAGAGTCCTCGTCATCTTCCCTCCGGCAAACTCCATCCTCTGCTCGTTCCTAACAGACCCTGGTTATACCTAGGAGTGGACTTCATCAGACCTCCCAGCATCCAACAACTGTACCTGTATCCTGGTGGTAATTGACAGATTTGCCAAGTCTTGTCGCCTGATCCCATTAAAAGGTCTGCGAACAGGCAGACGGAGAGGAAGATACAGGAGATCGGTAGGTTCCTCCGTACCTTCTGCCATGGCCCCCAGGACTCTTGGAACCAGTTCCCGGGTTGGGCCGAGTAGGCACAGAACTCCCTGCGCCAACCTACCACCGGACTCACCCCGGAGACTCCTCACTAGGAGCCAGTGTGTGCTCGGTTACCAACCCTCATTGTTCCCCTGGTCAGGGGAACCGTCGGATGTACCAGCTGTCGACTACTGGTTCCGAGAGAGCGAGAGGGTCTGGGACTCCGCACACCATCAGCTCCAACGGGCCTTGCGCAGAAGCAGGATGACAGCCGACCTTTGACGCTCCGACACTCCAGTCTACCAAACGGGACAGAAGGTCTGGCTGTCCACCCGGGACATCAGACTGTGTCTACCATTCCGTAAGCTGAGTCCCAGATTCATTGGCCCCTTCACAATCACCAAGCAGATCAACCCTGTCACCTACCAACTCCAGTTACCGGCACAGTATCTCATTCACAGAAGCTGAACCCCTTCCTCTTATCCTGGAGGATGGAGCCGCATACCAAGTAAAAGAGATCTTGGACTCCCGACGTCGTGGTGGTCTGATGGAGTACCTTGTGGACTGGGAGGGCTACGGTCCCGAGGAACGCTCATGGGTACCCAGAAATGACATCTTAGATCCTAACCTGCTCGACACTTTCCATGCCTCCCATCCTGACAGACCTGCGCCAAGAGGAAGAGGACGACCACCACGACGTCGGGATCCTCGGCCCTCAGGAGCGGGCCGTGGAGGGGGGGGGGTACTGTCACAGACACGCCAGGCTCTACCATCACCCAATCACAGCGCACTCCCTCACCAGAGTACTGATCACTCGCACCTGCACTTCATCAGCACCGCAATCGCCACCAGTTTAAAAGACACTCACTCACACACAGTCATCTTCCGGTCTCGTTTGTTCATAGACTAACCTCTATGCTTACCTTAAGGACTCCTGTATACCTACTCATTCGTCTCCAGTGGATTCCAAGTTATCTCCAGCGTGTTCCTAGTCTCCTCCTGTGTTCCTGTCTCTGTATGAGTTCCAAAGTGTCTTCTCTGTTCAATCTCCAGCTCCACTCTGCTGCCATCCACGATCTTCACCTCTGCGACATACAAGGACAGTATTACCACTCATTTAACCATCATTCAACCTGCAATTCTGCCATTTACTCACCTGCATTCTGCCATTTACTCACCTGCATTCCTGTTTATCTCACTGGTTGTTCAATAAACATCACTTACCTGTGTCCCGTTGTCTCCGACCCTTCTTTACTGTAACAAATATATGTGTTCACATTGACGAAAGCAAGTTTCGCCACAGATGAAAAGTAAGAAAGAAAACACCTCAGAAAACATATATAATATCTGACATATCTTTACATGTGGATGTGTAGACAAGACACAGTATTGTTACATTGTTAATAAAATAAAATAAAAAATGTAATAAAAGAAGCAGATACTATAAATCTTTCTTGTAAACTAATTACATTTGGATTAGTAGTATGCCTATCAGTTGGCATGAAAATATTTATTTTAAGGCTAGTGATTTTGACTTTTAGAAAACAGGAGTGTCTGACATAAATTTCTTTATTTGTTTTTTCAGTATGCCAGAGGCCGTTTTGGAGGTGCATCGAGAAGGAAAAGCTGGGTATTCAGAATGGTTAAGATTTTGCCTTCCCGAAAACCAGTATTGCTGTTGGTGGACAAAAGGGACAAGACAACCCTTTTACCAATCATAGAGAAACATGTAAAAAGAGGCTGAAGAAAAGCATCATTCATAGTGACGAGTGGCGTGCATACTCAGCGCTTTCAGAGAGAGGATACCAACACCACACAGTGAACCATAGCATTAATATTGTTAATCCATTGACTGGGGTACATACACAAAGCATTGAAAAAATTGAAAGTGCATGGGCAAACTTCAAAAGGGAAGTGTGGAGGTTGATTGCAAACCGGTCAGAGAAGTCTTTCACAAAACATTTTATCTTACCACTAAGAGCTCTCCTAAATAGCAGTAAAAGTTCTTAGCTAAGAGTTTTCTCTTAAAAAATATTCACAAAGCTGCTGAGACAAACTTTTACTAAGGAATAGACATAAGAATTAAGCTAAGAGTAAGGGCGGGGTTGACCTAGTTGCTATGGATGATGTCAACATGCAGCAATTTAATCATAGAAATATTGTAGAATGAGGTATCATGTTTCCATATTAAAATAAAGGTTTTAAAATACAAAAGTTGCCATATTCAAATAAAGATTTTTTAATAAAAATGTTGCCATATTCAAATAAAGGATTTAAAAAGTAGGCTAAGTGTCACTAATTAAACTAGTGTATGTTCAGCTAATTGTCAGCCTCTTACATGTCTGCGTCTCGACAAATGATGTTTTATAAACAAAGTTTGGGAGGAAATAACTGCCACAGGTAATTGGAAATTATTTATTTAATATTTATTTTTGGCGTCTTATCGTAGATTCAACTATAAATCAAAAAATGTACTACATTTATGAAGAAAAGGTTCAGCACCTAAGGGTCTATCGCTATTGTCTCATGGTGTACAGTGTCTTTAGGTGGATTAGGACTGTTTGCAATTTAGTCTTAGTGATTTAGGAGTCTTCTTGACTACTCCTAATGTTTCAGATTTAGGAGCTAGTTTTAGCGCTAAAATGCTTTGTGAAAAACTCTTTAGAGCAAAAAATTTAGGAGTCCTAAAATTAGGACTTACACGCCCTTTATTTTTAAGAGTTTCTCATAAATCAGCAAGTCAGGACCTACTTTTAGCCTTAAGATGTTTTGTGAATACGGTCCCTGATATACACTGAACAAAATATATATAAACGCAACACTTTCGTTTTATGGCGACTGCACTGGGGCGTTGGGCGGTATGTGATGTGCTATATGGACTATTTTACACCAGGGTTACACCCCTTATATTCTGGGGTTTATGTTAACCCTTTATACAGTACAGCTTATTGCGACTGTACTGGGGCATTAGGATCCACTCAGGCCGCTGCAGGGCTTCTCAAGCATCTTTCCAACCATAGACCCTCTTAGGGTTTGTTTTCGCATGTTGCGTCTTTTGCGCGCTCAAGTTCGTTATTTCAAATGCAGGCGTGCGGCAAGCTCGCTCATAATGGAAGCGACGCGCATGAGGTGCGATGCGCTCGCCTTTTTCAGGCGCAACAAGATTAAAAATTCTCAACTTTTCAGAATGCCACTTTTGCTGACAAGAATATTTAGACATAAAGACAAAATAGTACCTATTATATGTAAAATTCATAAAAGTTTATCCTTTATTGTGCATATTTATTGCACATAAATATTCCCATATAAATGTGCATGTAGCTATGTACACACATTCACAAAATGAGTTACAGCAGATTTAAAGATTAATTTCTAATTTCTACTGTTAAAGGAAGGGTCAATGTTGAAATTAAGTGTTATTTCATGTGTTTTGCTCAATATTAATATAGGGGGAGATAGTGTTTAATGTTCTATTATTTTGGAATTTAAAATGGTTTCTGGTATTCTGAGTTTGTGGGGTTACCATTGTGCTGAAGAGTAGAGCCTGTGGTTAGGCTGAAGTACTTACAAATATGTTTTTATATGAAGATGAAAGATTACTCTTCCTCTTTCAAGATGGCGCAGCGCATGGCAGCCAAAGTGCTTAGCTCTTCAGTGTTTGTTCTGTTTTTGTTAGTTTTTCCTGTTTTTTGTTTTTCAAACACCATCAGTTTTACCAGGGATGAACTGCTGAACATTTGGCAGTACACACCACAAAATCTTTTACCGGATTTCGATTATTCAGACGTTTTGTTGAATGTTGTAGTCGGCGGAGCGGCAGCGCTGTTAAGACGCTTCAGGGCGCGCAGACGGGGAAAGCGCGCCGGCGCTCTAGTGAAGCTCAGACAGCGTGGATTAAGAACGCCGCTGCCTAGCATCCATCTGGCGAATCTCCGCTCTCTGCCCAACAAAACGGATGAACTCCTTCTGCTCTCCTGGACAAATAAGGATTTTTCGAACTCGGCTGCTCTGTGGTTCACGGAGACCTGGCTGAACGACGCCATTCCGGACAGCGTGTTAAGTCTGCCGGGCTTTCAGCTGTTTAGATCAGATCGCGACGCAGAATCAACGGGGAAATCACGCGGCGGCGGCGGGACATGCTTTTACATCAACGAAAGGTGGTGTTCAGATGTAACTGTGTTAAAGAAGATGTGCTGTCCAGATCTTGAAACACTCTTCATTAACTGCAAGCCGTTCTATTCGCCGCGGGAGTTTTGCTCGTTCATTCTGGTGAGCGTCTACATTCCTCCGCAAGCGCACGTGAGCTCGGCTTTACAG
>RJVU01026577.1:823242-863926 GCA_003731715.1 Anabarilius grahami
GCTTGACAACACAATCATTACGTAATCAGCAATTTCAATATAAGCTTATTCATATATATTCTTTTTTATAAGCTTGGGAGAGAAATAATACATTTACACATGAATGATGACAATATTGTGTAAATGTTGAGAAAGAATTCATGTCTAAATCCACTATGATATAATCAACTCCATATTATGGCAAGAAAACAATAATTGAAAAGCATCCTGGATGCTGGTTGTATGCTTGAGTACACTTGTCAGTCATGGTCAAGTTCGGATAATGGCTGTGTGGTAGAGTCTACTTCTTTCATAGCTTTGCTGGAGCAAACCAACCTGTTTCCTCTCTCAGCTGGAGGTGAGGTTCCTGATCCACAGAGCACCCACAAATGAGCCCTTTCATTTCAGAGTGGCTTATCAAGGGCCACCACATGTGTCTGACCACACGAACCCCCCCAATTCCCACACACCTGTCAGCCATTAGGCACTTTACACTGATAGGGCCATTTGTCTTTATGTCTATGGCATACCAGCTCACTATTGGCTGAAGCTTGGTGAAGGCCAGGTCAAAGTTCATGCAGGTTCGATGGTTTTGGGCAACGGCTGGATACAGAGTGTTCCCAGGTGAAACGAGAAAGTTTGATTTGTGTGTGTGTGTGTGTGTCTATGCTTCTCTGTGTGTTGATTTTAGACCTTCAATTGGATCCAAACATCTGTTGCAGCCCATTGGACAGGTGACTTTCTCTGGTTTTTAAGGTGGAGACATTTTATAGCCACAGAAAAAAGAAATAGTGGTTGTGGGTCTTATATTTTGCTGTCATTGATACTTAAACTAAACGGCTTGAATAACTGAATTTTTAAAAAAAACACCCGATTCAATATAGAAATGAATCCATATATATTAGCTTGAAAGAATATATAAAAAAATCCCTCAGTAGCTTATTTAAATAACACCCCTTAAACAACACAGGCAAGAGTACGGTTTTGCTTACAATTCAGATAAACAGAACAATTACGAGTGTGAGATTGCTTTTGCTCAACAGTTTAATAAGCAATAAGTTAATATTGAGTAACTTACACAATATTTTCCATTTATTTTGCCTATTATTGCTCCTTCAACGAAAATAGTTCAAAACGAAGTGTTGACGTGATGTAATATCAGACTCAAGACAGAGGATTAATGAAGAAACAGCAGAACTTTATTACAGCAAGTGAACATATGGCAAAGCAATTACTTAATTCAGAAGTCTAGCTATTTGTGATGATAATATGAATGGTAATATCGAATGGTAATGATAATAGTGAATGATGGTAATAGCGAATTAATGGTAATAGCTTTACTGTGTTGCAGGTGATGATGGAAATTGTGGATGAGGAGATCGGTGACATGGAGATGCACACACCTCGTCTTGGCTGTACTAAGTAATAATATTTCACTCACACAGATTAACAGGACTGAAGATGCTGGAGACACAAGGGATTGGAAACACACAGGAGAATCGCTGGAGAATAATAGGAGATAACTTGAAGCTCGAGAATACAGGTAATGGTCCTTACTCAAACCAGACCACACAAATGTTGGTAGCCAAGGTGTGTGCTTATATCTGTGCAGTGATGAGGTGATGATTGATGACAGGAGCGAGTGAACAATACTCAGGTGATGGTGCGCATTGTGATTGGATGATGGTGGAGCCTGGTGAATCCGTGAAAGTTGAAGCTCAACTCAACAAATTGGTTGGGTGAATAATTCAACGACTCTCTCATAAAGACAGGCATCTGTTTTGTTCCTGAATGAATCAGTGTTTTGAATGAATCGGTTAAATTAATGAATTAAAAACCAACCCATAAATATTCATTTGTCACCACCTATTGGTGTAATAATGGAGCCTGCAGAAACTCACTGAAAAATCCCCACCATAAAAGGGTTAGTTCACCCAAAAATAAAAATTACTCACCCTCATGTTGTTCCACACCCATAAGACTTTCGTTCATCTTTGGAACACAAATTAAGATATTTTTGTCACTACGTCGGCTCAATATTGGCCAACGCTGTTCACGTGAGCAACACGACACATGCATGTGATGCTGACGCAGGAGCAGGCCAATAATGGTGCTGCATTCAGATGTAGAACCTGGAAGCGCTGGACGTAAACAATGTAAGAGAATGACACAGAAGAGAAGATATTGTTGAAAAAAGTTGTAATTTTTGTTTCGCTTTTTGCGCACAAAAAGGATTCTCGTCGCTTCATAAAATTAAGGTTAAACCACTGCAGTCACACCGACTGTTTTACCAATGCCTTTAGTACCTTTCTGAACCTTGAAAGTAGTGGTTAAATTGCTGTCTATTGAGGAGTCAAAGAGCTCTTGGATTTCATAAAAAATATCTTAATTTGTGTTCCAAAGATGAACAAAGGTCTTACGGCTGTGGAACGACATGAAGGTAAGTAATAAATGACAGAATTTTTATTTTTGTGTGAGCTAAACATTTAATGTACAAACATGTGGATATGAAAGAAACTGTTCTGTTTAGCTGAATAATTAGAATTCTCAGACCAATGATGAAAATAACTACAATATATTATAATAACTATATTAGCGTCCTGCCGCTTTAAATGCTCAAGCTCTTTAAAGACTGAAATTCTGATTGTCTGCCAATGTTTTTATCATTTATCAGCTGGAAAAAATCATTCTAAAATGATTTCAATAATATCATTCATTTGTGTCGTTATAGTTGTGGTGCTGCTGTAAGTTGATATCTTTATCTTTAAGTTGTGAATGAGGTTGCTTCAAATATTAATAGTAACTTGTAATCTTACAGCACTTGAATCGGATTTCTGAACTACAATCTTCTGCAATCTAAACTAGAGTTGCCATCCATCCTGAGCCAAAGCCCTGGTGCCTGGGGCTGTGCTACAATTATAGCTCATTACGTGTGTGTGTGTGTGTGTGTGTGTGTGTGTGCGCGTGCGTTTGCAGGTGAGCTGTAAATGGGACCTCTGCTATTTATGGGGCCATGGTCAAAGTCTTCTGAGCCTTCTGTCAAAGGTCAGAGGTCATGATGCCTTTATGTAGTCCGGAGTTTATTTTTAGTCCAAACAAGGCTGCTATTTAAGGAATCATATAGGGGTGTCCTAGTAATTACCAGCAAGCACGTCCACCCACCATCTCCTTCTCAATTGAAGCCATCTGCTGCCAGGCCGGGGGGCGGCCGATCTGCCACCTCGATTGTCCCTCCCACTAGCACACATATGCGTTCAGATAAAGTGTTTACAAGCATGTTGCTCTATGTGAGTGATGTTGTCTGTGGTGTGGACTCATCAAACACTGGGGAATTACTCCAGTCAAACACAAGTTTGGCACAATTTACTTTGCATTTATCAAAAATTTGATTGCAGACCTGATCTTTATAACAAAGAGGGAATATTTTCATAAGTCCGAGTCCTTACAGCTGAAATTGCTTAAAGCAAAGCTATATACTTACAAACCGTGAGCATGCACTATACTGAGACATTTCAAACCGATCTGTTCTTATAAAATGGTTATTGGTTTTGCCTAATATTGTCAGCATTGCTCTGTAATACCATTTCTTTTACACAGTCAAATGATCTGTTTAGTCAATAGCTAAATCCATACTTTATTTGAAATCATATGGAGATTTGAGTTTAATTTAATTTTAAATTAATTTTAAAAATAAAAAGTTGATTAAAACCAACATATTTTGCCATCTGCATATGATAACTGCTACACTGTAAAAAATAAATCCATAAAATAATTGAAAAAGTACTGGCAGCTCATTACCTGGATATTATCCAGTAATTTTACAGACATTTTCATTAACCCTAAAACACAACTCAATGAAGTGTAAAATTCTACAGGTAAAACACCTGTAAAAAATAAATACGGAAAATTCCGTTAAGTTAATACAGTACATTGTGCCCTATTTTTACGGATTTTTAGTGTAGTTATACTATACCATGCGTCTAAACTATTAAGATTACCTTGGTCAATCAGCTTGACCAGAAAGACCTGGCTGCTCATAAAATTTTCCTGCATAAAATAGTGATACTAGTCCACCAGCTAGACCAGCACCAAATCAGCATTAATCCATGCTCAACTAAGCTGGTTTTATTAGCAGGGATGTAATAAATATTTTTGTCCATAAACCTAAAAATGTGGCCAGTTTTTACAGTGAATGATATTCCTGAGCACCTTCCTCACCCCTCCTCATCCATTGCTCTGTTCAGTCCTTCTTTCCACCTCTGTGCTCCTGCCCTACCGCACACTGAATTCAAAATGTTGTTTCTTAAATCTGCAGGTCCCTCATTAAATGCCTCCGTGAACTCCAAGTTACAGGGCTGGAGGCTTCCACACAACACAGCGTGGGTTTGCGATCCTGTCATTAAAGTGACACAAGTTATACAAGAATGCAATCAAATCTCACAGACTCAATTACTGGACAGCATCTACAGCTTTCAAAACAGAATTTATACCAATGCAAGTGTGCACATGCGAGTGCATATGTGCATTTGCACTGGTTTTAATGCTATTCTTTTTCATCACACAATTACTAGACAATAAAATGTTTCATTATGGCTCAATTACACCTCCCGCTGGGACTTTACGGGCTCTTTGTCACCTCAGACTGGAGAAAGCAGACTTTGCCATCTTCATCTCATGCCAGACATTCCCTGCCATTTTGCCTCACGAACAAAGATTCTTTCCATATCTATCATGTGTTTCAGTGCTTTGTGCTTTTGTTTTACTCTCAAATCATCTGCACGACATAGATTATGCTGTATTAAACATTATGTGTGCTAACTTTGCGAAGGTCAATTAAGATAGCCGGCGTAAAAACCTTTCTGTTTCATGGCACGTCTCATGTACATTGCATCAAACCTCCCAGATGTGTGTTCTGCGCTCTTTTGCCTGCTGATCCCTATCTGTAAAATGAACAACCGGTGCTTAGTAGCACAGGCTTCCGTTGCAATTTACCCACTCTCGAGGGTATTGAAGATTTGGCTTTGGAACAAGTCTTGCATGTTTCTCTGAATAAAATCTAAGCTGTCACATCGAAAATTGCTCGAGACCAAACGTGGCATGATATTGCTTCATCCAAAAACAACAGAGCTCTCTCTCTCTCTCTCTCTGAAAAACGCTGTTGGATAAAATCAAAACCACCCCAGGGTTAAATAACTGAGACAACCCTGAATGACTAAAAAAGACTGTTTAAGAAAATGTTTCATCCATACAGAGAAAAGAACCACTACCGCTACATTTTCAGTGCAATTTGAGGATTAAGGTAAATTCGCTTGGTCCAAGAAAGGCTGAAAACTGAAATGCAATCCACTATGGGATGGGTCGTCAAGAAACTCAAGAGAGAAAATACAGAGAAAGAGTCAGATTTGTATTTTACTGATTTAGCTGTACATTGTGGATGACACCATAAAATCATAACTTGTTGCCAAGTGGTTGCATGGTGTTTGTTTTTTTAATCTGAGAAAGCTTTAAGCAAAGCAAAGCTCAAGGATAAGATAACCTCCACCACGAGACATCTGGTAACACTTCACAATAATTGCTGCAAAACCCTGAAGATCTGAGAAAAAATTCCAATGTTTTTTTTTCTTTCTCTGTTTGCCTTGTGTCTGGTGATTTTCTTTAGCCTTTATGCAAACAGATCTAGAGCAATGCATTTCTAACAAAAGATGTAACACTGCATAATTATTGTAAAATTAATCTAAGTTAAAAATAGCATTATACATACACAAATCCCCAAAATGACCTTGTATTATAATAAAATAGAAATGTAAATTAACTTTGATCATTTGATTTTTTTAATGCTTGACATAAATGAGAACAGAACAATTTCAAACCTTCAAGAATCCTGATATGAAATGGGAAGTTTGTCACAACCTGCCAAATGATTATGATCATAAGACCATTTACAGTACCTTATATGTCTATTACATCTACTAATGTAAATAATTCATTCTACTACATTCGACTATTAAATTCAGTTGCTATTTATTTTTTAGACAATCATCATCTCTCAAATACAAACCCGATTCCAAAAAAGTTGGGACACTGTACAAATTGTGAATAAAAACAGAATGCAATGATGTGGAAGTTTCAAATTTCAATATTTTATTCAGAATACAACATAGACGACATGTCAAATGTTTAAACTGAGAAAATGTATCATTTTAAGGGAAAAATAAAGTTAATTTTAAATTTCATGGCATCAACACATCTCAAAAAATTTGGGACAAGGCCATGTTTACCATTGTGTGGCATCCCCTCTTCTTTTTATAACAGTCTGCAAACATCTGGGGACTGAGGAGACAAGTTGCTCGAGTTTAGGAATAGGAATGTTGTCCCATTCTTGTCTAATACAGGCTTCTAGTTGTTCAACTGTCTTAGGTCTTCATTGTCGCATCTTCCTCTTTATGATGCGCCAAATGTTTTCTATGGGTGAAAGATCTGGACAGCAGGCTGGCCATTTCAGTACCCGGATCCTTCTTCTACGCAGCCATGATGTTGTAATTGATGAAGTATGTGGTCTGGCATTGTCATGTTGGACAATGGTCTTCCAAAGGTCTTCCCTGAAAGACATGGATGGGAGCATATGTTGTTCTAGAACTTGGATATACCTTTCAGCATTGATGGTGCCTTTCCAGATGTGTAAGCTGCCCATGCCACACGCACTCATGCAACCCCATACCATCAGAGATGCAGGCTTCTGAACTGAGCGCTGATAACAACTTGGGTTGTCCTTGTCCTCTTTAGTCCGGATGACATGGCGTCCCAGTTTTCCAAAAAGAACTTCAAATTTTGATTCGTCTGATCACAGAACAGTTTTCCATTTTGCCACAGTCCATTTTAAATGAGCCTTGGCCCAGAGAAAACGCCTGCGCTTCTGGATCATGTTTAGATATGGCTTCTTTTTTGACCTATAGAGTTTAGCTGGCAACGGCGAATGGCACGGTGGATTGTGTTCACGACAATGTTTTCTGGAAGTATTCCTGAGCCCATGTTGTGATTTCCATTACAGTAGCATTCCTGTATGTGATGCAGTGCCGTCTAAGGGCCCGAAGATCACGGGCATCCAGTATGGTTTTCCGGCCTTGACCCTTACGCACAGAGATTGTTCCAGATGATATTATGCACTGTAGATGATGATAACTTCAAACTCTTAGCAATTTTTCTCTGAGAAACTCCTTTCTGATATTGCTCCACTATTTTTCGCCGCAGCATTGGGGGAATTGGGGATCCTCTGCCCATCTTGACTTCTGAGAGACACTGTCACTCTGAGAGGCTCTTTTTATACCCAATCATGTTGCCAATTGACCTAATAAGTTGCAAATTGGTCCTCCAGCTGTTCCTTATATGTACATTTAACTTTTTCGGCCTCTTATTGCTACCTGTCCCAACTTTTTTGGAATGTGTAGCCCTCATGAAATCCAAAATGAGCCAATATTTGGCATGACATTTCAAAATGTCTCACTTTCAACATTTGATATGTTATCTATATTCTATTGTGAATAAAATATAAGTTTATGAGATTTGTAAATTATTGCATTCCTTTTTTATTCACAATTTGTACAGTGTCCCAACTTTTTTGGAATCGGGTTTGTAACAATAATAATAATAAATTGTATGTAAACATGTAAATTGCACATAAGGCAATTTTTGCATTAACTTATACTGTATATATAATTATAACATTATGTTTCTCCAATTCGTTGTTGAAATATAATCATTTGCACAGTGGCTGTCATAACTTGTTTTCATGACGGATTTATTTAAACATATTGTTATATTAAATAATTAAGACATCACTAACAGGTTAAGTAAAATATAATTAATATATAGGCTAATATAGTGCATATATTTAGCGAAACATTTCATTTCTCTAGCGAACTAACAAGCTGTGGACACTGAATGACATTTCTGAGGTAAATGTAATACTGTGACATTGTTTATAAGCTGTTTTAATGATTTTTTTCCCCGGTTAAAACGCAGATTGAGCGATTACTCGAGATATGTTTCAGTAAGTTGTACTGTATCTTTCAACATACCTTCAGATGTTCATTCATGTTCATTCTGTAACTAGTATTAAAGAAGAAGCGATGATCACGTTCATTCGCGCTCTGCGCTGCCGCTTTAAGTTACTAAGGCGCCAACAGTGTCTGTTACAGCACATCAAAAAGAGTCAAAACGGCATTTATCGTTTGAATTTCATGATAAAATCAACAGAATTTGAAACACTTTGTTTCTTATCGAAAGTAACAAGACACAAAGCATAGCATATTGTGATTATTGGTGGTTAATGCTGGTGGTTAAAATTGGTTAGGCTACAATGCATTACATTGCACACCCCCTTTTGGATGGGGATTGTAGTGTGGATCGCCTGTGACAAAAAAAGTTTTTTTTGGCAAATGTAGAGGCCCTTTCACACCAAAAGTGAAATGAAAAAGCCTCAGGCTTAAGGAAATGCATATTTACGCCTGTACAGTAGAGGGCGCTGCTCAAACAAACTTTTCACCCTTGCTGCCATTCTGGATTTAAGAAGAATAGGGTACAGGAGAAGGAAGATCAACACTATTGTTTCTAAATGTAATGTAAAGTACTTTTTGCTTATTAGTATGGTTGAATTAGATCATTGAATGTCAGCAACAAACACATTGGTTAATAAAGTGAGATTAAATACATAAAGTATATTTGTTTTAATTTAACAAAGTTAATTATTACAGGTTTGCGTAAAATTCTGAGATTGCATTTCACTGTTTTTATTCATTTTGTGGAATACTGAATGAATTTGTGCAAGTGAGATGAGTAAATGCATGCTCACATTTAGTCTAGAACTACAATAAGCATCATGTTTACACAGCACACACAACACCTCTGCTCTATTTCTCTCAACATGGGGACAGGAGAGCCATCAGTCAGTAAATGTGAAAAATTATTTGAAAAAGTAACGTAGATATTTTTTTGTAAATTGAAAAAGTAATGTGTTACTTTACTAGTTACTTGAAAAAGTAATCTGATTACGTAACTCAGGTTACTCAGGTTACTTGTAATGCGTTACCAACACTGCCCCTAATATATATAATTTTAAATTTACATGTAGGCCTATGCTTTCCACATTAACCTGAAAAAACAAATATTATTATTATTACTTTATATTTATTGTGAATAGTTATTTAAATAAAATAAAATAAGTTTGGGATTTTTTTTTCCTTACTATGAAACCACCAGATCATCAGTCAGACTGGCATCATCTTGTTTGCCTGAGTGTCCTGATGCCCGTTGTGACACACAGGTCCCCTGCAGCTCAGACACCCACAGTGCTGTGATTACAGAGAGTAATGAACCACAGCCACAGGAAGGGGCACCACCAGCAGACCACCAGTTCCCATATGTGCCCCAGGCCTGCAGCTCAGCCTCCAGGATGAAACCGCTGGGCGGGTAAACACAGGGGAGGGCACACAGCCACAGACAGATTGCCATCTCTCACAATCCACAGAGGGCACAGCGGAGAGGAATGGCAGCGGCCGGGTCAGACAGGGAGGAGTTTGGCTAACTTATCTATGAGTCTAATCAGCCTCTGACCATACATAAGCAAAGTATTCTGTGGCTAAATGTTTCATGAAAAAGTACAGTTCCTTTTTACTATTTTTATGTTTTTACTGTATTTCCCCAGTCAAACCTAAACAATGCATAATTGCCGTGTTAAATGCAAGTGAACCACTGAATTCTTTGTATGAATTTTCCAATGTACTGTTCAATAGTTTCGTGTCAGTAAGCTTTTTTTCTTGAAAGAAATTATTACTTTCATTCAGCAAGGATGCATTAAATTAAACAAAATGAGAGTTAAGTATTTTATAATGTTACAAAAGATTTATCTTTCAAATAAATACTGTTCTTGTGAACTTTTTATTAACTGAAGAATCCTGAAAAAAAACGTATCAGGGTTTCCACAAAAATAAGCAGCACAATCGTTTTCAAAATTGGCAATAATTGATATCAACTTTCTTCCATGGAACATAAAATAAATAATTTGTAGCAGAATTTCAGTTAATAATGTCTCTAATTTCAATCTATTTCTCACATAAAGCTACTCAATGACTTTAGAAGACTTAAATAGTGTAAAAGTCCTATGGACGTTTTATGGCATTTTTGTCCTTTTTGAAGCTTGACAGCTCTTCCTTTTCAACTGTATGGAAGAGAGCAGCTCGGACATTCTGCTGTACTTCCCCTTTTGTATTCCACAAAATATGAAAGTAAGTCATACAGATTTCATGAGGGTAAATGATAAAACATTTTTTGTTTTTGAGTAAACTGTCCCGTTAAGGAAAAACATGCTTTGTGATGTGACCAGTTCCAGAGATTAAATGATAATGCCATCACAGCAATTGTCTATTTTACTTTTAGATGTAGTGCCTCTGTATATTGTGTGGTTCCCCTTTCACCATCTGTTTGTTATGGGTGAGGATTTGATATCAGGCCAAAACGATCACAAGTAGGCCTATGCTATAAATTTGTGGTGGCAAAGCATGCAATCTGCGAAAATCAGACTCAAGGTGTTGTGTCCTGTCAAAAAAAACCTTCGTCTCTAGATGATTAATGCCAGATGTATGCCACACAAAACACTGTTTTTAGCAGACACTGTGACACCTAGTTTTTCAATGGTGTGAATTATATTGACGCCTGATAAATTTAGTGCCTGTGGGTTTCCTAGGTACATTGTGTATCTGTCTGTGTTGTTTTGGTTCTTTTCCAAGGGTGTGAGAAGCAGCATTCTCAAACTCCTCAGCAAGCCTTTGAGTGTCCTCAAATCATATAAATGTGTTTTTAAAATATTATGTAACATTTTTCGCATCAATAAATGCACATTGAACCTTTAAAATGTGATTTTCAACTAGTGATAAGTCCATCAGAGAACCCAGAAAGAATTCTTATCAATTCTTAAAGTTGCTTCCTTTGCAACCTGAGTGAAGTGCCTCTTTAAGTAGCGGCTTGTACAGTAGGCCTAATTCTGTTTAAGCAAAGTGTTGTTGTACTGATATTTATCAAAGTACGATCCCTTGCTTTGACAAAGATACCCAGCTTGAAGATAATTTGAATGATAACACTATAAAATACTCTGGACTGAAGTCACCTGACTCTCAAATGGTTTTGTAAAGATTTTTTGCTAAATGCATGTTATGGTTCTTATTGTGAATGTTTCATTCATGAATATGTTTCATTTATAAAAATGTGTTGTTTTGACAATAATTTTTAATAAAAAAATATCATAGCTCAATCTTTTGGTGAAATGACAGACATCTCTCTTTCTTACAATTAACTGCAAGCTTGCATTCAGCCAGTCTACCTCTATCCAATCAACAACCGATGAAAAGAACCAAAAATATCTGTTGCTACTTTAGTTTCATTGCAACTTTAAAAATAGCCACTATGGCACCAACTAGTGATTTGCTGTTCATTCTCAGCATTTGATTGGGCAAAAATCTGTGTATTGCAGGATGAGTCATTAATAACCAAGACCAAGTCAAGACCAAGATCAGTGTGTGTCGAGACCAAGACAAGACCAAGATTTTGAGGGATTGAGGCCAAGATAAGACCAAGGCAAGGTGAGAACGAGTCAAGACCATGACCAGACTAGCACTCCTCAAATTCATCTGAAAGATCCATATTTACTGCGTGAGAAATGTCTTATTTTTAATTAATAATTACAATAAGACACTAGAGCTGTTGCCAATCAATTGAAATCACTAACAACAAAGTTCATCTTTACACTGAAGAGGTGGAACAGAAGTTGCATCTGAATTGGTACAATTACAAATGCATAAATAATATTGAGATTAATGTTTTAAAAATAAAATGTAGTTTTTTGAACATTTGCAAAAAATTAATATCACAATTGTGCTCATATTTGTGAAAACAGCCCTCTTTCTTGTGATATTGCTTAATTATATCATATGTTATAATATAAATATCAAGATCTTATACAAGTACTTTTTTGCAGTCATATCTTGAATTTTGTGGGCATTTGTACTAATTTTGGTGACATTTTTGACATAATCCCTTGTTGATTTCTGACCCGGCACAACAGCAACAAAATAAATGTAATTAGAAATAAGTTACTAATTGCATTTGAAGCAGGAAGTTTTACATCTAAACAAATGAATGATGTTAACAAAGAAATCAGACAATGCAACGGCAATTTAGCAAAATCCCCACATTTGTGGTCTTGAAATAAAATCCCGAGTCCTTTTAGTCTAAGATCAAGACAAGACCGAGTACAAATGCAGTCGAGACCAAGACAAGACCAAGACCTACAAAAAATGGTCTTAAGACCGGTCTCGAGTACTACAACACTACTTAGAGATTTAAACATTTGATTTGATTTTGTTCGTTGAGATATTCCTTATTCCTGGCTCCATTGGTTTAATTGTGTTCTTTGTGTTTTTAGATCAGAAATTTTGTGGCCATCTTCCTCTCCTCTGCTCTTATCTTCTTACATGACATTTTTGTTTTGACACTCAGCTGTAATGTTAGCCCCTAAATGATTGATGACCTTAAAAACGAGTATGTGAGAGGGTGTGTACTGGGAGATTAAGTTCTTACCACCTGCAAGGTGGCTACTGGGAGTTTTCTCTTGGCAGAGGTGTGAATCATCTTTGATTCTCCTACATTTTTGAGTCTCCTCTCTGGAGCCTCAGGACACAGACACACCCACTTCTGAAAGCGGATTTGGCTAATCGGTCAGAATAGCTGACTACATTCCTCTGACAGATTACTTGTGAGTGTTATGTAGAGCAGTTGAATGTTACAGAAATGTGGCTCTTGGAAATCATTCAAAAGATTTACAACAGCATTTGAAATCTCCAATTGAAGTAGCAGAAGTTCAGCCAACATGAACAGGGAGTGTTTACTGTATCCAAACAATCAGACATTTCCCTCAATTTACTGTAAACATTGAATGCTTGTGAATTTTTTTTTTTTTTTTTTTTACAATAATAATGAATTATAACAAATCATGGCATAACAGCAACAACTGATATCATATAATTAAGCTCATTAATTATATTTAATAGTGACAATTTTTATTATATGCTAAGTTTTCCTTATACAGAAATTCTAATGTCATTTCTAATATTTTGTAAGCCTTAAAAATAAAGGAACAATCAATGAATGAAAAAACACAATACTGGCATCGATCAGTTACCTGTAGGATTTTATATCTGTAGGATTTTTGAAAACAATGGACAATCACTCCCAGACAAAAGGTTAATTGTAGTCATAACTCGATCAAGTGTCAGTTGTACATTCATTGTTATACTAGTGCTTTTACTGGCAATTAAGTGTTTGGTCTGAGCGCTTCAGTTGTATATTTAACCACTTGTTTAAATAATGACCACTTGCACAATACTTTGTAAATTTATTTTATTAAGGAAACGGAAAGTATGTCAACTTGTTCAAGGTTGTCAGTGTGCCATAGTGTTGCATGCTCTGATCAATGAGAAATTATAGAAATATGAAAATCAGGCAAGGAAATGTATATGAAAAGATAAAAGCTTTCTGGTAGTCACAGCTCTGCTTTCCTTTCTGTCTTTATGTTTATGCATTGTATTCTTGGTTTTGTATTCTTTTAATTACAAAATGTACTTAGGCAAGAAAACACATTTCCAACCTTAAAATATACAAACCCGATTCCAAAAAAGTTGGGACACTATACAAATTGTGAATAAAAAAGGAATGCAATTATTTACAAATCTCATAAACTTATATTTTATTCACAATAGAATATAGATAACTGTGACGAGCAGGGCGGGCGAGAGCCGTGAGGGAACGGCGCGAGGCCGGTGACGCAAGTGTTAATGATCGTCATCCGCATGCGTCATGCTGCGGCCGCCGAGACAGGCCCCGGGGGGGAGTAAGCGCAGTCGCGGGAGTACCCCCCGGCCTGCGAGAGCCATGAGGGAACGGCGCGAGGCCGGTGAGTGTTAATGATCGTCACCTGTGAGGCGCACCGGCCTCGAGTCCCTCACGGAGGAGCATAAAAGGAGGAGCGACGACAGTGAAGGACGAGAGAGGACCAGGCCTGGATATTATTTTATGTTTTATTATGTTTGTGTGGCCGGCAGACGTCCGCGAGGGTCTGCCGGCATTACTTTCGTTTTGTTCTGTTGTTTATTTTATATTAAACTTATGTTGAACATTCGCCGGTTCCCGCCTCCTTCTTCCCGTATATACGAACTGCGTTACATTGGTGCCGAAACCCGGGAGGAAGGAGGGACATGCTGTCGGAGAGCCCTCGCTGCTGAGGGGGATCGCGGTGCTGCGGAGTTCGGGCAGCGCGGGAGTGAAGACCGCGAGAGGCTGCCCGAGGCGGTGGTACTGGAGCCTTGTGAAAGGTGGGACGGAGACCCGGATGCCGTGCTCCTGGGACGAGGTGGGGTGGCTGCCGTCCTGGAGGGAGCAGAGGAGTCGCCGCCGTCCGCCGTGGGCCGGAGCCTGCTACCGTCCGCCATGAAGGGGAGGAGCAGGGGACGGGAGGCGGTCGAGGATCGGGCCGTCCAAGAAGCGTCCAGTGCCATCGCATGGCATCGCGAGGAAGAGCCTCTCGGCTGGCTGAGGACCGAGCGGCAGTGTGTCTGGGAACCGGACCAAGAATTATTTTTTTTCTTTTTCCTCTCTCCCCTCTCTCGTCCTGTCGCTCCCCTTGCTTCCGTCTCCTTTCTCTCGTCTCGTCTGTCCTTACCCCCAGGTGCTGCGGCCGCCGAGACAGGCCCCGGGGGGGAGTAAGCGCAGTCGCGGGAGTACCCCCCGGCCTGCGAGGGGCCATGGGGGTATGTGGCGAGCAGGGCGGGCGAGAGCCGTGAGGGAACGGCGCGAGGCCGGTGACGCGAGTGTTAATGATCGTCACCTGTGAGGCGCACCGGCCTCGAGTCCCTCACGGAGGAGCTCCGGAAGCATAAAAGGAGGAGCGACGACAGTGAAGGACGAGAGAGGACCAGGCCTGGATATTATTTTATGTTTTATTATGTTTGTGTGGCCGGCAGACGTCCGCGAGGGCCTGCCGGTATTACTTTCGTTTTGTTCTGTTGTTTATTTTATATTAAACTTATGTTGAACGTTCGCCGGTTCCCGCCTCCTTCTTCCCGTATATATGAACTGCGTTACAATAACATATCAAATGTTGAAAGTGAGACATTTTGAAATGTCATGCCAAATATTGGCTCATTTTGGATTTCATGAGGGCTACACATTCCAAAAAAGTTGGGACAGGTAGCAATAAGAGGCAGAAAAAGTTAAATGTACATATAAGGAACAGCTGGAGGACCAATTTGCAACTTATTAGGTCAATTGGCAACGTGATTGGGTATAAAAAGAGCCTCTCAGAGTGGCAGTGTCTCTCAGAAGTCAAGATGGGCAGAGGATCCCCAATTCCCCCAATGCTGCGGCGAAAAATAGTGGAGCAATATCAGAAAGGAGTTTCTCAGAGAAAAATTGCAAAGAGTTTGAAGTTATCATCATCTACAGTGCATAATATCATCCAAAGATTCAGAGAATCTGGAATAATCTCTGTGCGTAAGGGTCAAGGCCGGAAAACCATACTGGATGCCCGTGATCTTCGGGCCCTTAGACGGCACTGCATCACATACAGGAATGCTACTGTAATGGAAATCACAACATGGGCTCAGGAATACTTCCAGAAAACATTGTCGGTGAACACAATCCACCGTGCCATTCGCCATTGCCGGCTAAAACTCTATAGGTCAAAAAAGAAGCCATATCTAAACATGATCCAGAAGCGCAGGTGTTTTCTCTGGGCCAAGGCTCATTTAAAATGGACTGTGGCAAAGTGGAAAACTGTTCTGTGGTCAGACGAATCAAAATTTGAAGTTCTTTTTGGAAAACTGGGACGCCATGTCATCCGGACTAAAGAGGACAAGGACAACCCAAGTTGTTATTAGCGCTCAGTTCAGAAGCCTGCATTTCTGCTGGTACAGGGTTGCATGAGTGCGTGTGGCATGGGCAGCTTACACATCTGGAAAGGCACCATCAATGCTGAAAGGTATATCCAAGTTCTAGAACAACATATGCTCCCATCCAGACGTCGTCTCTTTCAGGGAAGACCTTGCATTTTCCAACATGACAATGCCAGACCACATACTGCATCAATTACAACATCATGGCTGCGTAGAAGAAGGATCCGGGTACTGAAATGGCCAGCCTGCAGTCCAGATCTTTCACCCATAGAAAATATTTGGCGCATCATAAAGAGGAAGATGCGACAATGAAGACCTAAGACAGTTGAGCAACTAGAAGCCTGTATTAGACAAGAACGGGACAACATTTCTATTCCTAAACTTGAGCAACTTGTCTCCTCAGTCCCCAGACGTTTACAGACTGTTATAAAAAGAAGAGGGGATGCTACACAATGATAAACATGGCCTTGTCCCAACTTTTTTGAGATGTGTTGATGCCATGAAATTTAAAATCAACTTATTTTTCCCTTAAAATTATTCTCAGTTTAAACATTTGATATGTCATCTATGTTGTATTCTGAATAAAATATTGAAATTTGAAACTTCCACATCATTGCATTCTGTTTTTATTCACAATTTGTACAGTGTCCCAACTTTTTTGGAATCGGGTTTGTATAAACATGTTGGGTAAATGCAAAATGTATTTTTTAAATATATTGTTAAATGTGTGTTTTTTAATATATTGTGAACAATATAAATTTAGGATGGATGGATGGATGGACGGATGGAATGTCAGAATGACTGGGTGGAATGATGAAATGACTGGATGGATGGATGGATGGATGGATGGATGGATGGATGGATGGATGGATGGATGGATGGAACAATAAAACAACTGGATGGGTGGATGAATGATGGAACTATGCAATGACTTGGTGGATGGAATATATATGACATATGGATGGATAAATAGATGGGTGGATGGAACGATGAAACGGCTGTGTGGATGGAACATGTTTAATGTATGGAACGTATGGATTGATGGATGGATGGATAGGTCATCACTATCCTTAAAGTTGTTACATCAGACTTTTTGTTAAATGTGTGTTTTTTAATATATTGTGAACAATACAAATATATGGATGGAAGGATGGATGGATGGATGGAACGTCAGAATGAATGGATGGACGTCTAGATGGATGTATGCATGGGTCATCACTATCACTAAAGTTGTTACATCAGAACTTTTTCCCAAATGCTGTGCATCTACCCACACTTCCCTCTTTTCTTTCCGTATGCTGCCACAGGCTTGGGTAGACCTGCCAGAGCCTGCTCCCAGATGGCAGATCACAGAGAGGGAGAGAGAAGGCAGAAATAGAATGAGCACCCAGCGTAAGGTAGAGAGAACTTCGGCAATGTTCAAAGACAAAATTAGTTCACATCAACACCTTTGATGTTGCTGGCAGCCGCCAGACAGAAGGAGACAATCTGTCTCTCTGGTGTACCGCCCAGCTTGAGCATTGCCTTAAACCACCCAAAACCCTGCAGCTAGTTTTAAAACACATTCACAGCCTGAAACGCGCTCATCAAGCACTTCAATTACACTGACAGGCAAAGGCACCTGAGACACTGGTGAGGTGCAGGGTCACGGGTCAGTCCTAAATGCTGATATCGCTCATATTCACTTTCACCATTTAGCACAGACAAAAGACTAAATATCTGGACTATTGTTCAAACTAATTGCCTTTTACAAGGAAAGTTAAGACACTCATTCACTCCAGAAAATGTTGAATTGTGCTTGTGATCATTCAAGTCTGTTGCATATTGTGGTCAGAGATGATTTTGTCAGATTAGACCTGATGAGGGACAAAAACCCTCAGAGTTCACATGACAATCGCATAACCTCTTCAACCAATGCATTGGAATGATCAATTAGCACTGACTGTTGTCTAAAAGTTTCCAATCATGCAGAGAGAGGATCAGTAACATCTGACTTTTTCACTGGAGGAGAATATAGTAGGAAAACAAACGAGAAAAAAATTAAGGTTAACAAATTTTAACTGTTTTTTCTACAACCCCAATTCCAGAAATGTTAGGACATTTTGCAAAATGGAATACAATCAAGAATCTGTGATTTGTCAATTTTCTTTAACATTTATTTAACTGACAAAATTACAAAGAAAACATTTACAAAAGTTTTTACTGACCCACTTAATTGTATTTTGTAAATATAAACCAATTTGGATTTTGATAGCTTCAACACACTCCAAAAATGTTGGGACAGAGGCAAAACAAAACCGAAAAGATTACAGAATATCTAGAATATCCAAGTTAAACTGTTTTTAAACAGTCCACAAGTTGAATTGGTAATATGTGAGGGGATCGTGTTTGGGTAAAAGCAAACATCTGTCATGGTATGGGGGTGCATCACTGCAAACAGTATGGGTGACTTTCATGTCTGTGAAGGAATCATTGACGTGGAGGCGTATACTGGGATTGTACAGAGGCATAAACTGCCATTAAGATGACATCTTTCCTGGAAAGCAAGACAATGTCAGGCCTCATTCTGCACATGCTAAAACAGAATGGTTTCTAGACGCTACACCGTTGAGGGGATGTGCTTGACTGTCTGTCTGCAGTCCAGATCTGACTCTTATTGAAAATGTATGGCCCATCATGAAAAGGAGAATCAGACAAGAATGACCATGGACTGCAATAATTGGTATCCTCAATTCCCAAACATTTAAGAAGTGTAATTAAAAGAAAAGGTGATGTGACACAGTGCTAAACATGCCTTTGTTCCAACTTTTCTGGAGTGTGTTTGAGACATCAAAACCAAAATTTGTTTATATTTACAAAATACAATTAAGTTGGTCAGTGAAAACTTTAAAAATGTTTTCTTTGTACTTTTGTCAGTTAAATAAAGTTGAAAGATAATTAACAAATCACAGATTCTTGATTTTATTACATTTTGCAAAATGTCCCAACTTTTCTGGAATTGAAGTTGTAAATTCCAAATTGTTAAGACAAACAAAAAGTCTGCATGTGTGTGAAATCTAAAAATATGTATTTCATAGCAATGATAATTTTTCTAGATTTCTAGATTTATGTTGTGGTAACACATTTAAAAGACAATATATTCAATATTCCGTGTTTATCTGAGCAATTATTTCCATGTAACTCGGGAGCTTGTTTAAAGAGCTCACGCTGAAAACATAAAAACATTCTAAAATTAAGTCACTAATCTTTGCTCCATGATATGCATGCATACAACTGTCATTAACTGTCGTTAATAAATACCTTGCTGTATTCACATACAAACTGCATTAAAAAAATGTTGCAAAGCATATTGATTTGACGGAAGATTAGGCATGCGTTTTTATCACGTATCAAAAACTCATGAAAAGTAATTCCTGTATTTCGCACGCTTCACAATTTAACTCTTTAAACAGCATATAGCCTATAAAATTTAACAAACATTTTCACTTAAAGACATTCTTGCTAAAAATATAAGAATAATATGATTTAGCCAATAAAATATTCAATTCTTTATAGGCCTAATAATTATATCTGAGTTAAAAGGTTCCATATTGTTTCATATCGTTAGCCTCATAGCATAATTGCCTAAGTCATTTTTTTTTTTCCAGTTGATCCGGGCAATTATGCTATGAGGCTAACGATATGTAAATAACATAATTGCGAATTAAAATCGTTCACGAGAACATCCTGTCTTGAAAACGAAACGTTGTGATTGCGAACTCTAGTACCTCGTTAAAACGAGTAGCCCTAAATATTTGACAGAGATACATGAAATATGACATATAAATGAGGACGTGTCGTGCATTATAATTATAGTTTGTTTGTTTTTTTTTAAGATTTGTGAGTTGCTGCACCTAAAATATTTATTAAACTCTTATGATTACCTTCCCTTTGATGGATCTTTAGGATTGTGAAATAGTGCCAAGTACGATATTTAGTCAGTACGCGCATAAGCATGCGCATTTTAATCGAGTATCTTCATTGTGCAGCTTCATTTTATCATCTGGGATGAAAATCAGAACAAAAGCGCCCTTTTGAGTGAATTTTGGTGTAAAGTTTAAATGTTATGGAAACCTTTGGGCGTTCCAGTGACATATTAGGAGGATTCTTCATTTTTTGTACTGAAAAGGAATATTTTCTTCTCCTAAAAAAATAATAAATTAATTTAGCAAGGTAGGAGGGTTACAACGAATCACGATTACATTCATCTGACAGTGTCAATATAGGAAAGACTGTGAAAGGACTTTTAGGGACTTTTGCATTGGTTGCCAGATTTGCGCATCAGACTTCTTGGTATAGGATCTGCTTATACAAGACATCATTAACCCAACAGATTGACAACTTATACACACCTATAAGATAATTGCAAAGAACTTTAAAGAGCTTGAACTGCCAGCCAATTTAACAAATTATCTAATTTATTATGTCTTTTATATCTCACATATTTGAAAGCAAACTATATGTTCCAAAAGATACTTAAACTTCTCCCCATCCACTAGCCTCTCACGAGAGCATTTGTCAGCACTGTCTTCAGCTTTAGTCGGTGAAACACGTGCCATAGCATTATCACCTGCCCTCAAATCATAGGTGACATAAACACGCCTACACAGTACACAGTATCTTGGCAACAGAGTGCAGAAATATACATACACACCATAAGAGAGACACACACAGTGAAGACGCCAGCAAGTCTGGTCTAAGACAAGAAGTATTGTTATTAACCTCTTTTCTTCCAGTGTGAACGAAAACCAAAGTGAGGGTATATCCTTGTGTTATGACTTCAGGGGCTTGCTTTGTTCCCCTTTATAATGTACACGTAATTACAGACTGGGATGGAGCACACTTCTCTTTCTTTCTCTGTGAATCTCGTCCTATTATTGTGGCCCACTGTCCTATATCTCTCTTAATCACTGTCAGACTAATACTTTCTCAATGCTTTTATATCTCCCTCTCGCTTATCTCCTTTTTTCACATTTGTTATGCTTCCTCAGTCATGAAGAGGATTAGGACCTGTAGGCCTTTTGTTTAACTCAAACACCATTGTTGGCTAAATCAGTATTTTTAGTTATTAAACTCTCCTTTAACTAGTGTTGTAATACATAATGGTGTTAAACTAAAACACTGTGAATATATTAGGAATAAAACATTTAGATGAGGGCTATCTTAGAAGGTTTTCATGTTCTCAGTAACACAACTACAATGCATTGGAGTTTTTCTCTATATGTTTCCTGGAGTTTGGCCATTAAAGGACAGGTTTCTGCATTGTAAGAATCGGCAGGCATCGAGGCTGGGCGTGTCGTGACGGTTGATCGTACCTGTGTGTTGACTTGAGGAATGTTGGCACAAGATAAAAGTATCTATAGCCTAATGTGTGTAACTCTCTCCTCACGACACTATTTTGGTTTAATAACACGTGCCCTTCAACCAAAACATGTAAGAACATTGTGCATCAATAGCGGCTCTTTTCAACTCTCCTCCTCTCAACCACGATAAAAATGAGTTTCAACGGAAATCAAAGTACGCGGATTAATTAGCCGTGGGATGCTGCAATCATCCCATCTTTGTCTTGTCTATTCGTATAAAATAAAAATTAGTTTGAAAACTATTCAACTGTTTGGTTAAAATAACAGAATCGGATTTAGACACTTCTGTCGAAACTGCACTAAAAAGAACAACGCTAGTCATTTTTAAACGAAAAATAGCCTAAAGGCCTACTAAATCATCTTACAATTTTATAGTAAAATATTTGTATAAACTACTATAATAAAATACATACAGTTTGGAGATAGAACATTTAGAATTAGGTCTAATTTACAAAGAATAGAAAAATATTGTTGAAATTATGTTCAAGCTATAGTCTGATACGTTTTGCGTTTTTATTTTTATTCTGATCACATATTTTTTGAAAGCCTAGTTTTGGTTAAATCCAGCTAATCGTGTGGCTTTCCATTGGCTATCACTTGTGTTAGTCTCGGTGTAAACAGACTTTATTATCAGATAGCTAGGTTATGATATTGAATGACATATAGCCTAAATGACTGTACAGCCCTATAGTCTATATATAGGCTATTTATTTCTCTTTATTTAATAACCGCAGTTGTCAGGCATTTAGAATGACATTTTTGACCACATAGCATGAACCTGATTATTTTTTATGAATCTTTACCGACATGGTCTGAGTTTAGAGTTTATATTTTTTGAGAAGAGTTTCCAAATAGCTTTTTTTTTTCATTTTTTTTTTCACACTAAACATAATGGTGTTAGTCCAACGAAGCAAACGTTTGATATTTAAATCTTAGTGATAGGCTACATCAAAAAAACATTGCTGCAAACGTGGGAATTGCGATGTCCCGTACATAATACACTATTGACGTCACTGCTTCTAAAGAAATGAGGCGGACGGCGCATGCAGCCAATAAGAGAGCGCGATCTCACTGCTGGAATCAACTCCAGTATGTGATGGGAGTGTTGAGATGAACTTCACAGACCTCATACACTGCCAAAACGAAAGCAAACTCATGCGCCTCGCGTTTTCACGGACATGTATCTCTCTAATGGACCTCTTTAATGGATGGAAATCACATGACTCTTCTAAATAGATGCTACTTTTATGGTGCACCGGTCTAATGGAAATGACTCTAAAAAAATGACTATGACTTCACTGTCTGAAAGTTTGGTGGCTTCAGACCCTTCAAAATCGGCATTTCTGGAGTTCAGTCACGGTTACCAGTCTCACCAGCAGCATTCACCCGGCGTGTCTCACGCGCACTATCCGGTGCACGGTTTGCATCAAGGCGCACATTCGCAGTACGATGCGGCCTTCTCTTCTGGCGCTGCTTCGTACGGCCGTCCGCTCACATACCACTATCCCAGCGCCCATCACCACCCCGGAGCTTACCTATCCTATCAACACAACAGCGCAGTCGGCCATTCAAGAGTAGAGGATGCAGGTAAGGTGTGCTGTCCTTCACCCACAGATTTAAAAAAACAAAACAAAACAAAAAAACACTAAATTCCGTGCTGCTATTGGCTTTGAGAAATTTAGTTATTGCTTAGTACAGAGCCTAGCATTCCTGAGTAACTGAATAATATTAATCCTGATTTCTGAAGATAGCATCGCACAATTTGGAAAACACATGCATGTATGGTTATTGCACTTTAAATTTGTGTTTCATTTAATTCCCTATAACCCTAACGCAGTTCTAATTAATAACGTGTTAAAACGTTAATTTAAATGCCCATTGTGAAACAATCAATTTGCAACAATGCATTGCATTAAACGATCCTGTAGGAATATAGAAGACAGACAGAAGAGAGAAAATACACCTTAAATCGTTAAATCATACTGTCAAATCTAATTCGATATATGAACGATTGTTTTATGAGTGAGCAATGAGCATATTTGCTTTTGTTTTACCCAACTATAAATGTATACATTCGTGTAATTTGTACAAAGCTATATTAGTAAACCGCTACATACGCAATATGGATTAATATACTGCAATGACCTCAATTAACAAATGAAGTAATTGTTGGACCCTACACACACACACACACACACACACACTAACACAAACCTGCATTTAGATTGGAAAATAAAAAAGAAATAAGATTAAAATGCTTCTTTAGTCTCCATATGACAAACCTAAACATCATTTTTTTTAAACTTTTTCATTTAAGTGAAATTTGACTATAAAGTTGAAAATTATTCATAGCCTTACACGCTAGAATTTTCACTGCCATTTCAGAACTAGATTCCAGCTAGAGAAAAATGACAAGTTAACGCTAATGAAATTGTCTTGTGTGCCGTTTTTTTTTCTTTTGACAGAATAGCCTACACTTTTAAGAAATTTACTTTTTTTTTTCTTTCTTTTTTTTTTTTTAACAGTTAGGNTAGGCCTATTTCTACTTTTGATATTATTATTATTATTTATTATTATTATTATTAGTGTCATATTTCATTTTCTTACTCAAGATTCCGAGAAGCAAAGTTCCATTGAAAGTGGAGAAATACGCCTGAACGGGAAGGGGAAAAAGATTCGCAAACCCCGCACAATCTACTCGAGCTTACAGCTTCAGGCGCTCAACCAGCGCTTCCAACAGACCCAGTACCTCGCGCTGCCTGAACGCGCTGATCTGGCCGCCAAACTGGGTCTGACACAAACACAGGTATGTAGGCCTACATACGACAACACTGAATTATAGAAGGAAATGAACACTGGGAATATAGGCTACTCATGCTGTGTATATTTTGCTGCATGTTTTTGGGGACCGTTCTCAAAAGACAATTGCTTTATAATAAGAATAAAAGGTCTTTATTTTTTTCTATAGAAGCCAGAAAGTTGAATAATACAAATAATGTGGAATTTTCAATAGGTAAACCACGTTGGAGCGTAGAGTCCATTTCATCTTTGCGCCACGTTTCCAGTACATCGTTTTCCAAGCTATTTGGCCTTCGTAACACGTTGGTAAATGATCTAGAGCATCGATTCACTTGTCAGAGACAAAGGAACGAAAAAAAAAAACGATATTAATTGTAGGCCTCTCATCCATTATTATTGAAACGCTAATATAGTCTAATATGTGTTGGTAAAAAAATAAATAAATCAATCAATAAAACGATAATCTGCGAGCTGTGTAGTTTGTATATTTATAAATGATAGACAAGTTAAAACTTTATATACACTGCAAGGGGAGCTTACAGTGAACACTGAGCCAGACTATATTGAGTAAGCAAGCTCATTGGCTACAGAATGAGCCTTTGCTGTGTTATAAAAGGTGTGATTGCTATAGCAGATTGCATGTAAAGGACCTATCAGCCCCTGCTATCTAGAGTTTCATGACTGAAGGATATATATTTATGTATTTTTTTAAATACTAGACTCATATTTGAGTTTTTCTCGATTGCTAACACACAATTCATGAAACAATTCACCATTTTCTCACAACTAGCTATTCTTAATAATATTTCTTGTGAAAGTATTTCAAACTTTCACTCTTAATTTCATAATCAAACAAGAGAAAAAGTGAGTAAGAGTCCCTTCCTCCTTCCAAGACAGGTTCTAATCTGCTCCAATAGTCACAAACATGGCAGCAACATCTGTTGCATAATATATCAGACAGAAGTAGTTATTATATAGACTGCAAATGATAATCTATGAATGCAGATAGCTAGTAGTTCACTGCAGTGCAGATATGAGCATGGCTGTTATAATCCTGTTCTTTGTAGCTCTGTTCATTTTCTAACCAGAGGAGCACAACTATAGGCTCAGTGTTAACTGCAGTGTTCAATAATTCTTCACTTGAAGTTGTCTTTTTATATTAAAAGGGAGTTTGCATGAATGTCTTTAAGTTTCCGTGTGTATTTTTTTTTTTTGTCCAGATTTATATTAAGTAAGAAATAGATATCCAGATCTCATTTAGTTGATGATTTCACCCAAAGTGATTTATAGTAGGAGTATACTTATTACAGTGACAGTTCCTTTGCAACAACCCGAGGTTAGGTACACACAGTCATTCTAAATTATCATTTAGTTTCTTGACAGTAGTTTCATAAATAATATAATTTTTTTTCCATGTATCCATTCTAGGGTTGAACATCATTATTTCTGAAACCCTCTCTTACTAAAGTTGTAATTATTTATTGTATTATATTCAGCAACGTTTAATAACTTTCAGTGCCTGCTACAAATTATGCAGCAGAACTTACTTAAATATTCTAAAACTCATTCATAATTGAACCTGCTTGGAAACGGATTTATTTAAGGGAACCATCAAAACATCTGAGATTAAGATAAAATGGGCAGCAACATATCAAAAATTACAAAATATTTATTTAGCAAAAATCAATCATAATATGAATTGTCTAGCTTTTTCTTACGAATATATGTTATTGAAAAGTCATGCAAACAGCATGTCAGGACACTAATCTTTTCCACTCACTCAATTCCTCTCCATTCCAACCTTATGTGACCCATTTTACTCAGTGGACCAGACTTCACCTGACTTCACCTGACTTCACCCTACATTTAATGAAAGGACACACTGTAGCTTAGAAAAATTACAAACCATCCACCCACACATGAAGCCTAACTTTGAACTCACAAAATGCAAAGCCCTTTTTAGTGAAAAACTGATGTCAGATGTTCTTTTTGTAATATAAATGTCCCATTAAAACTTTTTTTTTATTTTTTTAACTATGCCTCCAATTATTTAGCTGCTTTTCAAATTTGATGTAATTAAAGACTGAAAGTCTGAATTTGGAAATACTGAAAATATATTATCTAATAATTCATAATAAATTATGAATTATTACATTTTTAATACTATGATCATGTAAATAAAGTGAAACAAAAGCTAATATTTTAACTTTATTTATGCTCTGAAAATAATTGATACATTTTAAAAACACATTTTAGCATCATTTTCCCCACAAGCAACAATTTTGTCTCAAATACATATAATTCAAATTAAAACAGCAAGGATAAAAGCATGTCAGTAAAGGCATGCTTGATATTAAAGGTAAATAGTTTTATTGTGCATAATTTCCAATCAAGCTTTTATTTTGTTAAATTATGTTTAAAATGTCTCTTCCTATTGAAAGGCAATACATGATTTGCGATGTAAGGAAACTGACACTGTGGTGGAAAAGTCCTTTCAGAAACAAATATAAAAATTCCTCCTTATTCATATGTGACCCTGGACCACAAAACCAGACATAAGGGTCAATTTATACAAAAATGTATACCTGAAAGATGAATAACTAAGCTTTCCATTAATGTATGTTTTTTTAGGACAGTACAATATTTGGTCGAGATACAACTATTTGAACATCTGGAATCTGAGGGTGCAAAAAAATCTAAACATTGAGAAAATTGCCTTTAAAGTTGTGCAAATGAAGTCCTTAGCAATGCAAATCCTCTCAGAAAATAATTTTTTTTATATATTTACGGTAGGAAATTTACAAAATATCTTCATGGAACATGATCTTTACTTAATATCCTAATGATTTTTTGGCATAAAAGAAAAATCAATAACTTTGACCCATACAATGAATTGTTGGCTATTGCTACAAATATACCCGTGTGAATTACGACTGGTTTTGTGCTCCAGGGTCACATATATGTTTGATATTATTAGTAAAAAAATTAAATAAACTAGTTTATTTAGTGGGTTCATTTTCTAATGGCCAAAATTGCCCATATTAAATTAAATCCAATTAAATTATCTGATTTTCTGTCTGAATAATTTGAATACACTATTGATTAATTACAGCTGCAACTTAATCTTGAACATAACCAGTATACATGATCTTTTGTGATTCAATTAAGCAGGTAAGGCTAACGCTCTGATTTTATGAACAGAGCTCACTGTAAAAAATGATATATGATCAATAAGTCATGGCAAGCAACTAATGTTTTCACATTACATTAACTCATCAAAATAATTTAAGAAATTTCAACTTTTTTTAAATAAGTTATACGTGATTCAATTCGATTTTTTAAGTCAGTTTAAGTTCAAATGACTTGTATAACCAAGCTGATTTAATTTAAGGCAGTAACTGTTCTCAAATTATCTTAATCATTTGTGCTGGTTAAATGCATTTGAACTTCCTGTAATATATAATAGCTTTTGTGTATAGCACATACAGTTACATGATAAATACTCTTTTGTTTCAGTGTAAATGAATCACATATTTAATTGATTAGTTATCATTTTTTCCTGAGGACATTTACAGCTGATTATCTGTTCAGCAGAACAGATACACATATCAAAACTTGAAGATGTGTGGCCAGTTTGCAGTGCCAGACTCAGTCATCGCTGCAGTTAAAAGGTGTTGAATGTTGCCTCTGGCACTTGTTCCTGCCTTTCAGTTCAGGCGGCTCATTTAATCTATATTTCTGATGATAATAATACATGCAGATTTAATTTTTGTGATAAAAAATAAAGGCATCATACACCACATGACAGAGATGTTCCAACTGCGGCAAGAGGAACATCACATAAAAACTGATTGTGAAAGCCTAAATTAAAATAATTATTTTGGGTGTCAATGTGCAGAGAAAATGTTAAAAGGGTAATTGGACTTTAATCCAGCTTAAAAGTCTCTTGGAAAACATCATTTTAATTACGTTTCATTATAGAAGATTTTTAAGCTCTGTGGGTGTCACTATTTTTTAGAATTCATTGTAAATTCACAATTAGCATGAATTTTCCACATTGGTTACATAATTAAGAAAGTAAAAACACCCTGAATATAATATCAAAGGCTTGTTAATATCACATATTCCTGAAATGGCATGCACAAGTTTGTGCTACAGGGAGAGTCCTGGGTAAAACCTTGGACTGATCACAAATAACAGCAAGCTGCAGGCACGCTGGTGTTGGCAGAAGCCCTGTTGTGTACCACAAAAATTCACATTTTAAGCTTCGGAGTGTCTGTAGTAGAACTCAGTATAAATTTGAAGCGCTACCACCCTGCGGTTGATATTGTTAAAAGTTAATCAAGTACAACTGAAAATGCTAGTCATTTTAGCTGAAAACATAACAAAAGTTGGTTTATTTGGTTAATTTACCTTAAACAGTAAAACATTAATTTACATTACAGGACAATACATGTCATTTTACTGTTAAACAAATCTGTATTTAACAAGGAAGAAGTCCTGGTTAATAAAATATACTGTTATGAACTATACAATCTGATAATGGCTGAACCTTCACCATACACATATCCTACCTGAGAAGTGTTTCTTTTTCTGCACTTGTTTTGATGATCCCTTCCAATCCTGCTTGATTTATGTGTTATGATGAATAATAAAAAAAAAACTAAGCATTTAAACAGATGAGAGCACAAATTCTAATCCAAATGCAAATGTTGCAGGTAAAGATATGGTTCCAGAACAAGCGTTCCAAGTACAAAAAGATAATGAAGCACGGCTCAAGCGGACCGGAAGGAGAACACCTTCAAGCAGCCTCTGCATCTGGACCACCGTGTTCACCAGGAATGCCCCCCCTGTGGGATGTTTCCATGTCAACCAAAGGTGCCCCCATCCACTCTGGAGGATATATGAACTCTTTTGGACACTGGTACCCAGGTCATCATCATCAAGACCCAATGGCCAGAACTCAGATGATGTGATGGCGGTTTAGGACAGTCGACAGAGTATCCAGATCCCCTCTACTGATTCACACCAGCACTCTTTAGCACCGTTTACTCACAGCCAAACTTTCTTCAAGTTCCTCCCCAGTATTTTCATCATGGAGATTTACATTGCTGACTTTTTTTTTTCTTTGCTTGCAGGTTTTTGTGGTGGATTTTGAAAAGACTGAATAAGCAACCTTACCTAAACTTGGATTTTGTAAACTCTTGTACATTTTAATAAAATGCCATTGTCTAATTGCCTTGAATTTCTATCCTATATTTCAAAGCTTTTTCAGTCTATTTATCAGTCTACTGCATATTCTTTGCTCTTTAAAATCTTGCTTTGGTTTCCAAACTTCTCAGTTTTTACCCTTTCAATAATACTTTAAACTTGAAAGTGCTGAATATTTCATTGTTAAGAACCTCAGATTTAATTTTAGGAAACCTACAGTTTTTAGGAATTTAGGAAGGATTTTAGGAAACCTACAGAAACCTGACCCTACAGTTTTATGTCCCTACAGAGTGACAAATGAATACAATTAAAAATAAACGAGAATAAAAAAGTTGCAAGCATAATAATTACAAAATAATTAACAAAATTATGCTTAAAAAATTAGATGGAGTACAATATGTCATGCCACAGGATAAATGGATCTCAAAAGTCCCCCAAAATGTAATTTTATAGGTTATTCCATCATATTAATGATCTGTTCAAAACACAAGACTGTCTGATGCCATCTAGTGGTTTGAAAACACACAACGAGTGGGTGTTTGACTGAAGTGAACTCTCTCTAGGCCTAACAAACAAAAACAGCTTACAGATCAATGTGAACAGCGTTAGTATTATGTTGAGCTGGATACTGACCTCTGGACTGAAAACATTAGACCATAATTTAATACCCTTGAAGATGAAACAATGAAGATGGAACTGGATTACAGAAAATCACCTCAGCACTGAGGCCGGAGGAACAACATTTTCTGCTTGAAAGGCAGTTTATCTTCAGCTAGACATGGCAGACTATGAAGTGTCTGTTCAACAGCTCAATGATCTGTTGACAGATGAAAACGGAGACTTCTGTATGCCCTCCAAACATTTTAATGAAGTCTACCCCGGGATACTCCTAGGAAATGAGTAAGTCCTCACATAGCCTACAGATATGTAGTGGGTGGATTATGTTCTTACCATACAGCAACACTGCTCAACAACAAACATTTACTTTTTGCAGTTATGTGTTTAGCCTTTCCTATCTGATAAGCTAAGATTCAAAACATGATCATGTATCCTGTTGCAAAATTCCCAAGGGCAAGGCTTTAAATAAACATGGCCTGTTTTCCATGTGTGAAGGGCACCCTCTTATGCTCGACACTCTCACTGAGAGATGGAAAAAGATCAGTTAAATGAGGTGGTTGCTATATTACACCTGTATCTCAACAGGTCTGTAGCCACAAATGTAACACGTTTGCTTCAGCTGGGAGTGACACACATCCTCAATGCTGCAGAAGGCCAATCGGACATGCATGTGAATACGGATGCAGAGTTCTACGCGGACACTGGGATCATCTATCGTGGGATACCAGCCTTTGACACTGACCATTTTGACCTCAGCGTATATTTTGAAGAGGCTTCTAATTTTATTGAAAGAGCTCTAGCAATGAAAGGTGGGAGAGGTCTTAGTAAAAAGATGTAGCTACTTTTAAATGCTATTTTTTCCCCCTCATTAATGGCGTTGGTTCTGCATTTGGTTCTTCAAAGCTGCATAGATACTCATTAATAATGTATGATCTGTTAATATCCTCAGTCTTCTTATTTCAATGACCCACTAATAATAAACTGCTTGCTTGCTCCCACTGCTAATTTGTGCTTTATCAACATCAATTTTAAAGGGATAGCTCACCCAAAAATGAAAATTCTGTCATCATTTACTCACCTTCAAGTTGTTCCGAACCTGTATGAATTTCTTTCTTCTGCTGAACACAAAGGATATTTTGAAGTCAAGGGGTCCATCAACTATTTTTCAAACTAGAGTGTGAGTAAATGATGACAGAATTTTCATTTTTGGGTGAACTAACCCTTTTAAAAAGATTTCTTGCCGTTTCCTTTTCTCAACTATACAGTAACATGTTTTATCTGAACAATAATAGCCTAATATAAGCTCACAATAATTAAGCCACACACAGTAGACGTGTTTACTCCCTGAATGAATCAGTGTTTTTGAACGTATCTTTTGAATGAATTATTTAATAACTTATTCAGAAAGGCTTGTTTCGTGCCTGAATGAATCAGTGTTCTTGAACGATTGCCACTCCCTTATAAAGTAGTCACATGTCGCCACCTACTGTCGTAATTATGTAACCTGCAGAAACGCGAGGACAAGCGGAGTGATACAAACATTGAAAAGTCCCAGTGCTGTTGGACTGTTCTGTCAGCATTCTTAAAGTGCCACTCGATCAAATTCGAGGACCAGTACCAACTGTTTATTCTAGTTTTTAGAATACAAATTAAAATTCTGTTCTACTCAATATGCTTCATTGTAAAACTTTCCTTTCAGTTTTTCTCTCATACCAATTTGTAGCAATTTTTTGGCCACTTTGATCTCATTAGTAGTCTATGTTTCGTAGGATCTGCTTAAAGGGTTAGTTCACCCAAAAATGAAAATTCAGTCACTACTTATTCACCCTCATGTCGTTCCACTCCCGTAAGACCTTCGTTCATCTTCAGAACACAAATTAAGATATTTTTGATAAAATCCGATGGCTCAGTGAGTCCTCCATTGACAGCAAGATAATTAACACTTTCAGATGCCCAGAAAGCTACTAAAGACATATTTAAAACAGTTCATGTGACTACAGTGGTTCAACCTTAATGTTATGAACATTAACATTAATGTCCCCCCCAACATTAATGTTGAAACAAAAGAAGCTTCATGGAGCAGTGTTTTGAAACTGTCTTTGAACTGTTTTAAATATGTCTTTAGTAGCTTTCTGATCATCTGAAAGTGTTAGTTATCTTGCTGGCAATGGAGGCCTCACTGAGCCATCGGATTTTATCAAAAATATCTTAATTTGTGTTCCGAAGATGAACGAAGGTCTTACGGGTGTGGAACGACATGAGGGTGAGTAATTAATGACAGAATTTTCATTTTTGGATGAACTAACCCTTTAAGTCCTTCTAAAACTCTTACCTTTTCCTACACATTAATATTCGTTAATCTTATAGGCTACATTAATACTCATACAAAATTGCTAACTTGTAAAATACTTAATTGCTTCTTACCAGTGTTAATGTCTTGACCTTGAAAGTGGCTTTGAGAATTGAATATGCACTCAATGTAAGTCATCAAGTCTCTCATTTTTCTGTAGGTAAAGTGTACGTACACTGTCAGAAAGGCTACAGTCGATCGGCTGCACTAGTCATCGCACACCTGATGCTGCAGCACAGGATGGATGTACGAACGGCTGTGGCCACAGTAAGAGAGAAACGGGAGATCGGACCCAATGATGGATTCCTGCGCCAGCTCTGCCAGCTAAACAATTGGCTGGAAGGTGAAGGAAGGCTGGGTGATTAACACCTAAATAAATCAGTGTTTTTATCAGCTAAATGTTAGTAGTTAGTAGTGCAAAACTATTCTGTTAAGTATTTAGTTTGCCATTTGGAATGATTGTTTTCTTCATCTCTGAAGTGGCTCCTGCCCTCTAGTGGTACTGGAAATCAGAGATGTTTAGGACAGAAGTTACAGGCTGAATTTTTACTTTAGACAGTACACACACACACTTTTAGTAGCCCATGATAATAATTACAATTTTGTCCCAAATAACTACATAATCAAACACAAGAGGTCTTCGCAACAGACAACAGTCATTTATTAAACATTTTAAAGTGAAAGTAGCACACATACCTGAGTTACTCTGAAACCCCTCACACATTTTCTGCTTTCCACTGATTGGTATTGAACATATTAATATATTGTGATTGTATAGCTGCAAATAGGACATTTTTTTATTTATTTTACTTGGTTCCTGCATGTGAAAATATTAACTGTAAAATTGACTATGCAAAAATAACAGCCGAAAGCAAATATCTTTTTTTTTGACCAAGCTACAGTCCAATAATGGTCAGCAGTTTGAGAATCTATTTCACCTCTCTCCAAATAAAGTTGAAATATAAAAAGGGGGAAAAAATCTGCATTGCTTCCACTAATCCACTGAACAGAGGCATTGGGGGAAACCTCACAGTCCCTTCACATCCATTACAGGTTGGTACTATGACACAATTTAATAGAAGGATAATGTACAATGCTACAAAGGATGATTTAACAGCAGTTCTGCACACTGGACTAGATGGTGTACAACCAACCCATAGAGGAGAGGGCATCTCAACAACTTCCTGTATTAGCATGGTTAGTGTGAAGTACATTGATTATGCTCCATAAGTAAGAAAAGGACACAAACATTTGTGCAAGCATCATTGTCTTTGTCATTATATAGAGCTATTTGTGGTAGAGAGATTGCAGATAAAAGCATTACTAAAATACAATAATGTACTAAATATATCACTGTAATAAAAATCATATCACTTATTGAACATAAAAAGGCCTATTTCACTAAAACAAAGGCCAGTGAGGTGCCTGCGGTGAGGATGAGGATGGTTTCTTACAGTATGTGAGGTCCTGTTGTGTATTAGATTCTGTTAAATATTATAGTTTGAGGTACTGGTGATGGTGGTTTAGCTTTAAAAAAAAGAAAAAAAACTTTAGAACTGCTGCAGATGTCCTTTTATAGCTGGATAAAAATCATAACATACACTAACATTAACATTCATCATTCACTCCAGCCTGACCACATCATGGCAGTTTGTGTGTTGGTTAAGATACTTGGGGAGTGAGAATTATATTGACACAAATATGACAACGAGTCTACGCTGAACTCACCCTCTTATATCGTTTGCATGTGAGGTATGAAGGTTTGAAATAATAGAAGTCATTGTTCTTTATCGAATCGCTACAAGAGAATCTTGATATGGGAGACAGCCAGCATGAATACTAATGAAGTGTGTCAAATCAAACGCATGAGAAGCACAATGGCTGTCCACACTGAGCACTTACACACCCACAGTACAGTTCAGATTGAAAGCATCAACAAAAAAAAGCAGTGTCTAAAATGAAATTTACCCAGGTGAAAAAAAGTACACTTCTATAACATACTTAAAGTGCTCTATTTTCGTGCACTAATTTTGTACTTAATGTACTAAAAATTCTTCTTTAGTACTTCTGCATAGATATATTAAAAAAGCCCACTTATTTAAAATATATTTAGTCACTACTTGTAGTACATTTGAACCCATAGTGTACTACAAGTGGTAACTAAATACATTTATTAAATACAGAGATAGTATATTAAAAGCACATTTTAGTTCAAATTTCATGGTGTCTCAAAATAGCACAGAGTACACTTAGATGTTCTTAAGATGATCTTAAGAAGTACTAAAGAAGAATTTTTAGTATATTAAGTACAAAATTAGTGCATGAAAATAGAGCACTTTAAGTACATTATAGAAGTGTACTTTTTTTTCACCTGGGTAGTTTTGCTCTGAACAATTGCTTGTAACAATCTATTGACTCCTACTTCCATAAACAGCCTGCAAATGTGTCACGTCCACTCAGCATAAAATACAGCAAGTATTCTGAGTAAAGAATGAGTGTTTTCTTTTCTTCTCTCATCAGATTATGGAGAGGGTATTTTTTTTTTTTTTTTTTTTAATGGAATGCCAACTCAAAAATGACTTGCTACATTGCAGACTGTGGACATGTAGATGACAAAGGATTTAACAGAGTGAGTGAATTTTCCAGAGGACTGTTGAAAGACCCTTTTAAAGATCTATTAAAGGAGTCATAGCATTATTTACATTTTCCCCCTGAGGTCCACTTATTTATTTATGCTCCAATAGTCAAAATTTTATTTTTAATGGTTCTAATGCCTTTAAGTCATCTACATAAACTTTTTTCACATACGAAATAAGAATTTTTTTTTCTTGTTCTCATCTGTAAACTGGATTCAATCCTCCCTGGAACCTTCTTAAAAATAAACTTGTTTCCTAAAGGGATAGTTGACCCAAAAACATTTTTTTATTCTGGCATCATTTATTCACCATCATGTTGTTCCAGACTTCCGTTCATCTTCTGAAGATATTTTTTAATATTCTCTCATAATTTTTGTCCAACCACTGAAAGCCCACGCAACCAGAATTTGTGTTAGAAGATGAACAGAAGTTTTGTGGGTTTGGAACGACATGAGGAAAATGTTCATTTTTGGGGTTAGTTAGTTCACCCAAAAATGAAAATTCTATCATTAATTACTCACCCTCATGTCGTTCCACACCCGTAAGACCTTCGTTCATCTTCAAAACACAAATTAAGATATTTTTGATAAAATCTGATGGCTCAGTGAGTCCTCCATTGACAGCAAGATAATTAACACATTCAGATTCCAAGAAAGCTACTTGAAAGCTACTTTAAGGCAGTTCATGTGACTACAATGGTTCTCCCTTAATGTTATGAAGCGATGAGAATACTTTTTATGCACCAAAAAACAAAATAATGACTTTATTCAACAATATAGTGATGGGCGAATTCAAAACACTGCTTCATGAAGCTTCGAAGCTTTACGAAACTTTTGTTTCGATTCATTGGTTCAGAGCATGTATCAAACTGCCAAAGTCACATGATTTCAGTAAACAAGGCTTTGTTATGTCATAAGTGTTTTGAAATTTCAATGGTTCATCACTGGAGGGTATGACTTTGGCAGTTTGATACACGCTCCGAACCACTGATTCGAAACAAAAGATTCCGAAGATGTTCTGAAGATGAACGAAGGTCTTACGGGTGTGGAACGACATGAGGCTGAGTAATTAATGACAGAATTTTCATTTTTGGGTGAAATAACCCTTTAACACTGGGACCCTACAAAAGGATCTGCAGAGCTGTAGGTGTTACACACAGCCAGGAACAGCACAAAGTTTGGCAGAATTTCCAACATTTTACTCTAAAAGTTAGTCTTTCTGGTTTTTAAGAATAATAGTATCTATACTTTGTCATTATTGTGAGTGGACACCAAATAAGAATTGCTAATATCTCAATGTGGATCATCATATGTTAAAGGCTATTTTTTGCAGCGTAGTTTCAGTAAATGTCCTTTAAATTCGAATGAGGGAAGATGTTCTGAAAATTACAGTATGGTTTCACACCACAATAAACTTTTATTTCAAAATATAATGATATGACCCCTTTAAGAGTCAAAGTCTCAATCAACATATTCACAATCTGGCTAGGTGTAAAGGACTGAATTCTGTTCTAATAAAAGTGTTGTAAACCAGGTTTGTACATCCAGCAAACAAAAAATGGCTTCCTGATTCCCCGTTATCAAAAGCAGGGTCTGTGGGCAGGGCTCAGCTGAGCTGACCCTTGCTGGTGCAGTAGGTTGAGACTGTGGGCAGTGCATGTCTGCAGTGCTGGTGGGTAGGATTGAGCCTGAGTCAGTTGCATGGCCTGGGGCCTCATGGGAGCTCTGTGCCTGAGTTTAGCTAGTCACAGTGAGGTTGTCCTTTCTGCCCTTTTGTTCCTCTGCGTCACTTTTAACGGAGGCCATGCCTCACTTCCTGGAGCCATACTGACATGGTCAAAAAGGACCCTGCTATGCATTTGAACCAGAAAAAAAATAAACTGGTTAAACCATTTGAAGTGATGCTTTGGGGGTCTGGCTGTGTCCTTTGCTGGGCAAGAGTTTATGTAAAGTTCTTGCGTGAGATGTACGGTTGCACGTGAACGGGTCGGGTTTGGAGGCACGGGGACCGGAATGAGGTTCGCCTTATGCAGGAGCCATCTTCCTGTGCTGCCTCTCCAGCGCTTCCTTAAAGCAAAATAATCTGCTGAGTAATCGGTTAACTCTGTTACAGCACAACGAAATTCATTCAGCCTCGCACATTCTTAATGTCCTCAGAAACAGGGAACAAGACTGACACTTGGTCCCACATCACAAGTGAAATAGAAAGCAGTTTACACATATGAGCGAGGTTGCTATCACATTTATGTGACTTTTTAGTGTAAATGTGCACGTTTATGTACAAGTTTAAGCAGGAGTATGTATGCAGGGATGAGGGGTGAGGTAGAGTCTGTTTGAAGACATGGAGAGGTAAGTGACGCTCATTTCATTTCCTCTTGCAAGGATGTTAGGGAGATTGTAAGTTCCCTACTTTCAAAATCAGTAAAGATGTAGGGTACAATATGGCTAAAAGTCCTTGTTGCTTTTCTTTTCCTTCCCAAAACAACAACAAACTAAACTACAACACTTTCCTAATCACCGGTTTGTCACTATGCCCTGCAAAATATAAAAACGTTTTTTTGAAGTCATTTACGCATTTAAAAAAAAAAAAAAGAATAGAACCAATTTTAAATGTTTCAGATGTATGTAACTAATGATAATCCATTATATTATCTAATATACTGTATATTTAGAGACAAAATGCTGGTTTATGATTTTCTGTTTTGTTGAAGGTGATTTAGCCAACAGTTTATCAGCAAACTGGCAATTAGTGAATTTGTTTTTGCTATTAAAAAGCCTCCTATTGGCTCCTAGTTTTCTCCATAGAGAAAAAGATTTTTAAAGTCGTTAAACAAAAGTAGCAACAGATCTTTTTTTCCGTATTGTAACGCACATTCGAGTGAAATGGGTTATCGGAAAAAAGAAAAAACGCAGGCTGGGAACTTTTATTAGTTGTTGACTAGATACAGGCAGATCTGAATGTGAGCTTATATTCAAATGTAAAAAAGGGGCGGAGTTTAAGTGGACTTAATGACTGGCGAAGACACTGGAAGATTGATTGTTATGCGAAAGATCAATAACATGCATTTAGAAAATAGATGTGAATTTTCATTTCATGCCGACAATAATTCAGTATGAATGTTTCAAGACAAACTTACAATAAACTCTGAGATTATTAACTTATGGCGTTGCAGTTTGAAATGTTGTGATTCATCTTGGAGCTAGTTGGTTTGGTTCAAAATTTTTTGCTTCCAAAACCAAGTTGGCTGAAAGGTGATTCAACATCGACTGCTCCAATAACAATGGAGATTCGTTTGTGAAACATTATAGCTAAAACACAAAAATCCAGAAGTTCTTAAATACTATACTAAAATTATTTTAGTACTTATTTTAATAATTTTCCATATAAAATCATTAAATAAACAGAAAACTGTTCAACAAAAGTGGAAAGTGGTTATTTTGATGTTAAGCCCAGTTGTACCCAACAACACTTATTATCTAACCTAATCTTATGCTTTTATTAATCATCTGTCAAATTATGATTTTCATTCATTTACTTTTCCCAATTATCTTAGGATCATTTACCACTGCGTACTTCTAATGTTGTCCAAATAAATGGCAGGATGGATGGATTTCAGGGGTAATTTGGCTGGCAAAAATCATGGCACTACCATGATTTTTGGATAATACTATAGTACTTTTTGAAGTAACTATGCAACACCAAATTTCAAAGCATAATGGTACTACCATCTGATGAGACAGATGAGCACAACGAGCGATCTGAAGGCCATGATGAAGAAATGCATGTTTCTCAAATACAGCATATGGCTTAATATGTGTGTAAATTAATCTGTCACACTAGGACAGATCGATACCTCACGACAGCTATATGGTTCACGCAGCAGAAATCGACAAGAGATGTCACAAAATGTTCAGCTTAAGTAACACACAATACAAGTGGATATGGTAGATAGGAAGGTATATGAGAACTGTATACACTGCATATTAAGAAGAAAGATGGGTTGATGCAGGTAGAATTGTGAGCATACATACATGTATGGACATGTTGCTACATGTATGTTTGTATGCTGGTGTATATGAGGTATGAGAAGTTCACACAACATATTAATGTATGTACAGTGTGTACGAGTGCACACAGGTAGTTATGTTTATAAAGGAGATATTCTATGCGTGCAAAGAGGAAGATGAATGTTAAAATACTACTGTAATCTGGAAAATTTGCATTATTTTATAGGCTAATAGTGTAGAGCCCAAATGTAGGTGTTCGATGTTGCCCAAAGAAATTTTCTCTGTCCTTACAACAACAGCCAGAGTTTCGGTACCAGGTTATGAAATAGATATTGAAAGAGTGGGTTTCTTTGTCACACTTTTAAAATAAGCTCCTTCTGAGGATGGGAGGTATGTTGGTACGAGAGGTAGGTTGATGCATGCTAGCTTTTTGTCCGTCTGTGGGAGGAATCTGAATGACAGGTGACTGTGGAGTCGAAAGGTGTGGAGGCCGACAACTCAAAACTTATCCCAGACAAAGCTGATGAGGGACCGACGGTGTAAAATAAAGTACATGTCCCGATTCGGCATTGCATGAGGATGCGGAAATCAAATGCTTCTGGTATACCTTGCGAAAATAAATTCATGATCAGTTTTGCCCCCTTTTTTCCCTCCCCAAGCTCCCCTGTGGCTCTCGGTCACACCTCCTGATCCTCGAAGACCTCCAGGAAGAGCGGGGGGAAGAGTTCTGTGGGACACTCCACTTTCATGTGCAGGAAGCGGCTGGCGTGACAGGCACCGATCATGCGCAGGTTCGTCACCTTCATCAGCAGCTTGGGCCAGAAGTGAGAGATGTTGTGCTTGCGATGGTTGATGTAGTGCTCGAATGCTAACAGGTACATCTCCTGAGACTTCTCGATCTTTTCCACACATGTGAGTCCAGAACGATCTGTGAAATGGAATATTAAACAAAGATTAAAGTGAATTCGTTTTTAAAGATGCTGTCATAACAGAAAGGGTAATTTTCTGGGATGGGGATGGTTATTTTATCATTTACTCACTCTCCTCTGGTTTATAACCCATATGTTATTTTTCCCGTTGAGCACAAAAGGAGAATTTCTAGACAATTATTTTTGTGTCTGATAACTTTAATAAGTGTTATATTAATGTGTTTTTGCACAAAGGTCACTAAATTATTTGACTACGGGTTATGTTTAACAGGCTACTATTATATTTAAAATGTTATACATCAAGGATTTCTTTAACACAATTCACTTGAGCATAAATAGATGTTACATAAAAAAAGAGACTAAGATATTTATAATGCTGTTTTGGCAATGATTTTTTGAACCACTAGATGGTGCCATTTATCAGTAGACACAAAATTAAAGAAAACATACCTGATTACATGCATACTACCCTTTAAAGGTGCCCTAGATTCAAAAATTGAATTTACCTTGGCATAGTTAAATAACAAGAGTTCAGTACATGGAAAAGACATACAGTGAGTCTCAAACTCCATTGTTTCCTCCTTCTTATATAAATCTCATTTGTTTAAAAGACCTCCGAAGAACAGGCGAATCTCAACATAACACCGACTGTTACGTAACAGTCGGGATCATTAATATGTACGCCCCCAATATTTGCATATGCCAGCCCATGTTCCCAACATTATGAAAGGCATTAGACAAGGGCAGGACGTCTGGAT